>OX328132.1:29284295-29774295 GCA_946811695.1 Gonocerus acuteangulatus
AGATTTAAGATCGACCGCCTCTCTGTCCATTTCCCATTGGAGGCACAGACTCGTGAAAAATTCGAATTATCCAAAATTTTATTCGAATTAACAACGATTTTTTTTACATTATTTAAGCCCTAAATTCTAGGGACCGAGAGAAATATTCGAATTAAAGACGATTTCGAATCATCGAAGTTTGAATTATCCATGTTCCACTGTATATATATATATATATATATATATATATATATATATATATATATATATATATATATATATGCACACACGTTTAAAAGTCATCCTACCTGTTATATCTCAACTGGTTAAATTGCTGATAGTTTAGAGTACTGTATTCCCTTTAGAATGACACCAGAAGCAAAAACAACTCTAGGATGAGTAAAAACGGATATATTAATGAATGTCCGGCCTACCCTGTCACTCGTCATGAGTTTGTCTGCTCCAGTCACTGTGCGAGTGTAGATTGTAGTGCCGTAAAATGGAACTAGAACTGTTTTTCGCCTGTAAAACACAACCAGGTAACAAAACCTGACAGTTAATGTAAAATTATTACAACAAATAATTCTAATAAAAACTATTAGAAAACGCCAAAAATCGTCTGGCTTTGAATGCCTACAATTTTGGAGTTTGTTTACTTCCTTCACGAGTTTTGATTTCGCTCACAACTGAGTTCATAACTCCGCTCCACTGTACGTGTTTTTCTACCCCCTAGGCCTTCATATTGAGCTCCGCTCCGCTGTGTGCGCGTTTCTATCCATAGCCTCTCAACAACTACAAATCCAGCTAACTGAAATTGAACAGTGGTGCATCAAGATAAACGTCCAAAACATATTTACTCTTTGGCGTAATACGTCGCTTTCCGTTACCTTCAACAAGAATCCGTTTCCTATAACCAACATCATCCGATACAGTGGTGTAACAGTTTTTGACGGGCCCTCCCGCAAAACTATCTTTAGGGCCCCCCTCCCTGGACTAAGATCACACCCGTCACAGCACTACTACGAAGTACCCGATCTGATCGCGTATTACTAAACGTTACATTACGTTAGTTTAACATGGACAGAAAAATTAAAAAAAATCACAAATGTTTTGGGTTGGGGGCCCCCGCACCGCAGGCCCGGCTGTTACGCCACTGATCTGATACCTTGAATTTTAACTTGAATTTTAACGATTAACTTGGAACTCACTAACTACAAGAACACAATCAAAGCTTTTTATAAGTATACAGACTACTAAATCGTTCTTCAGACTTGACCGTACATAACAAACTGACTGTCTACAAATCACTAATAAAACCTATATGGGCTTTCAGAATAGAATTCTGAGGGACAGCAAAGTGTTCCAACATCCACCAAATCCAAACATTTCAATCCAAAGTCCTACGTACCATAGTTAATGTTCATTAATATGTTACAAAGTGGGCCCCTTCATAATTGCCTAAATTTTTTCCCCAAGATTTAATCCCCATGCACGTCTCAAATTTCCTTAGTAAATTTGTCAATCATCCTAATCCTAAAGCCCAATCCTTATCCAGCACCGATAGTTCTTCTCCATGATGAAGTCTTAATAGTAAGTGGCCCCGAGATACTACTAAGGCAGTTGACTGTCGTAGAGTGGAATAAACAATAATCAGTATAATTACATCATTGGATATTTTTTCTCCTCAAGGCATCATTCCTCATGTCTCATTACTCCCAGCTAGTCATAGGGGGTGGTTGGATGGCATAGTGGTTAAACCACTCTTAAATTTCAGTTAGCTGGATTCGTAGTTGTTGTGAGAATATGTCTGTATTTATGTGTGATGAAAGGATGGCTGTATCATCTTCATACGTAGCCGTGAGGTTTTCAAGATATTTAGGGATATCATCTGTGAATAGAGTGTAGAGGATAGGACTAAGCATGCTAGCCTTGGAACATCCACTTTCACAGGAAAATAATCAGAATAACCTGTTCCACGCAAGCCCTGAAAAAAAAACCTGTCTGAAATGTAGGAGCGATTGTTAAGGTAAAGAGTGCTGAATGTTGTAAAGGTTCTTAACGAGTAGGCAACTCTTCATAATTATGCTGCTGGCAATCAATGCTGCTCATTCTTTTTAAATACTTGAATTTTTGGCATAATTTGTAATTTGCCAAGTGATTTAATCAGTGCAGTTCAAATATCGCAGGGCTTCATCCTTAGGGGTTTATAAGAGATTATCAACATCAATCAAATACATACGCAAACACCTAATATATATATATATATATATATATATATATATATATATATATATATATATATATAACACATATCCAAAGCTAGGAGATTTGACAATTAGATGTTAATCAAAGAAAACAATCAGGTTTTGATCTAAATAGTGGAATAAAAGTACACTTTTTAAAAAATAACTTTTATATTTGCCAGCATTCAGATATTAATGAAAAATACTAACCAAATGTACTATTTATGTACATCGGTGTAAGAAAAACATAAAATAAATAATCACTTTATTTGCAAACTATAAGAAAATTACATTTCTTTCAAACGTAAAAAAATATATTCTACTTATAGCAAAAACACAATTATAACGGAACTAAAAAACAAAATCTTAATCAAAATTAGTCTCCAAATAAACATAAAAACAATTGCACAAAACAAAATCAATCACTATATAACAAATGTAGAACACCGAGAAAATATTAGTTTTCTAATTAACATAGTATGGAATTTCTTTATTAACAAAACAACACAAAGATGAATAATTACAACAATGAACATTAATTTTTACTTTAATTCACACAGAAGAAAATTAAAAAATATTCTATAATTTGTTTTTTCTCTTACCAAAATTCACCCTAATAACATACCAATCATGTTTATAGTAAAAAAACATTAAATGAAAAAATATAGTTTTTCATTACTGGGATGATTTTATATTCTATAAAAAGCACCAAAAAACCTTAAAAATATATTAAATTAACCAAAAATCAAGTATTAATTTAACAGATAACCGAAATGAAGTTTTAGTACAAGAGACTGTGTACAAAGCTACAATTAGTACACATTAATTTCTAATACATACAGGAAGAAGGGCAGAACAGATATTCAAATATATTTATGTGTAAGTTGGGAATCTTGCATTTGACAATATTGGCATGGCTTCAGGCATTTGTTCTCTCAATATCAAACAGATTGGCGGAAAAGGTGGTCTGTTTACAGAAAGTTTCTTTTGTGATCTATACCCACCAAGAGCAAAGATTAGCCAAAATGTACACAAGAAAAAATCTGCAAAGTAAAGCAATGGTACCAAAATTAATAAATAGAAATTATTAATAAATAATTGCATTAAAAAAATAATTAAATTAACTTTGTTACAAATATATTTCAAATAGACAGATATCCCTCTTTTGATTTGTTTATATTTTATTATTTTATTGAGTTTTAGTAATTTTTAATGGGAGGGGGAGGCATGGAAGGGGCACTCCTACATGCTTTTGTAGTGGGGTAGAATAATCTAGAATTGAATTTCTTACATTTAGGTGCAAATGGGTTAATTTCTTACAAGAAATATAATAACCAGAATTGACGTGAAACATTGTTAGAATGAAGGTCTTTGCCTGTTTTAATTTGCAAGCATATACTGCCCAACAAAATCCTATTATATGTTAGAAAAAACTCATACAACATATTTATGACACAGATTTGACAAAAAAGACGTAAGTACTTAATTTTTAATCTGGGCATAGAGTTCCATTATTATAAACATCAACATTATAAGGTGGAAAAAAATTAGGCGAAAGCCAAATAATTTGATGAATATAAAAACAACATATAAAATCACTTACCCAGAAAGGCCTCTCCTACTTTCTAATATAGAAAATTTATTATCTATTTCAAAAATTATAGGATCGCAATACTCTTGGTTTTAGGGTATATGAGAGTATTGAAATTTGTCATTTTAGTTAATAAATGTATTTTTTATTAACATACATTCAATAAAAATATTAATCTGTACATTGTTTAAGATTAATAGAGCACCCAAACCAAACAAAAACAATTTTTATACATAAATAAATCAAAATATGAAAAATAAATATTAAAATAATGTGAAAGACAAATAAGAAATAATAATAACCTTACCTGCAAGCTGAAAAGGAGGTTTAGTGGAGGCTAAATTAAAATCTTCAACCGTGGCTCTACGGATGACATTTACCAAAATATATTTCAAATTGGAACCGATATAGTAATCAATTGGAAAAAGCATTCCATATGAACCAACAAAACTGCATGCTATCATATTGTATCGAACAGGGTTAGTTGTAGAAATAGAGAAAATCATAAAGGTAAGAATCAAAAATAATAACCAATAATTCAAATCACTTTGTAGAACAGAAATCCCACCTGAAAGAAAAAATTGTATTTATTTCTTATTTGGCACAGGTATTTAAAGAATATTTACAGAAAAACAAAACAAAATACATACTAAGGAAGAAGAAAAAAAACGTTGAAGAAGCAAGAAATCCATTGATAAAGAAAGGTAAAGCCACAGACAATATAGGGCTGTTTATGCACCACCAAATGCATAGCCAAACTGCTCCAGAAACCAAACCAATTCCTGTACTCATGAAAAGAAGATCTGAAAATCAAAGTAGGACTTTTAAATAAATCCTAATAATGTCCACCTACAAGCTATACACAAATTTCCGCTAACAAAATCTAAAATAAAAAAAGTGAGGGCATTAAATCATAATACTTTCTATATAAAAAGTAGAATCATGTTACTTATTATATTTGGTCTAGCTTCCACATTTAGATCATGCCTATAAGCATAGATAAATATATCAGTTCATCCCATAAGAAATTTCGGTTTTTTATATTCTGACTGTTTATGTTTATATTACTAATCCATCCTTTTCATTTTTGTTTATTATAGCATTAAATACAATTATCATGTTTTAGTTGGTAAAACTTCCAGTCAGCCTGGTCATTGTTGTTTCTTCCTTGGTGGTTACCAAGCGAACCACCGAGGAAGAAACAACAATGACCAGGCTGATGAAGCTAAAGAGGAATCTAGCAGAATATTCCAGGAAGAAGTGAGGAGGAGTACCACTGCTGAAGAAAAATCCCATTCAATCAAAAAATATAATCCCAGCGACAAAAAATTAATATCAAACATACATATATATATATATATATATATATATATATATATATATATATATATATATACACATATAGAAAGAGAGAGAGAGAGAGAGAGAGAGAGAGAGAGAGAGAGAGAGAGAGAGAGAGAGAGAGAGAGAGAGAGAGAGAGAGAGAATGATTTTGCTGTATTCACTAAAAGATGTTTAAATCAATTTTAAAATATCCATAATTTAGAGTACATGAGGCGTCGACTGTCAAAACAGGATATATCCAAATCATACAACTTTTCTGTGAACACAAAAAACGTCTAAAAAAAGTTTTTAAAAACGAAATTAATATATGACAAAATGGATTTAACCCATTTTGAAAGTCATCGTCTCAGATATTCCCTAAGAATTTTATGGTTATTGTAGCTGAAAAAAAAATTATACTGCTATATCTTCCAGCTTAGAGATGCAAATTACTAAGTAAATTGTATAAATTAAATAATTGGATCTGTTCTAAGTGATTTACAATCTAAGGAACATAAGTCACAACATAAATTAATTGTCAGAATCCTACTTACCTCCACTATAGGTTGTTTGGAACAACAACAAAACATATGCCAATAAACCACCAGCTATTGTCCCCATGAAATATAGTTCACAAATGAAGTAGCGATGCCCAGCAAAACATATAAAAGCACTAATAGATATGATTAATGCAAATTCTATTTTTAAAGCTGGTGAGCCTAAAAATAAAGTTTATATAAATAAAAACATTATAAATTAATTTAAGAAAGGTAACAAATGAAAATATATAATAATTAATTACTTATTAATTCACACGGTCCTGGATCAAATCCACTGTCACAAGCATATGTAAAAGCAGGAGTATACACTGCTACATTACCATACTTATTAAATGCAATAAAAGAAAACACTGTTCCTGTTCCACTGTATTTACTAAACATTCGACGTAAAACAGGACCTGCAATGGGCTCAGGAGCCTGAAAATTAGAAAATATAAAATGTATCCAAAAAATATTTTCAAGAAAAATTAATTTAAAAAACACACACCAAATTATGACAATGATAAAAGAAAATCAGGTAAAGAAATATAAGAATTTGATTTGAAGCTAACAGTCATGAAGTTTTTAATTATTCAAATCTTAAATATTCTTTAATTACTAGAGTAAAAAAAAGAAAATTTGCTTAGATCTTGTTGAGCAGAGGTGTTCCACACAATTGAAAATCAAATAAAAAGCCTATAATGGTTAAACATCTGAATATTTGGGTGGAGCCTGAGATGACCAAAGCCCTTCATAACACAATGAATCAATTTTTGTGATCTGCTTCCCAGATGCTTGAAGAGACTCATTATGAGGGACGAAAAGTGGTTCATGTACAGTCAGGCATCAGAAAATGATTATGGGCACAGCACGAAGTGTCAGGGCAAACCAGGTGAAAATTAAACGTTCACCACCGAAAACTTATGCTTTTCTTTGTTAAAATAAAGAGACAGTGTTTATTTTGATCTGCTTCCAAGGAAACAAACAATCAATTCTGATGTCTTCCACAAGTAGTGATAAGAATTACTGGAAGTGCTGTGTCAGCATTCAAAACTATATAGCCCATATAGCCCTGATCTTGCTTCTTTAGAATATCATCTATTCCAGAGCTCATAGAATTCCATAAATGGTTAAAATGGTATCAATGATGATGAGACCAAGTGTCATTTGGATAAGATTTGTTTTAATGATAAGACCCTACATTCTAAGAGAAGGGGTTTATGAAGTTTCTGCAAAGATAGCAAATCGTCATAAAACAGTGAAAATTCCATAACTGTTTAGAATTTTTGTTTATTTTTATGTGTTTTGTTTAAAATGAAAAATAAATTTTATAAAACATAGAAAACGACGAAATTACTTTCTTGCCAGCACAATAAAATTATAAGAAGGAAAAATACAGTTTTTTCATATCTAGACCAGCTCATCCGCACACACATCCATGCACACCAGCTAAATTAATGCTACAAGACATTTAAAAAATTATATATATATATATATATATATATATATATATATATATATATATTGCATGAAATTACCACATATGAGCTATTCAAAATTCTCGGATATGTCAGCATACTTCGAATAGATTCAAAATATGTTTCTTCAGAAAAATCTCGCTCTGGAAGGTACTTATAAAACATAATGTAAGCAAGTGGATTCATATCACAGTCATTAAAGTACTCTGAAAGGGAAGCAGGTGCTCCTTCCACAGATACCATTGCAGAAGAAACTTGGAGATTAAGAAATGGGGCGATAGGTACATGTGATTCCAAATTGCAACCTCCAGGGATTGGGCCTGTGAACATTTTATAATTCAGAAAAATGCAAAAAATAAGTTGTCACAATATGTACTTAATTTCCTAGGAGGATAAACAAACATACTCACTCTCATTTGTATAAGGTACAGCAGCAATCAATGATGAAACATTGAATTCATGCGGGTTTCTAACATACAATGTTTTCTTGGGTGAAAGAATTACATCATTTCTATAATGCAGACCAATATTTGTGCCATTTACATTATTATCCAAGGTCAAAGATTCAGCGTAACTCAAAATTGTGTAATGGAAGTATGAATGAACTTGAACAATCAAAAAATCAATATCTATAGACAAATCAGTTAAAACAATCTTGGTTACAGAGTTTGGAGGCAAGACAACTTCTACTTCAACATGATCTCTTCTTGATGTTGAAAAATGACCGAAGGATAGACGAATTTCCGTCCCTGAAAAGAAATACCATTTTAGAGAAATATGAAAAAGCAAAATTTCAAAATTTAATCTCTAATTTGAAGTATATTTCTTAGCTAATAATGAAAAATCCATTTGCAAGAGATGAATCAAGTAATAAGAAAGAAAATCATGAATTTCATAATTGAATGTAAAATTAAATGATGTATACCACAGAGTCTTTTACTTCAAGAATAGTAATTAAAGTAATTCCATCCGAGTAATATTAATGCTGTGCATTTACCTTCTACTATTGAGTTTGCACTCATAAAATAAATTTGGAGATTTTCTTCAATTACAACAATTTTTGTTCCTTTGCAAAGAGTACGGGTAAAGAACATATAATTTTGTTACTAAGCAAATTCAGTACATTAGGAGTGGGGGAAATCTCTTGTCCATACCAAAACAAATGTACTTAAGCAGCAGCAAGTTCCATTTCTTGCAATGAAACTCACTAAGTAATATTCCAAACCAATGAGAATGACTTATACTGAAAACCAGAAAAATTGTGCAATTGGAAGAAAGTATTTACTTCAAAGCCAACAACAAATGCCCTTATTTAATAAATTTATTGGGAGAACAAAGCAGAACAAACACAAAATATTAATAAAAATAAAGCATTATATACAATTTAACAGTAGTAATTTGAAATGATGGTACATATTATTAAAAAAAAAAAATCCCATAACAGGCCACGAGGGCCATAAGGGGCAGATACTGTAGAGGTATATGATTCATGACCATACACACTAGGGAGATAGTGTGGTCAGTACTATTCTCCGGCCACCTGAATTTCCCCTTGCTACTGCTGGAGTCATTAGCATCAACTAATCATTTAAATAAATTAGTTAAAGGCTGGGTTGGCCTAGGGATGGTCAGGGAGGCGGAATTCAACCCATGAACGAAGACACTAGACGAAAATATCTTTAGTGCTTGCTCGGGATTCGAACTCATCTTCTCCAGCATATGAGTCCAGTGCTCTACCACAGAGCTAACCTCGCCCCCATTCAACAATAACATTGTATAAAAAATTAATTCATATATTTCTAGAAATTCAGTGCAACTTTTATTCTGATTTTTAGTGTGGGGTTGTATTAGAACACAAGAAAAAGAAGAAAAAAAGTGTAAAAGTATGGTCTTAATATACTAGGAGCCCTTACCTTTAGTTTGACCTGTGGAGTCAACATCAGGTTCCAAAGTGGCTGCTAAGATAGCACTTTTATACGTACTTTGAAGCGGCTGGTCATTTTCTTCAAGCAACCCCACTAAATAGTAAAATCATAGGTGTTCACACACATATATGAAAACTATATCAAAAAAGTATATTCAGAAGTTTGCAAAAACATTCCTCTAAATACAAAAACATTATAATGAAGCAATCTGATAGTTGGGGTTTCAGTGTAAGTTCTTAACTACAATAAATACTCTAAATATCTAAATTCAGACAGTGACATTGTAAGGAACAGATAAAACTCTGTTGGTTATTTATAAGCGTCATACTTTTTCATGCTATTTACAGACACATTGTTTTTAACCCTGATAATGGTCTGAAATTTAAGATAAACAACAGAAAATTGAAGATAAATTTCTCTATTATGGGATCTTTTTTTAGTTTAGAAGCCTGAACAAAACCCCGTACGACAGATTCATTCATTTTTAAACAAACAGTCATTTATGCTAAAATGACATTAACTTAAAACCAACTGTAAATAATTTCAGTCTAATAACCAGTCTCAAAGAATTTTTAGTTACTGAAAACCAATCAAAATGATCGTCCCTGGACCATAAAACCTTGTGCTATGATGATATAAAATGTTTCGTGAAATCCTAAAAGTATCCAAAGTATTTTATAATAATATTTGTTACATGATATAATATGATTGAACTCCAGCTTTAAATGGTTCTGCTTGATGCTTAAAATCAATGATACTGCAATTATTTGGGGTCTCCCGTGGTCTAGTGGCTAGCGCCTTAGATTCATAAGCGGGAGATGGTGGGTTCGATTCCTACTGGCGGCAGGAATTTTCTCACCTCGTGAGAATTCCTCGCTCGGGAAAATTCCTCGCTGCACCTACATTTATTTATTTTGTGTGAATTATATTACGAAGCAATATTATTTTATTGAAAATGATAATCAATAATCAAAAACAATACAAAAAAAATTGTCAAGGAGATGACCTACTAGTTCATGTTCACTGATATGTTAGAGGACCTGCCATATTGGTGAATGAAACATACTTTAATCAGCAGTTTTATCCAATGACGAATCACATTAAATGGGCTATTTGAGAATTTCAAAAATAATTACACAAGGAACTATCAGCCAGGCTTAGATCCTTATGTGATTAAAAAATGTGTAATTATGAGTATTTAAATGCAATCAAAGGCAACTAATAATTAAACTGATTTACTATGCTTACCATTTGTAGTCACAAAAGATGTCTTCACATCAATATTTGAATTAGCATTTTGTGACTTCTTCAGAAACTGCCCTTCTTCAGTAAATTTTGATCCATTTGCTTGAATCAAGGCACCTAAAAATAGGAGAAAAAAAGGTTTTAGTCGTAGAAATATGTATCAAAGCTTCACTGAAAGCAGCTAGAATAAGATGAAATAGGGAGTTTTTGCGAGTCGTGAAATCTTCAGGACGGCCCTTCTTCAGTCAATATCCATTCACTGAAACAGAAATCCCTAAAAACAGCAGAAAAAAGTTGTAGTTCAAAAGTAATAATTTCAAACCATTAAAAAAATCGTCCTTTCTTTTATTATTTGAATGTCATTCATTATTGTTTAGCATGATAAATATACAACACAATCTTTCAAACATAGGTAGAAAACCTACGTATAACGTCAACTTGAAAGACCGAGAAGAAATGTGGGTGTTTCAAAACTGGTAGATCACGAAGATACCAGTTGGTAAAATGATTTTGTGTGCTTGTATACACTCACACACGTAAGCAAGCACAGGCACACGCACACCCACACAAACATACAAACATGTGACTTCGCGCGCTACCATTTACAAAAAATGCCCCAAAACGTGGGTGAATTTCTTTGGAAAATATTCCATTCACTATAATTTTTTTTAAAATGGTTATCGGTTTGCGCTCATAGACTATCAGGTATACTTTTTATTGGTATTCTGATGTGGAGAATCGAATTAAGAATCTATTTCAAGATGATATCATGGTCAGTTTCAAGAAAATGGAGAAAAACTAGATTTTCTTTTCGGGCACTCGAAAAGGACCGACTGACGACAAATTACTAGAGCCCACTTCAATCTAAGTAAATATTTATACAATTCAGTTAAGTTTGGAGAAAGGGATATATGTATGTATGTATGTATGTATGTATGTATGTATGTATGTATGTGTGTGTGTGTGTGTGTGCGTTCGTGCGTGCGTGTGTGTGTATTGACAGAGTTGTGTGTTTCATATATTTTGTTGAATATCCCAAAAATAGTTGACGAATTTTAATTAATGGAAGTTGATCATTTACTGCACAAAAAGGTTATCGTGCATTTCAATAGTACTAAATCGTTCATAAGCAAAAACAGCTTAATGTTTCTGGAGAGTTGGTTTCGTTCTATTAAACGTGTTTATAACTTCCTCCCTGAAATTAACAGTAAAATGAGTTTATCTTTATAATAATCAGGAAGAAATGAAGAACTAGTTATTAACTCTGTTTGAATAACTCCGTGCGTAAAATACGATAGCAAATCAAGTAGCATAGGGAGTACTGTTGGCAATTTCGAATACGTTGTCATCGTTGTTACTGACAACCATTATACCATAACCATTGTATTGCTAAAAATGTTGCTCTTCCATGTAATTTTATTCATCGAGATATTTAAATTTTTTATCAGTAAAATGAGTTTGTAAATAGAACATTCATAAATAATAATGGTAAGATGTTTTTATCCTTTGAAAGCAAGATGTGTAGGGTTTCTATTATTAGCCATTCAAACTCCACCAGAGATAAGGGTGTTATGGAAACGTGCTGAGATAACGCGCGTCCTACGATGTTTAACCGAAAACTGATTGAGCGAGTTGGTAAAAAAAAAAGAAAACATTGAAAACCCTTTCGATTTATAGATGTTTGGGCTTTTGCTAGATATCTAATTTAGTAGTATAAAGGAATCACGTATAGGAAACACCGAAAATCTGTTTTACCACACTCCTCCGAAGGAAAGTAGCTAATGAGGTTGCACACATGAAGGAATTTTGGAAACATTTATTCACATCGATCCTACCTAATAGACACCAAAAATTACCCCCGTTAAATTTATATATATATATGCTAGCTGTTACCCGGCGTGCTATGCTACACCTTCTTTCTGCATCTATAAAAGGAAAAATAAATTAGAAACAAAATAATTAATATTACAATCTAATAACGCAAATCTGTAACTATTTGGGTTCATTGTTTCGAACTCGGGATCTCCGAACTGTGAGTCATAGAAGAGTTTAACCTAGCCTAAGACATACTTGTGTGCCACGTTTGGTCAAAATCGGTCAAACGTTGTGGATTTGTATAAGGAACAAACATACAGACAGGCAGATGGTGGACGTTTTTGACCTAGCCTATGGCATTCCCCATATTACGACCTACCTGTGTGCCAAGTTTGCTGAAAATCGGACGAAGGGTGTGGATTTTTAAAAGGAACAAGCATACAGACGCGTGATATATATATATATATATATATATATATATATATATATATATATATATATATATATAAAATGTCCGCTAACACGATATACGCCAGTTTTTGTTTCTTTCGCCTCGAAACTTGGTATGTAGCATTTCTCCAGCAAATGAGTTCGTAAACCAACAAAATTGGTCCATCTGGAAGGGGGGGATACTCCGGAGCCAAATTAGTTACTTCCCAATACCAGCAGTAATTATTGTTATATTTCAATGAAACTCGGTATTAGGTTGTGGTCGTCTAAAGTGAAAAATGTGTTGTAAAAATAAACTAAATTGGTTCATTAGGAGGGGGGATGGAAGGTTTACTCCACACCCAAATTACTAATTTGCTCATACCGATCGTAATTTATGTTATATTGTAACCAAATGCGTTATGCGTCATGAGTATCTAATAAGACAGAAGTTTTGTAAAAATAAACTGAATCGGTCTTTCGGAGGGGGGGGGGGGTACTTTGTACTATGCGTGAATAGAATTCTCCCGCCAAACGTAGGTAGGCAAAGCTCTCACTAGGAGCGGCTCTGTTTTGATACAACTTTATATGGGTTGTAGAGTACTGACATCTACCGCTAATGCTTTAACCCATTTCTTTTATTATTCATGAAGATCAATAGAAAAAATTAAGTTTTTGTGTATTTATTATAGAGTGTAATACCACGCCAGTGTAGTACCAGTTGATCATTACAAATGTAAAAAAAAGTGCGACTCGCAGGAACTGCATCATCTTAGCGCGGTTCCTGTTCATATCCCTTTTGTCATTTGAAAAGCTTAGAATAGAAACAGATAATATTTTCCTCTGCTTTTGTTCAAGGGTTTTATGACGTTACCTGGTCGGGTCCGCCAGACCCTAGAATCCTCTTCTACCGATATTTCATTTCATACGTTTCAATGCATTGGAAAATATCAAAAATTTTCAAATGTTCCTGTGTTCTTTTACTATAGTAATAATTCTACAAATAAAATCAATAAAACAATAAAATAAAAAACCAACAGCATGAAGGCAATTGAAAATATTCAAAAGACGTCATCGAATCTCTTTCTCTTGGCAAGCTATATTTCTAACAATGAATTGTTCTTCTTATTTTACCTAATCTGTTTTATTGTCAAATACATTATCCAACTACGTATAAGCAATTAAAAATAACAACGAATAAAAACAGACAAAAAAAAAACGTTCGAATAAACAAAATCACTTACTTCAAAGTTTAAGCACTTATTTCTTCGATTGACATCACCTAATCAAAAATTGCTTCAGAATCTTTTTTTGTAGAGAATTTAGAAAGCTTTCAAAGAGTTTCTATCTACTTATGAAAATTTCCCAACCGTGTTTTTTGTAGAGCATTTAGTAAGCTTTCTAATGGTATTCTTTCGTTTACCAAGATTCTCAACCTTTTTCGAGATATTAATGAAATTATACGAAGTTCCCAAAATTTTCATGTCTGTTCATAAAATATTTTATTCTAATCCTTCCTTAACTCCAAATGTAACCAAAAGTTTAACATGTTAGTTTTGATGAGATTCAAACATGCAAAAAATGTTTCAACTGAATCCCATGATTCTAAGTAACCAAACCAAAAACTTGATTTAACAACTTTTTTCCGATTTACTCAGAAACTGTTAAAGCTATCGCCTTAAAAATGGTTTCATTCGTTTTACTGGCCCAAGAAGCCTATAAAACGAGTAGTTACAAGCATATGAACTCAAAAACGTAAGCGTTACGATTTTTTTTGCGCGTATTTCGCCCCAAACGCCATCTTCCAGTAGGCGGATTTTGCTGGTTAACGAACTTGACCTTTTAAATTGGACGACGGGTTTGTACTAAATTTCATCAAAATCGGACCATTAGGGACGCCGGAAATCCGCGAACAGACAAATATATATATACAAATTTGAACCACCGTTATTTTCGGTCTCTAGGGGTTCTGAAACGCGAAATTTTCTAGTCGGATTGCGTCATGAGATCAACCTTATAAGCGGGATTCCTCCCTATGGGGGAGGGAGGAACCGCGCTAAAAAGTAAAACTATTCATATTTTTATAAGTTACTAGCCTTTACCCGGCGTGCCATGCTACGCCTACTTTCTGCGTATAGAAAAGCCTAAATAAATTAGACACCAAATAAGTATTATTAAAATCTAATAACACGAATTTGTAACTGTTATGAACTCGTGGCGTCCCAACTGTGAGTCCTAGACGACTTTGACCTAACATATAACACCCCCCGTATCAAGACATTCATGTATACCAAGTTTCGTAAAAATTGGTCTAACGGTGTGGATTTGTATAAGGGACAAACATACAGACAGACAGCTATAAGACGTTTTTGACTTAGCCTACGACACTCCTCAGATTAAGATCTACATGTGTACCGAGTTTAGTCGAAATCGGACGAACGGTGTGGATTTGTATAAGGGACAAACATACAGACAGACAGCTGGTAGATTTTTTTGACCTAGCCTAGGAGATTTCTCGTATCAAGACCTACCATTATTCCAAGTTTGGTCAAAATCGGTCAAACGGCGTAGATTTGTATAAGGAACAAACAAACAGAAAAACAGACAGACACGTGATTTTTATATATATAGATTTCAAGCAAATTATTCAGGAATGTACTCAATACTAACCACATTCTGAGTAATGTGCTTAGATATGCAGCTCCTGCGTGACGAACTAATTTATTATTTAAGCAAGCTTCATGAAACAGAATTTGTAAAAGCCCTTATTAATGTGTTGGAAATAGAACACAATCACGTTTGCTTTCAAAGATACTGTCAATGCTATCTGTATTTCGCTATCTTTTCGCTATCTAAGAATATACCACAAAGCACTGGTACAATCTACCAGTCTTTGTCCTCACAGCTCAAATGAATAACGTTGGACGAGTCGAAGCAGCCAACACACACCCTATACCTGGACGACAGAAGGTAAGACTTTTGTTTTGCAAATGATATTAGCGAGTTCCGACTATATAGCTATGACAATTGGGAGCATCCATGAAAATTGTTTTTATATTTGTGTTATTTATCGTAATTTGATGAGCTGGAGGCATGAAATGATTCCCGTAACAAATTCACATAAATGAAGGGCCGCCACAAGAGGGGGGGACAACCGGGTACAGTTGTCCCGGGCCCGGGCACCGTGGGGGCCCGGGCCGATCCTCGTTAATTGGAAAAAAAGTACCGAAAGTGACCTTTGCAGCACCGATTGTCGGCTTTTATCCTCATTTTGCTCAAAACTGAAGATGAAAATAATTTTAAAATGCCCAAAGTCCTATAGCAAAGTACTAGGATTTTCATTCTGGCTCTGAGAAGTGGGGGCCCGGCTGTGAGAAGTGGGGGCCCGTGATCTGGTCCCGGGCTCTAAGATGTGGCGGCCCAGCATAAATGTACAACTCATCTTCTTTGGAATGAAAGTAAGCATATAATATGGAGAGTTCAGAGCACAAGTAGACCAAGTCCATTTTTGACATTTTATGTTGTAATAGCATTGAAGAATATTACTTAAATGGCTCTTTTCATTGCTACAGGAGACTAAGTCCTAACTTCATTATTTTGCCACTTATAGCAGTTCTTGCTACACATCTGGAAGTTATTTTTAGCGCGGTTCCTCCCTCCCCCATAGGGAGGAACCCCGCTTATAAGGTTGATACAATGAAACAATCCGGAAGTGCCGACTAGAAAATGTCGCGTTTCAGAACCCCTAGAGACCGAAAATAACGGTGGTTAAAATATATATATATATATATATATATATATATATATATATATATATATATATATATTTGTCTGTTCGCTCTGTAGCTCCTAGACGAATGGTCCGATTTTGATGAAACTGGTACAAAAATCTTTCGTCTAATTTGAAAGGTCAAGTTCGTTAACCAGAAAAATCCGCCTACTGGAAGATGGCGTTTGGGGCGAAATTCGCGAAAAAAAAATCGTAACGCTTACGTTTTTGAGTTCATAAGTGATTGCTTATAGTAGTCAAATGTATTAGTCAATAAAACAGGATACGTATAAATAGAAACAATATTTTGTTTTAACGGCATCTTGGAATTCGAAGATGCCTTATGAATATCTAGATTACTGTACTGGTGTTGATTTCGTTCTTTAGAATTGTTTTTGGTATTCCCTATTTTCAGCAGTTTTTATCTATTTATTATTTTTTTTGTTTAAATTCATTGAACAAAATCATAGGAATTCGAAGGTGAGGAGCTAGGAGGCTTAGGGTGGGGGGCATTTTCCCTCTCCCCAGGTACCTCCCAGTGTACCCTCGTCATCTGTAAGTCCCTTTCTAGAGTCATAAAGATAAGCCTCCAAACAACTTTAGGAATGTAGGATTTCTAATTTTTGCGAGCATCAGAACAGCCGCTCTTTACATACCACAGTGGTACTGACGTACCGGTCTATACTAGTTGCACTCCACACGGTGGTAGTACTTGGTGTATGCCACAGCAGATCGCTCATTATAACCTTATTTTATTCGTATTAAATAGATACCTAAAAAAAAAAAAAAAATTATTTGTGTATAAGTGTAGCGTTATTGAGTACTCGTTTTATATGCTTCCTGGGCTAGGAAAAGGAATGAAACCATTTTCAAGGCGATAGCTTTAACCGTTTTCGAGAAAATTGGAAAAATAGTTTTTGAATACCGTTTTTGGTTTGGGTACTTAGAATCATGGGATTCAGTTGAAACATTTTCCGCATGTTCTACTTTCATCAAAACTAATATGTTGAAATTTTGGTTACGTTTGGAGTTAAGGAAGGGTTAGAATAAAATATTTTATCAACAGACATAAAAAGTTTTAGTAACTTTGTTTACTTTCCTTAATATCTCGAAAAAGGTTGAGAGTCTTGGTAAACGGAAGAATACCATTAGAAAGCTTATTAAATGCTCTAAAAAAAGGTTCTAATGAAAGTTTTGATTAGGCGATGTCAATCGGAGAAATAAGAGCTTAAAACTTTAAAGTAATTGATTTCGCTTATTCGAACTGTTCTTTTTGTCTGTTTTTTATTACTTGTTATTTTTTAATTGCTTATAGTTGGATAATGTATTTGAAAATAAAACAGGTTAAGAAAAATAAGAAAAACAATTTAATGTTAGAGATATGGATTTCCAAGATATAGCTTTTCAACTGCCTAGCGTCCTTCCTAGGGAGGGTTGTTTGTCTTTGATTTTGGTACTTAGAATTATGGGATACTGTTGAAACATTTTCTGCATGTTCGAATTTCATCAACACTAATATGTGGAAATTTTTGTTACGTTTAGAGTAAAGGAAGGGTTAGAATAAAATATTTTATTAACAGACAAAAAAAGTTTTGGTAACTTTGTATACATTCGTTAGTATCTCGAAAACCGTTGACAATCTTGTGAAGCGGATGATTACCATTCGAAAGCTTACTAAATGCTCTACAAAAAAGGTTCTGAAGAAAGTTTTAATTAGGCGATGTCAATCGGAGAAATAAGTGCTTAAAACTTTAAGTTAATTGATTTCGTTTATTCGAATGGTTCTTTTTGTCTGTTTTACTCCTCGTTATTTTTTAATTGCTTATAGTTGGATAATGTATTTGACAATAAAACTGGTTAAGTAAAATAAAAAAAAACAATTTATTGTTAGAAATATAGATTTCCAAGATTCCAAGGCCTTGTAACTAGCGGGACCTAGTGTTAGCCGACCCTTCCAGGTAAGATCGTATATCATGACCTTTCAAGACCTTTCAAGACTTTTCTACACACAGGAATGGCGTTAGTGACCTTAAGGGTTGACACGCCATTATAATAATTAATTTAAAAAAAAAGACTGGTGGAACCAAAATAATAACTGCTTCTATTTCAATCTTTCCAAATTAGACTAGGGATATGAACGGAACCGCGCTAAGATGATGCAGTTCCTGCGAGACGGACTTTTTTTTTTTTGTTTTCAGAGCTAAAGTAAGCCAAGTTCAAGTTGTAACTATTTTATGAACAAGGCTATACATAAATAATGTCTGTGATATTTAAAATTAAGATCAGTATTTAAGTGCAAATCGTTTTAAGACTTATACTGGTCAATAGGATTTATACGACGTCTCAGCAATTAAAACGCATAATACTCATTTTCTAAAAACTGTAAAGCATGGACTTGGTCTAATTTTGCTCTGAACCCTCCATATGTAGATAAGAAAAGAAAGATGCGTAAACTGATAAAATAAATTACAGGCGAAACTATTAAATTAAAACAAGAAAACTTTTATAATTACATGAAAAAATGTTTTTTTTTGTTTGATAAATTATGTTGAACTGGCATCAGTATATTTTTTCCACCATTAATTGTTTTGTTGATTTTGTTTGGAGGGGAGGTGGGCGGTTGGATAAAACATATACTTTTAATGATTTTTATATAGGCTTTATGAAAGACTACCTTTTCATAATCGTTTTTTTAGTTTTTCTCGGAAACCCTGAGATATATGCCAAAGGACTTTGCTTTTTCGTCCTGCATCGATTTCCGAAGTTTTGCCGTTTTTTTTTTGGACACCCTGTATATTTGAACCATCTTTATTTTCGTGATCTATATGTCCTGATACGTGAAATTTTCTAGTCGGCACTTTCGGATTACGTCATGAGATCAATCTCATAAGCGGGTTCCCTGGCTTTGGAGGAAGGGAGGAAACGCCCTAAAAACTTAAACACAATGGGAGACAGAATGTTTTTAAAGGGAGGATTTGGTGTCTGTAATTTATGAAATGGAAAGATTTTACTAAACGGTTCATTCTAAGCAATGCACAGACGAAACCTGATTTTATCTTTATAGATATCCAACTAACTCTATTAGTTTCCTTAAAAAAACTAGTTGAGTCAGCCGGCCTAATTAAAATTGGATTCCTATTACTATTTTTTTTTTCTCATTAGATTTTGATATTTTATAACGAGCTCCGCTGCAACGAAACGAAAATAACGAACACAAGGGACCAATCTATATTTTTTACTGAAGTGGGAGTTTTTGGTAAACCTCTTTCTCGAAATGCTCCATCCTAGGGACGGCCTGGGACCCTAGAAGATGAAATCTTTAGTCCGCCAGAATATGGTCCGAGCCACCGAGCCAAACTTGCCCCAATATATATATATATATATATATATATATATATATATATATATATATATATATAAACACATGTACACAAAGAAATTTAAATACTTCAAATTTTTTATACATTTTATTAAAATTAATCATATTTCTAAAAACATATTTGTAGGTCTCAAGAATTTCCACGATTTCCGTTATTATTCTTATTTAATTAGTTATTAATTATTTAAGTTAGGTGTCGATCAAAGGTATCATAGAGTAAATTGTAAATTATACAGGCTCGAAGCGCCATAAATTGGAAGGTTTGTTCTGAATGTATTAGGCAGTTCAATGTCATAGAAATTATTCAACAAAGATTCCCTCATTTTTGCTATATTATAAAATTGTGACCCTATGTTCTCAATAACTTGTTATATTATATACCTAATTTTAGCCTTATATAACTAAGGAAGACCTTCCACGGGTAGGGCCACGTCTAGACGACGATCGAAAAACGAATATGGCCGTTATCATTCAGGTTATTATAATCGGCTGTTACTTGTTTAGATCGATTCCCTTAAAGGCTTTCTCTGGAAACGATCAAAACACGAAACTATCGATTATATTCTTCTGACTGATCATGCCATATTTGTCTAGACGTGGCCCTACCTGTGGAAGGTTTTCCTTAGTTAAGGCTAAAATTAGGTACATATTATGTAATGTTGCTCCTAAAGAGGCGCCTATAGGCACGAAACATGTGGTGAATAAAATAAATTATATTATGAGAAGAAGTTTTTAAATATACATATGACCTTCCGCCATTTTTAAAATAAACCAATTTTCGTCTAAAAAATTAATTGGGTCACTCACTGGGGCCGAATATCTCGAGAACTGCTTAACACAGAAATCTGGGACCGGTCTCATTCGACTCACACAATAAAATACATCAAGTTCAGCTGTTTTCCTTGAAATTTTGAAGAAAATTAAAGAACTAATGCGTCAAATGAAATCCTATTGGCAAGATAGTAATTTCTGAAATTTTCGGAATAAGTTGTACTCACCAAAACAAGTTTTAACAAGTATTTTGAGTGTCTATTTTAATTAGTTCAGGATGATTTTGTTTGTAGCACTCACACAAACCGCGGTATTTAATTTGGATAGTGCTCATGACTAGACAACATTAGCAACTAGACTAAACTTGAATTATGAGTGTTTTGACTTTGAAACATGTATTATCTGAACCAATGAGTAAACAAGTAGTGGAACAAACAAAACCGTGCTCTACTCCTTTCCTTTCTTTGTGGTGTTATGATGGGATAGGCAGATGATGTTTGTCCTAATTTAGACGAATATATTCGAGCGTAAAAAGCAGTGCCTCCACTGCTCTAGACGCATATATGTGGTCTAGGTTCTCACTTGCCACGGTCGCAATCGGCTAATGATCGAAGGGGCATACCAAGTAAGGAAAACCTTGTTTTTAAACAACTGTAAGACAGGACAAATGGTATAGAAGGAACGACAAGGGCCGCCGGGACCGGGAACGCCGCACAGTGGTGCCAAACGCTCGATTTTGGAAAAAACCTCTAGTTACATGAATCATTCTGATTTTGGTATCATTTGTGAACTAATGTTTTGTGCTTAGACGAATGACACCCCTACCAATTCGATAGAATAATTATTTTGGATGGTAAACGGGTTTGATATTAAGAAAAACAGCAAGTATTCAATTTAAAAAAGTCATATTTTACTCAATTGGTAGAGATATGTATAATTCAAAATGTATTTTTGAGTGTTGAGTTGAATAAATTAACAACCAATGTAATACTGTTAACTGTTCTCGACGTATTCCTCATTCTTAAAATTTGAGCATATAACATATAAAGGTAAATCTGAAGGAGAGCGTCCTCAGCTACGATTTTCTTCAAAGTTTGCACTATAACGTATTTTGATGCACTAAACACGAATCCGTTGAAAAAAAATCCCGCTCTTAACTAGGAAAGAAGTTATTTTAAAAAAAAGTTCACTGTTATGAAGGTTAGAGAAGATTGCCTAGGACGACTTTTGGGAATAGAATTCTTTTCATTTCTGCGAGTTGGATTGACTAGGGGTTTTGATGTTTTCTTGAGCGAGCGGAAACGCATAGCACGTATGCCCAAAAGCGACAGTTTACGACCAAGTCAGCTACCACAGGTGAGTCTGAATTTCAATTACACTTCGTGATTAAGGACTATTGCGCATGCGCGTGTTTACATATAAGCTGTTTACACCGTCTTTTATAACCGCCATAACTTTTTTTTTTAATAACTTCTTTCCTAGTTGAGAGCGGGGTTTTTTTTCAACGGATTCGTGTTTAGTGCATCAAAATGCGTTATAGTGCAAACTTTGAAGAAAATCGTAGCTGAGGACGCTCTCCTTCAGTTTTACCCATATAAATTTAACAGTTCGACAGGAGATAGTGAATGGACCTCATTTTTAATGTTTAGTAAGTCGCTAACACAATATGTTTAACAAGTCTCAGCAGAAAATAATAATGGTTAAGTCGTTTTTCGTAAAATAATCGCATCGAAAAAAAAAACGAAAAAAATAAATGACTCCTTCTTTTATTAGGCTGTCCACACATACGGCCGAGTACGGCGATGAAATTTATGGCGCAGCAACTTCAAAACATGTACTTTAAGGTAAAATTAAGCGGAGAGGATAGCTAAGTACCGTCCCCCCCCCCTTCACCAAATAAATTGAGTTTCATTACAGATATCTTCACAACCAAAATGCACCAAGTTCAAGGAATACTTTGGCAAAAAAGAAAATTTGTTTAAAACCTACTTATACACATGAGAATTTGTGGGTAATACCAATTTCGCAGGAATAAAATAAGTGGTCTAAAATATTGTTTTACTTTTCACTAAAAACTGTGAGAGTTTTATTCGGTGTGAAAACGGTCAACAAAAAGGTGTTGTGTGGTCAGAATTATTAATAAAATTGAAAAGCATTATAAGTACAGTATTCTACGACTAATTAGTTATAAAAATATATTAGTTGAAGCATGATTGACCACCTTCGATTTTGGAGGTTTTTCTCTCTTGGCACCTCTTAAAATTAACAGTTAAGTGACCATGGTGAAAATATGGAAAATAATTTTGGTCTCTTTCCTCCACTGGCATTCACTGCTAACGAAGGATACCAAAGAGTAGCCGAAATGTCCTGAATACATATTTTTACAAAAATCTTATTGTTGTTTGTTGCCGAATACCAACTACACACTGAGTGTATATATACACCTCATTATTTAGTATGACATTTATTAGGTGTGAGAATGATTAACTTCCATTTATCACGACTTTACAATCGATTTCGAGATACTTAAAAAGTAATAAGAAAAGTTTAAAACTGCTCACGTCTGTTGATAATTTTTTTTTTTAAATTCCTCCTCCAGCTCGGAAGTAACTAAAATCTATATACAGTGTCTCCCAAAAGCAATCGGAAAAACGAAATTAAGCTGGTAAAAACTTATGAAATGTGCATTTCTTAGCTTCTTTTAATAGTCCAATACCGTACCCTTCCTAAGGATCAAAATAACCTGAAATTAGCACAAAATAATTTATTCGTAACGAAAATAGAAGTAAGAATAGATTAAAACATAGAATTCACAGGTCACAAAAGTAATCGGAATTTTCGGTTTTTTTTTCTTAATTCGAAGCCCTTTTCTGGACATTGGCATATTAACATTATTCTTATGATGTAGGAAATAGTCAGTATTAGCCCTAACGTCCCCACAGCTGCATGTTTCACCTCAATAACCGTGATCATGAGGTGGTAAATACCAACGTTGATTGAGGCTCTATGCTCAAACAAATCTCTGTAAATTGTAAACAAGGCTCTGTAAATTCAAACAAATCAGCCAAGACACCAATAAGCCTATTTTAACGGTGTCGAAAATCATAAAACGATTTAAAACGGAGGAGATATTGAAAAGTGAACAGAAAACAACACGTCCTAAACTGCTTACAAAAATATATTTTACATTTTTCCCCAAAACGCTTGCGTATATCGCTTAAAAAACAGTATCATTCGTTTTCCTATGTTAAGGAACCTATAAAACGAGTGCCTGCAAGCATATGAACTCGAAAACGTAAGCGTTAAGATGTTTTCCCCGCGAATTTCGCCCCAAAAACAATTTTCCGGTGGAACCATTCTGCTGGTTAACGAACTTGACCTTAAAAATTAGACGAAAGAATTCCATCAAAATCCTACCATTTTTAGACCATATGGGATTGACCATAAATATGTAGCGGGAGCTACCATCATCGGCGAATAATCGCATCTGTTGTCACAACCTCTTTGTAAGACTTCGTTGTGCGTTGGAAAAAGCCGGTAGACCTTGCTCCTCGATCTCAGGAATCGCATGTTTTTGCAACTGTTCTGTTATTGTTGGAATAATGTGAATTATACTGTGCAGAGCGAAATTTAGTCCAATAAAAACCTCAGAGGGCATGCCCAAACAACATTTACTTATGGCCATTAGGTGATAATAACTATTATTTATTTAATGAGTGCACTCGCCATATTATTTAAGCAAGTATTGCATATTAATTATTTATTTATCCGAATGCATTATTTTTTCTAGCCATGCTTTATTTTCCATACGTAGTTTCAAGTAGAGTACTTTTATTTTATGTTATTAACTTAAAATTATTATTTGCAGTATGTTTCTATTATCATGCATGAAGATCTATTTATTTTGCCTTGCTTGCTCATGAAATAATAAACTACTTTAATTTTTCAATCCAGTATTTATTGAGTGATTATTAACTCCCTCCAAATAACTGTTATTCAGGAATCTTCTACCTGTCATTCTAAAGTTAAATAAAAATTATTGTTTTGAGAAAATAGTAAAAAACTGTTAACTAAACTAAACAATAACAACTTAAAAGCAAATAATTTTCTCACTATGTGACCTAGGATGACATGATTCAATTTGATTTATTTATTCTTTAATGAATGCACGAGTTCTTTGTCAATTTGTTCATTTTTTTAATACATTGTTAGAGGCCAACTTCTGCAGAAAATCTACCGTTTTTAAGAAGTGACATATCTTTTTTCTATTAAATTCAAAAACATGTAAATTATTTTCAGTTGATTAATATGATAACTCAAAATGTCACTGAAAGCAAAACATGTTTACTTACCTTAAGTCAGCTAAATTAGCTCGCTGGAAACATAAACAGCAAAGGGGTCTTCTTTTAAGACCCCCTAAGCTGGCATAACTTTATAGAACCATCAGTATTCAACCATTAAACATACAATAAAGAAATGTACAGCAAAAGTTAAAGATGGGTTTTAACAACTAAGTATTTAACAATAATACTTTTCTGAGACAATGAAATACGCCAGTTCCACTTCGACCCGAGGAAACATAACAAGGCACATTACTCATCAAGGTGGGTAATTTAAATCCCATTCCCAAAGAATTTGCTTAAAATAACCCATGCATATCAATTTCTTTCTGAAGCAAACCCCAACTTCTAATGGACTAATTTAGTTTTTTTTTTAATACAACACGTATTTGTTATTACTTGTGCATGATCTATATATTTATACTAAGTTTGGTAACAAGTAAGTAAAAATAATAGCCAATAAGGGCAAAATAATAATTTTGTCAATTTCTAATGGACCAATTGAAGTTCTTTTTACCTCAATTATTTCCCATTAGATAAGAGTTTCTACCCAATATAACAAAAATGTTGACCAATAGGGACATATTAGTAAATTTTGTCTGGTCCCCTTTAGATAGACCTATTTTGCTGTAACTCTTACAATCGTTTGTTTTAGAAATGCTACGTATCAAGTTTTGTAGAGAAAAAACACAAATTTTGGCTGTATCCTGTTAACAAACATAAACAGATGTATATGTATATGTATGTATATATATATATATATATATATATATATATATATATATATATATATATATATATGTATGTATATTTTTTTTTTCAGGAGTCATTAGCTTCTTTCAAATCTCAATTGGCCACAAGCTCAAAAGTTGATACACCATAACAAAAATTGTCATGCAGAAACTACACGACTGGCAAATTGCTCATGTAAGTGGTTAAAATAACTGATAAGAATAAACCTTACCTCCCTACAATTTTAATTAACAATTCACTCAATAAAAAAAAAAAATGTTTTCTGGTGAATGCCCACTTTCAATTCTTACTTTCGAATGCTTTGAGGGCCTTTATGAGGGCTCTGAGGGGCAGATACTATAGAGGTATCTGATTCATGACCATACAGCACACTAGTGAGATAGTGTGGTCAGTACTATGCTCCGGCCGCCTGATTTTCCCCTTGGCTGCTTCGACCGCCAGAGTCATTAGCGCCCAAGGTACCCATTATTAAATTTATTAAAGGCTGGGTTGGCCTAGGGACGGTCAAGGAGGCCGAATTCAACCCATGAACGAAGACACTAGAAGAAAAAATCTTTAGTGCTTGCTAGGGATTTGAACTCAGGTCCTCCAACTTATTAATCCAGTGCTCTACCACTGAGCAAACCTCGCCCCCGTATATACACTCCCCGACAAAATTATAGGCCACCATATATTATGTTAGTTTTTATCATTATTTATTGTTATATTTAAGCCAAACCAAATTCACACTGTTCTAATGTCACTGACTTTTGGAAGAGCATGTCTGTAATGAGTCCTGATCCTTCTTGCCTAAGGATTACCTGAAATGTAAATATTTAGTCGCGACAAAAGTATAGGCCACCCACCCATTTCTTATCTAAACCTTGCTCTAGGAACACTTTTAGTGATCATTACATTTATTAATTCAATCAGCGGGTCTAATTAAACGTGTTGAAGTAATAACTAGAGGAAAAGTGTTGTCTGAGAGTGAAAAACGCGCGATTAAAGCATTGCACTATAAGAATTGGACCATATCGGAAATTTCTCGAATTTTAAATAGAATTTGGCATTTCATAAGGAATTTCTTTAGGCTGGGTAATGATTATGGTCAAAATAAAACCATTGGCAGGCCCATGGTCCAAGAAAAGCGAGCCATTTTACTTTGTGCTTCCAACTCCTCAGCCAAGACGACAGAAATTGGTGAACAAGCTGTGGTCAGCTCCTCTCCTCTTTGAACAATTTGCTTCCAGACGATGTCTCTATACTTTTTCGCATTCAATGTAGTGAACAAATTACTAATTCGGTCTTTCTATAGTATCCTATCCCAGCCCAAACAATAATACCTCTTCCTCACATTTGACGGATACTTAAAGATATTTTATCTTTTCGCAAATCATGAAAACAGTAATGATATCCATCAGGGCCATCCAGATTTTATCGCTGGAGATAACTTTCTTCCATCTATTTTGACATGTGATGTGTTCCGAACTAAACTTCTTTCTGTTGGCATTGAGTGCTTTTGAAAGAGGGGGGTTGAACTTCAGATTAAGGTGCTTTAAATGATGTGCCTTTTGTATAAGCTGTTGAACATTCCTGATGTTTTTTGGACCCCAGCTTGTTCACAAATTTCTCTTGCCTTTGCTGAAGAGTTGGATGTACGAGGCAAGGTGGCTCGCTGTTCTTGGAGCGTTGTTGCAGTGGGCCTACCAATGCTTTTCTTTTCGCCATAATCATGACCTAGCATAGAAAATTTCTTACAAAATGCCTACTTCTATTTAAAAGTCGAGCAATTTTCGATATGGTCCAATTTTTATAGTGCAATGCTTTAATCACGCGTTTTTCACTCTCAGACAACACTTTTCCTCTAGTTATTACTTCAACACGTTTAATTAGACCCGCTGATTGAATTAATAAATGTAATGATCACTAAAAGTGTTCCTAGAGCAAGGTTTAGATAAGAAATGGGTGGGTGGCCTATACTTTTGTCGCGACTAAATATTTACATTTCATTTTTTCGGAACCTAGTAGGTAGGATAGATGAAGATTTAAAGAAATAGTTTAAAAAAAATCTTTTATGAGTGCAACCTCAATAGCTACACTCCTTCGGAAAGTGCTAAAAAAATAAAATACTTGTATGTTCTCATCTACCAATGTGTCAAGACTGGCCATGTATCATGGGTTGAAGCTTTGAGACATGAGGAAGACTGGAGGATGGAACTTTAATTTAATTAGATAAACTTTTGATATTTTATATACTGCTGTCAATTCGACCTTAGCCTGATGAAAACCCAAAAATATAGATTTATGAATTGTTCCACTGCAGAAATATGTTCAATATGTAAATTGAATTTCTAACCTTTTCTTAAGCCAAAAATTGTTATATGCTAGGTGTTGTCATTAATAATAAAAATCAAAGCGTAGGATGTGTGATAGTTTCTAATACCAGAACATAGATATTATCCCTTCCGGCTATATGTTCCATATACAGTGAAACCTCTCTATAGCAGACACCTCTGGGAGAACGAAAGTTGTCCACTATAGAGAGGTGTCCGCTATACAGAGGGGTTAGTAGAGATGGATACGTGCCGAATTTGCACATGTAATTCATGTTATAATTAACCATTTAATAATTACCCATAACAAGTTTTTTTTAAGTATATAGACAGAAGTTCAATAAGTATAAACTTAAAAAAAAGTTTTTATTCTAAAAAGTTTAAAGCATAAAGAAGTTCTTAGTTCTCGGACAACATTTTTGTCACAATTTTCCGTCTATTTCTTCAAAATTTCACATTTCTTTTTCAATATTTCTGCTCCTTGTGTTTTCCCTATCTTAAAAAACCCGGCAACTTTACGCACACCACATTTTTCGTGTTTGGAAAATGTTATCATGTCAATTTTTTCTTTAAGTGTCAGAGATTTCCGATTAGACATATTGAAGAGAAAGCACGATACTTACTCGACAAGAGGTAAAAACCAACTGAAAAGTGAAGAGAGGGAAGTTCTGCGGAAGGAATGTGAACCGAACAGAGTTATGGAATATTACCGGAACCGTGATACCGCGTAGGCAAAACAATAGTAATCTGCCAGTGGGAAAATCATATGCTTCTACTGAAAAGGAAGGGGCTCCTGTTGTGAAATTCCTTGGAAGATATTACTGGTCACTATTCGGTATATATATCTTATTCGTACAAAGAGTTTGTTATTGTTAACGCATTTTTCTGGAAACCTACACCGATGGGAACGCTTCTATAAATAACATTAGCTGTAATTGTCCGTAGTAAGGAGGTAAAAAATCAGGTTTTTCTGTCCGTGTCCTTTGTACAGAGGTGTCTGTAATATAGAGGTTTATTTTACCTATAGAAAAATTCGGGACTGTGAGAAAATATCCGTTAATAGAAGTGTACGCTGTAGGGAGGTGTCCGTTAAGGGAGGTTTCACTGTACAAAGCAGAATTACTAGCATTAAGCAAAGCCATTAATAGTTTCATTGTCTAGATAGTCAAGACACAAGGCGAGATGAGGTGGTATTGTAATAAGAATTGGACCCCAATCTTATCGATGCTTACTTATTTATAAGAGAGTCTTGGCCTCAATGCTCTGTTTAAGGTGAATATATTTCTCTTAAACATATATTTACTGAATGCAGAGCCTACACAGCCGTTCAAAACCAAATGGAGATACATGGACCTCTCTGCCACTTGGAGATGACCATGAGTTAAACCAGTGAGCGATGAATTTCTTGACAGCTACAGATCTCCATTATAAAATATAATTAATTTTACACGTTTTGTAATTATTACATTCCAATAAAATTAAATAGGCAACAATGACCGGCATGGTTGAATTGTTGTTAGAAATCAAATTAAAAAAATCAAAAAAATCTGCAAACTAAAATTAAAAAATTCTAAACAAACGCTAATTTTTTTTTTTATTTTCATGCCGCTTTATTAATGACACTGATTTTTTGGCTTAAGCTATCAAGAGGTTACCATATTTTTCTACACGGGTCAATCCGTATGAAGTGATCCAAAAAAAAAATTTGGTTGCTTGACCATTTTTAATTTATTTTATTTTTTGATATATTTTTACTAAACAAACTGGAAGTCCAAAACAGATTTTTTTTTTTTTTAATTTATCTTTCAGCATTTACGTGTGGGGGCCAGTTTTGTTTTGAATAATGTAGTGTTTTTTCGTTTTAAAGACGTTGACGTTAAATTGATTATCTCTGGACTGCATGATGTTACAAGAGTGGAACTGGCATCATTTTTTCCATTACTCTCTCCCCTAAAATACTGTTTCATAGCCATAATTCTCTATGCAAATCTTCCCAGTCTAATTGGTCTCCAAAGTTGGGGTTCAAAAATTGAGAAATTCCACTTTTTAGAAATTAAAAAAAAAAAACATGAAGGAAATCTTTATCACAGTTAATATATTTTTGTAGAGTTTGCATTTTATAGAGTATCAGCATTGACAGAACTCACTCCTTAATGTTTTATGAATTTTTGTAAAGTTTGAGGTTGTATATCTCAGATGGGGCTAGATAAAAATTCATGATTTTTAGACATTATGTAGGCCTATACGGTAGCAAAGTGAAGTATAAATTTCATTATTGGTATTTGACTCTGAACCAAGTTATGAATTTTTATAATTTTGATTTTCATGGATGGACTGAACCATCAAACTTTACAAAAGTTTAAAAAATCGAAATTTCATAACTTGATTCAGAGTCAAATATCAATGTTGGAATTTATACTTTGGGCTACATAATGTGTAAAAATCATGGGTTTTTATCAAGTCCCATCTGAGATATACAACCTCAAACTTTACAAAATTTTAAAAAATCAAAATTTCAAAAATGTATAACTTGGTTCAGAGTCAAATACCAATAATGACATTTTTACTCCAAATTTCTACCATATAGGCCTACATAATGTGTAAAAATCATGGGTTTTTATCAAGTCCCATCTGAGATATACAACCGTTAAATTTTACAAAATTTCAAAAATTCATAAAACATGAATGAGTGAGTTGTCAATACTGATACTCTATAAAATGCAGCTACCCAATGTTTTCTTACTAAAAGAAAAAAAAAAATATTAACTCTGATAAAGTTCTCCTTCACATTTTTTAAAATTTCTAAATAGTGGAATTCGTCAATTTTTGACCTCCAACTTACGAGACCATTTAGACTGGTAAGATTTGCATAGGGAATTATAGCTATGAAACAGTATTGTAAGGGATAAAGTATTGAAAAATATGACGCCAGGTCCAATCTTGTAGCATGATGAAGTCCAGAGATAATCAATTTAACACAAACACCTTTAAAGCAAAAAATCGTTAAGTGATTCAAAACAAAACTGGCCTCCACACGTAAAGATAAAATTTTAAAAAAATCTGTTTTGGACTCCCAGTCTGTGTAGTAAAAAATATAAAATAAATTAAAAATGATCAAGCAACCTACCTTTGACCACTTCATATGGATTGACCCACACAGAATAACAGTGATGATTTTACCTTTTTCAAAATAAAGTCCCCGTCCCTGACAGGAATCAATCCTGCAACATGCCAATTATAACATTGCACATTTTTTCAATTAGCACAGCGTGGGGCAAAGCTTGCCTTGTTCTAACTCACAAATGAGGAGATGTATAGTTAACGTAAAATGTTATTAAACATAAAATCATCACAATTGCGCATAAACCATATTTTCTATTTTGAAGTATCATCCGAGTCATATTTGAATCAATGGAATATGAAGGCAGACGTGCTGCTATGAACAGTTTAAAATAAAGGTATATTTAATATTAAACAAGGACATCTGTCAATCAGCAAACTGAATATATTTTTATAATAAATAAAAGAAGAAAAAAATCATTTTATTTTGTACTTAATTTACAAATGTATGTTACATAACTGTGCATGGATCTGTATAATAAGAACTAAATACTCTTAAAAAGTATTGTTCATTACAAATTTAATTTAAAATTTAGGAATATATAATGAAAAGGAAGATATAACGATATATAATGAAAAATTAATTTAAAACTGTCAATAACAATTAATTCTAACTCATTGAAGTAAAAAGATTATTTGAGATTTTAAAAACTATGTTTAAAATTCATAACTAATATACATTGTATCGAGGTCTGATAAACAATTTAAAAAAAATTAACAAAAAAAGCTGAAATTTCAAAATAAAATTTGACACGAGAGAAATGCATTTATATCTAATAATTCTAAGAAACAAATTATTTTTGGTTGATAAACTGTAAGATAATTAGAATCGACTTGATAAAATAGCGATGCCAGTAATATTATTAGAATAAAAATGATTCTTTACCAAGTTTAAAGTCTAATGAATTTGAACGTAATATACAGCAATATTTAAAAAATTATCGAAGCTTCTATTCTTGTTACATGGATTAAAAACAGTTATTACAGCACTATTTCATACAAAACCACAATAATAAATAAAAAATTAAGCAATAAATCTCAAAATGTTTGTTAAACAAAAGTGTTCATGCAATTCGTTTTTATCACTCACCGCGGCAAAAGATGCCCTCCGAAATAATACTACCGATAAATGCGTACAATAATATGGCACAAAACATATTTCTTCAATGAAAACACAAAACTTTAAGTGTTACATTTCAATACGAATGAACTTAAACGTCTCTTTTAAAACACATTTTGAATGTTATTGATTGTTTCGTGAACAGCTGATCTTACTGGAGTTGGACGGTGGAAGCGCTTAGGTAGGCTCTTTGTAGTTCGATCAATGTTTGTTATACTCTGTTAAAGATGTGATTATTTTAATTTTTAGTGAATATTTACTTATTTTTGTGGGTGTCAGTGATATGGGGAAGGACCAAGAATTGCTAGAGGCTGCTAGAAGCGGAAATATTGTCGTAGTAGAAAAAATACTTGGCCAAAGAGCGAAAAGGAGTGGCCCCCTAGCCAGGTAAGTGATAATAGATAATATAGTTTTTAGTACTTTTCTATACAAAATTTCTTATTTAAATCCCTTTACTATTTTTCACATTAAGCAGTAATTCTTTAGATAATGAAACCTCCTTATCACTCTACTGTCTGAGGTCTAACTAATTTAGGATTAACTTGTTGATATTAGCATCAAATAGTTTTTTTTTCTCTTATGTTTGTATTTTAACACAACATAGAATACTTTGAATGCAAAATTATCCAAATTAATGATCATTTTTTGATTGGAAAAGGTTATGATTGTTCTGTCAAACAATTACTCTTATCAGTTGAAGCTATTTGTACACTTTTCCTTAGTACAATTGGATAAATCTTACTAGTAATGAGCTTTTCTAAAATTTCCTCGACAATTTAATTAGTTACAGATTTTTCATCTTCCATAAAACCCCATGGATCATATTAGTTAGCTTTCTCTCTTATGTTCAAGCAATTTCATTATATTATATTCACTGGTATTAAATGGTTTTGTCTTGAACTTTTGAATTGTTTATAACACAATGAGCATCTTACAAATAGTGTTAGATCTGATATGAGTAGTCTTTATATAATAGTTTAGTATTTTATCTGTTTGGATAGATTAATGCTATAAACATTCATTGTTCAAAAATGCATTTCATTCCATATGCATATGAAATTCCATTCTTGTAAAAGAATGTTTGTAATTTTTAAAAAAGGAAAATATATTCCATATTTTTCTAAACATTCTTTCTATTGCATTGTTATGTGTTCTAACGTTCATATCTGTGAATGAAATGCAAAACACCAACCATTCTTTCGTGGCTTCACCCCCAAGAGTAAATGATTATATTTTGAAAGTGTTTTGGTGTTTAGTTGTTTATTACCGGAAAGTATTTTGGAATAGAAAACATTCACAACTAGTATAAACTAAGTATAATAATATCAATTTATTTTATCAGATTTTTGTATCGAAGTTTTATTGCGAGTAAAGGTAAAACTGAAGTTTAGCGTCCTCCGAGGAACTAGGAAAACGCTCTCAACTAGGAGAAAGAAGTAATTAAGCACTAAAGTTCACTGTTATGGAGGTTATAAAATCTGGTGTAAACAAGGTATTTGTAAACATGCGCATGCACAGGTATGGAAGAGTCCTTAATAAAGAAGTCTAATTGAAATTTGAAGGGGAAAAAGGGTAAGAAGAATGTCTAGGACAACTTTTGGGCAGACGTGCTATGCGTTTCCACTCGCTCAAAAGATATCAAAACTCTAGTCAATCCAACTCGCTAAAATTAATAGAATTCTATTAATTTTAGCGAGTGCATAATTTGTGTTTAGTGCATCAAAACACGTTATAGGGGAAAATGTGAAAATAAGTGGTTCAAAGAACGCTAAACTTCAGAATTTCCCGAGTAAATATTGACACTTTGTTCTATACGATTTTGAGGCATATGTAAATAATATTTATTATTTATTATTAATGTTTTGTTCCTTTGTTGATGTCACATTGTCATAAGTACTATCTATAGCTGTAATTTTTCTTATTAAATTCTTTCCTTGATTAAATTTCGTAATTTTACATGAGAGTTTCATGAGTATGTTTTATTGAAGTAACTGGCAGGAGTTGCTCCCCAAAATTGTTTAAAACATTAACTTATATTTGTGATGCTTCGAAGCTGTTTAGGTTGATCATTAGGCATCTCATATTAAGTCGTGTTAAGGTCTATTATAATTTTAAAATTTCATATTTAGGTCAATACATTTTGAATTTTGAGAATGAACGTTAAATATGGATAAGAATCTTCATAATTTGTTCAGTATGTTTTATGTTTTGAGAGAGAAAAAATCTGCAGTATAATTTTCGGTAAAACTGAAGGAGAGCGTCCTCAGCGCCGATTTTCTTCAAAGTTTGCACTATAACGTATTTTGATGCACTAAAAACGAATCCGTTAAAAAAAAAAGTTGCTCTCAACTACGAAAGAAGTTATTAAGCACTAAAGTCGACTGTTATGGAGGTTATAAAATCTGGTGTAAACAAGGTATTTGTAAACATGCGCATGCACAGGTATGGAAGAGTCCTTAATAAAGAAGTCTAATTGAAATTTGAAGGAGAAAAAGGGTAAGAAGAATGTCTAGGACAACTTTTGGGCAGACGTGCTATGCGTTTCCACTCGCTCAAAAGACACATTGTAAACAGCGTATTTGTAAACATGCGCATGTGCAATAGTTAATGAAGAAGTATAATTGAAATTTAGACTGACCTGTAAGCTGTCGCTTTTGGGCATGCGTGCTAAGCGTTTCCGCTCGCTATGCTCACTAAAGAAGATATCAAAACCTTAGTCAATCCAACTCCCAGAAATTAATAGAATTCTATTAATTTCTGCGAGTTGGATTGACTAGGGTTTTGATATCTTCTTGAGCGAGCGGAAACGCATAGCATGTATGCCCAAAAGTCGTCCTAGGCATTCTTCTAATCCTCCTAGACATCTTCAGACGTGATGTTCTGTGGATATAAATCTGCAATCACACCAAAAATAGCATTTATGCGATCTTCACATTTATGGGCACGTTTAACTTTTCCGCACATTTACCACAATTGGTAGAATTACTCAAAATTTAGTTTTGTATTAAAAATTTGAGTAATTCTTCTCGATTGTGGATAAGAATTATGAAATCGTGTAACTTAATTTTTATTTAACATTTTTCCAAAAAACTATAACGATAATACGGTAATTAGAACGGTAATTAGAGCTTAGAACGAATTAGAGGAGCTTAGAGGGAACAAATTATAAATGCATTAGCCAATTATTAAGGGGTTTCTGTTATATAATACTTTTCAGGAGCAAAAGAAGAATGTTTCATTATTTAAAAAAATGTTTCTTAATAAATAAGTGTTGGTAAATTTTAATAATTGATGGTAAATTTCAATTACACTTCTTTATTAAGGACTAATGCAACGGTTATGTGCGTGTTTAAAAGTACGTTGTTTATGCAATTTTTTGTAACCTCCATAACAGTGAACTTTTTTTTAAAATAACTTCTTTCCTAGTTGAGAGCAACTTTTTTTTTTGTTAATGGATTCGTGTTTTGTGCATCAAAATACGTTATAGTGCAAACTTTGAAGAAAATCGGTGCTGAGGACGCTCTCCTTCAGTTTTACCTGATTTTCTTATTTGTTGTTTTCCCCTGGTCTTTATTCACTATTTCAATTAATAAATAAAGGCTAATATTGTAATCATTAATAAAAGTGGCAATTTTATTTTTATAATAAAGATGTGATAGTGTAATTCTTTTATTTTCTGTCCCATCCTAGTTGGTGAATAAATCTTTTCAAATTTTGGCAGTTCACTTATTTATTTATATTTCTGTTCGGTATTAAATGTGTTAAATAGATACAACAAAAATATATAATCTATCATTAACAAAAAATTTAAATCGAGTTCGAAAAACCAAAAAGGTGTTCTGGGTTGTGTAATAAATGCTAAAATCATGTAATAATTGAAAATAATAACAATAGCTATAAATATGGCCAAATTTTGTTCTTCTGCGTAACTTATGGATTCATGTAATTAAGAACCGCTGTATTGTTAATCGCTATATAAAACTTTTGTATTGCACATTACAAATGCTTTATGATTATATATTTGTGTTTTTACCCTTTATACATTACTTAATCACAAAATTACCTTAGGCCGGAAACTTTTGCATACAATTGTATAAGGGTTTCAATACATTAGCCCCGTTTATATGTACGCTCCAAAACGACATTCCTGGCGCGCCGCTCCGGAGCGTCGGTTTGGAGTGGCGCATCAGGAGCGTGAGGTTGGAGTGTGGTAGACAAAAAGAGCAACACTCCTAGACTGCGCGCCAGAAGCGTGAGTTTGGAGCGTACGGTCCAATACTCTTCGTGTAAATAAAATTTTTCGAAGGTTTTGGAGCGGCGCGTGGAGTTTCCGCCAGGGTGGAAACTCCACGCGCCGCTCCAACATTCCTAGGTAGCTAGTCAGTCGAATTGAACACTTTGCAGTGAGAAGACCACTTTTTTTAAATGAGTTCAAGAAAAAAGAGTGCTATTGCTTGTGTAGCACTGTTTTTAATGTGTCAAAAGAAACAGAGAAATCCGCGACAAATATGGGTTAAGGAGTGGAGAAGAAATAGAGAACGCTTCGGTCATATGCCTCTTTTGCGGGAGCTGAGAGAAAATAACCCAGAAGATTACAGTAATTATTTAAGAATGGACGACATTAGGTTTCAAGTAATTTTAAATTTAATTCGCCCTTATATACCGTAAAAAGATATAATTATGAGAGATAGCATTAAGAATATTAACATACATTTGTAAATTACATTTAATCATACATTCAGTTTACTCATAATGGTTATGGGTTTGTAACTTAGAACCAATAAACGAATATAAAAAAAAAAAAAGATCTGGAGCGTTTGATTGGAGCAAGTGTGTGAACATGCCGCTGCAGGTCGGAACTTGCACTCCCGGAACGTCGCTCCAGGTCCGCACTCCTGGCATCTCGGCGGCTAGTATTCACACACACAGGATTGGAGCGCCGGTTTGGAGCGTCCGCTCCAAAACTGTCGGAAAACCTGTGTGTGTAAACGGGGCTATTAGGAGGTTTAAAAAATTGTCATCAAACTTTTGCTTAGCTTATATTTTTTTAAAATATGCTATTGAAATTCAAACAGAATAGTTACAAATAATGTAAGTCTGAAGTAAACTTCACCAGGGTGAGAATAGGTTAGCGGTGACAGGTTCCATTAATATAAATTATTAAAGAATTTGATAATACTCGTACCAGTGTTAGTAACAAATTCAATTTTTCTTGCTTCAGTTTACGGAGAGGACCAGGTGCTAATGTTCAAGATGCCAGTGGATATTCGGCGCTTCATCATGCAGCTCTTAATGGTCATCAGTAAGTATTAATATATATAATATTAACTTTAGTTTATGATTTGGTTATTTTCTTGGAAACCGAACAGTGAATAAATATCTCATAAATCCATTGATCAAGCTTGTTCAAACTTTCTGACTGGTCTACATTTTTGAATAGTTTATAAGGTGTTTATTACTGGCAGGTTATTTGTCCTTGTTATGATGTTCTTCCGCCTATTCTCATTTACATTCATTCATATCCCCTATTGTAAAATTTATTAAAAAATTAAAAAATATTCGACTCGCCTCATCCAGGCTTCTTTCCATATACTGCTTCATCTCGGTGTGGTTTGAAATAAAACAAGTACCTGCAAGCATATGAAGTCAAAGTCCGACTCGCAGGAACTGCATCATCTTAGCGCGGTTCCGTTCATATCCCTATTGTCATTTGAAAAGCTTAGAATAGAAACAGATAATATTTTTCGGCCTTTGTTCAAAGGGGTTTATAATTTTACCTGGCCGGGTCCACCAGACCCCAGAATCCTCGTCTAGAGATACGTTTCAATGGATTGAAAAATATCAACATTTTTCACATTTTCTTGTGTTCTTCTACTAAAGTAATAATTCTACAAATAAAATCAATTAAAAAATAAAATAAAAAACCAACAGCATAAAGGCAATTGAAAATATTCAAAAGACGTCATCGAATCTCTTTCTCTTGGCAAGCTATATTTCTAACAATGAATTGTTTTTCTTATTTTACTTAATCTGTTTTATTGTCAAATACATTATCCAACGATAAGCAATTAAAAAATAACAAGGAATAAAAACAGACAAAAAGAACCGTTTGAATAAACGAAATCAATTACTTCAAAGTTTAAGCACTTATTTCTCCGATTGACGTCGCCTAATCAAAAATTGTTTCAGAATCTTTTTTGTAGAACATTTAGTAAGCTTTCGCATGGTAACCCTCCGTTTACCAATATTCCCAACCGTTTTCGAGATATTAGGGAAAGTAAACGAGATATTAGGGAAAAAAAAATTAGGGAAAGTATACGAAGTTCCCTAAACCTTTCATGTCTGTTAATAAAATATTTTATTCTAATCCTTCCTTAACTCCAAACGCAACCAAAATTTTAACATATTAGTTTTGATGAAATTCGAACATGTGAAAAATGTTTCAACTGAATCCCATGATTTTAAGTACCCAAACCAAAAACGTTATTCAGCAACTATTTTTCCAATTTTCTAAAAAACGTTTAAAGCTATCGCCTTAAAAATGGTTTCATTCGTTTTCCTAGGCCAAGAAGTCTATAAAAAGAGTACTTGCAAGCTTATTAAGTAAGCGGAACGATTTTTTTCGTGTGACATTCGCTCCAATAACCATGTTCCGGTGGGCGGATTCTGCTGGTTAACGAACTTGACCTTTCAAATTGGACGAACGATTTTTGTACGAAATTTCATCAAAATCGGACCATTAGGGGGGCCGGAAATGAGCGAACAGACAAATATATATATACATATATATATATATATATATATATATATATATATATATATATATATATATATATATATATACTGGGTGTTCAAAACTCGATTGACGCCCCCCTTTTTTCCCCACAATTTTTGAAATTTAAAAACAAAACTTGGTGGGTCTCAACGTGGTCGAATGAACATTCGTTGGGTATAATGCACGACCCCTCAACTTTCTCCAGTTCTTCTCCAGAGACCCTAACTCTGGAATCTCCAATGAAAAGGGGTTATTTTTATGACGGATTATTGTAGAGAATTGAATTTTATGTAGATTTTATATCTGTCATTTTTTTTGCTAAAGCGCACCAATGAGTAACAAATCGCCAAAACCCGATAAAACCCTTGCTTTTCGTCAGTTTTCTGCCAATATCGTAGAAAATATGCCTGTAATGAAAAAAGTAGTTGATATAAACGTTGTAGAGGATTAAATTTACTTCCTAAAAAGTACCTTCAAATGCCTAAAATGTTAATAGGAATGGAGCAACATACACTTCTGTTTTCAGAAATGTGTATTATCAACGTGATCTACCCTTCATTAAAACTTAATAAACATTTCCTAAACCATTTTTGCTCCTCCTAGTTTTGGATTTAAGAGCGTTTGAAGAAAAAATCAAATTCAATTACTTTCTAAAGGGATTAAAAAAATATATATATTAAATTTAAATGAATAGAACTCACCTAATTTTGTAGTAATTATTTTTGTGTTGGACGATTTTTTTTTATTATTATTTACGTGTAAATAATTCACAAACTTTTACAATCAAATATAAAATAATATTTTATTTTTCATTTAACTTAATATCAGCACTGATATCATGGAAATTAAGCATTCAAACCCCACTGTGCGGCGGCAGGAATTTTCTTATCTCACAGCTCGTTGGGAAAATTCCTTGCTGCACCCTGGATGTCTAATGGCCTAGATGTCAAGACATCTACAGACGCTGTAAAAAATAAAATAAAATAAACATAAAAAAATCGTCCAACACAAAAATAATTACTACAAAATTAGGTGAGTTCTATTCATTTAAATTTATTATTTTATTTTTTTTAATCCCTTTATAAAGTAATTGAATTTGATTTTTTCTTCAAACGTTCTTAAATCCAAAACTAGGTGGAGCAAAAATGGTTTAGGAAATGTTTATTAAGTTAGATGGAGATAGTTAGCCGCTGTAGAGATACGAAGACAGGTATAGTTGGGATTCGGCTAGGAGAAAAACGTCAGACTTTCAAAAAGAAATCTGTATTTTGGACGTTTCGACTGCAACAATGGCAGCCTTCTTCAGCTAAAAATATATACAACTTATAAGTAAAGAAAATGTACAAGTAGTAAGTAAAAGACAGGCAGAAATGAGCGGAGTATATATACCAATACAATAAATTTTAACCAATCTTATTTTTTAAAAACAATGAAAATACTGGTAGTTGGAAAGAAAACAGCATGTAGAAGTTGGTAGTGAATACAGTACAAAAAAGTATTTTTATGTAGTGACAAACAAAATCTATTTTATAGGTGAATACTATTTATAACAATCAATATATAGATACATACCACTAGAGAATGCCTAGGGGGGAGGGAGGAAGACCTCGAGGGCAACTTAGGTAACCATGGTTAGAAGTATGAACGACAGCAACAACACCGGGGTCTTTATAGTTATGAAAAAGGGGTGGGGGGCGGTAAAGCGGTGCAGATGAAAGAGATGCAATTGCTGGGTTGTAAAGGCGGTTGTAAAAGGTGTTAAGAGCTTTGGGACACACCAGTAGAGAAATTGTCTGGAGCCTGGGAACAAAGATAAAAAAGGAGGTCAGGACAATTTATGGAAGACGGAGGAGTAAGCCGGGGAGATGTTTTGTTTGTCGGTTTTGTAATTAATGTTATTGGGGTTTAAGTTAATGTGGACGCATTCGGAAATCTGTCGCTTTTTGGTGTTTCGTTCAGTGGAAAGTATTTTAGTGTCGTCAAAGTTGAAAGTGTGTTTTTTAGTTATGGCGTGTTTTGCGAGGGCGGATTTGTGGATTTCTTTGTTTTTTATTGTCCGTTTGTGTTGTGTTATGCGGGAGTGAATATAATTTTTGGTTTCACCTATGTATACAGCATTACAGGAGGGGGTTTGGCAGGGTATTTGGTAAACAACGTGGGTGGCGTAGTCATAGGGAAGGGGATCTTTGAGTTTGGTGTACAGTGTAGTAAGTTTGTTAGTGGTTTTTAACCCAAAGTTTAGTGACGGGAGGGCTTTTTTTAAAGTCTTTGTGAGTTTTTCCGTCAGTCCTGGTGTGTATGTCAGGGAACGAAATATCTGGAGGGAGGATTCGGGGGAGGTATTGGGGGAGGTGGCATTGAAGGATTGGGATTTTATTTGTTTTATAAGCCGGTTTATGAGGTTGGGGGGGAATTGATTCAGTGTTAATATTTCGGTAGCTCTATTCAGGTTTTCATTGTGGAAGGACTCATGGGATAAGGAGAGGCCGCGGCGAAGAAGGTTTCGTGCTACATTGATTTTCATGTGGTAAGGATGGGAAGAGTGGAAATTGAGTAAACGTCCAGAATAAGTATGTTTAGTATACCAGTTTGTGATGATAGTGCCGTCAGTCTGTCTGATAAGTAGAACGTCCAGGTAGGGGAGTTGTTTGTCATGTTCAGTCTCCACCGTAAATTGTAGTCTGGGATGATCCTATCATCCCCTGGACGTTCTACTTATCAGACACCAAACTCAAAGATCCCCTTCCCTATGACTACGCCACCCACGTTGTTTACCAAATACCCTGCCAAACCCCCTCCTGTAATGCTGTATACATAGGTGAAACCAAAAATTATATTCACTCCCGCATAACACAACACAAACGGACAATAAAAAACAAAGAAATCCACAAATCCGCCCTCGCAAAACACGCCATAACTAAAAAACACACTTTCAACTTTGACGACACTAAAATACTTTCCACTGAACAAAACACCAAAAAGCGACAGATTTCCGAATGCGTCCACATTAACTTAAACCCCAATAACATTAATTACAAAACCGACAAACAAAACATCTCCCCTGCTTACTCCTCCGTCTTCCATAAATTGTCCTGACCTCGTTTTTTATCTTTGTTCCCAGGCTCCAGACAATTTCTCTACTGGTGTGTCCCAAAGCTCTTAACACCTTTTACAACCGCCTTTACAACCCAGCAATTGCATCTCTTTCATCTGCACCGCTTTACCGCCCCCCACCCCTTTTTCATAACTATAAAGACCCCGGTGTTGTTGCTGTCGTTCATACTTCTAACCATGGTTACCTAAGTTGCCCTCGAGGTCTTCCTCCCTCCCCCCTAGGCATTCTCTAGTGGTATGTATCTATACAGGGTGTCCCGTAAATGTCTAGTCATATTGTGAGGGGTGATAGAAGACCCTTAGGGGAACAAAAAATGTTCTATGACGATTTCCCGAATTCTCGCCCATAAGGGAGAAAACGTCGTTTTATTGTTTTTTCGAGACAAACGTACTTTTTAGAAGAATAATCGTTGTAGCTCCGTCCCAGGTGGTACTACTAAAAAGGGTGTGAAACCAATCGAAAGCTGAGTAAATTTACTATAAGACTAGTTGAGAGTAAACGTAAAAATGAATGAATGTAAGTATGTATATCTTACCAAAAGAAGGCAATTCTAAATTTCCTGACATTTTATTGATATTTCTTTCCAGCGTTACTCCTCAATAAGCAGGATCTGAGATTTCCGGGTTTCAGAAAAACTTCCTCATTTAACCAGCTTTCCATTCACGTATCACAACCCTGTGTTATTGAAGTACTTGAACGATTTAAGAACAAAAGTTTTAAAAAAAACATGGATCTGTGAAAAGAAAATTATATTTTTTTCTTCAATTTATTCAAAAAGCTGAAGGGAAATATTTTTTTTATAAATGTTTACATAAATATTAAGTAAATATTTACTTAAAAGAATAAAAAAAATTACTTCCACGGATATAAAAAAAAAATCCTAAAACAGTAAATAAATAAAATACACATTTATTTTGAATTTATTAATTCTGGTAACTAATACTGGGTCCAGGAGGCGGCCATTAAGGAACCCCAACTGTACATTAACCTGTAAATTTACTCAGCTTTCGATTGGTTTCACTCCCTTTCTAGTAGTACCACCTGGGACGGAGCTACAACGATTATTCTTCTAAAAAGTACGTTTGTCTCGAAAAAACAATAAAACGACGTTTTCTCCCTTATGGGCGAGAATTCGGGAAATCGTCATAGAACATTTTTTGTTCCCCTAAGGGTCCTCTATCGCCCCTCTCAATATGACTAGACATTTACGGGACACCCTGTATATTGATTGTTATAAATAGTATTCACCTATAAAATAGATTTTGTATGTCACTACATAAAAATACTTTTTTGTACTGTTTTCACTAACAACTTCTACATGCTGTTTTCTTTCCAACTACCAGTATTTTCATTGTTTTTAAAAAATAAGATTGGTTAAAATTTATTGTATTGGTATATATACTCCGCTCATTTCTGCCTGTCTTTTACTTACTACTTGTACATTTTCTTTACTTATAAGTTGTATATATTTTTAGCTGAAGAAGGCTGCCATTGTTGCAGTCGAAACGTCCAAAATACAGATTTCTTTTTGAAAGTCTGACGTTTTTCTCCTAGCCGAATCCCAACTATACCTGTCTTCGTTTGTTTATTAAGTTTTAATGAAGCGTAGATCACGTTGATAATACACTTTTCTGAAAACAAAATTGTATTTTGCTCCATTCTTATTAACATTTTAGGCATTTGAAGGTACTTTTGGGGAAATAAATTTAACCCTCTACAACGCTTATATCGACTTTTTTTTTTCATTATGGGCATACTTTCTACGTTATTGGCAGAAAAGTGACGAAAAATAAGGGTTTTCTCGGTTTTTGGCAATTTGTTACTCATTGGTGCGCTATAGGGAAAAAATGACTGATATAAAATCGACATAAAATTCAATTCTCTACAATAATCCGTCATAAAAATAGCCCCTTTCCATTGGAGATTCCAGAGTTAGGGTCTCTGGAGAAGAACTGGATAAAGTTGAGGAGTCGTACATTAGGTCCAATGAAAGTTCACTCGAACCCGTTAAGACCCACCAAGTTTCGTTTTTAAATTTTAAAAATTGTGGGAAAAAAGGGGGGTGCCAATCGAGTTTTGAACACCCTGTATATATATATATATATATATATATATATATATATATATATATATATATATACACACACAAATTTGAACCACCGTTATTTTCGGTCTCTAGGGCAAAATTTTCTAGTCGGCAATTCCGGATTGTATCATGTGATCAACCTTATAAGCGGGGTTCCTCCCTATGAAGGGAGGGAGGAACTGCGCTAAAAGGAAAGCGCACTCTTCTTTTTCCATTTTGATGACCATTTTATATAGACTAAACTTTTTTCACTCCTAAAAGCACATAAACAAAAAATGCAGGAATAGTGAGTGATTATGAAAATACTCAAATAATCATCATGAAATAAAACCAACAGTTCTTAAAAATTTAATGTACTGTTTTCTTTATTGAAGGAGTTTGGCCTCATTTGCCATGGAGTTGATATCGGCTCTTTGAAAATCTTTCTGTAAGTTTAGTTTCTTGAATGTACATTTCTAAACGAAATTAGTAGTTGATAGTTTTAGTGATGCTGATTATGTGGAATTTTTTTTCACCAATTCTATTGACAACAGCATTCTCCAGAAGGTTTACTGCTTTAAGAGTGATAATAATGAGGCATCTTTTAAGGAATATGCAACTGTATGTACTGTAGAGAACAATGGCAGGACTATTTCAAATGCCAAGATAATCGCTGATAGCTTTGCTGATGTTTTTGCCTCTAAAGCCTAGAGATAAGTTTCAGTAGGAAGCATCTTCTGGAATACCAGTATTAAATGTAGGCTCTCAATTAAACACAACTTAGAATCATGTCATTCAGGAAATAGGTAAATGTAAAAAGAAGGCAGGTCCATGCCAGATGGAATTTCACCGATATTTTTGTTTATGTATAAAGAGACTCTTTTGGAGCCACTAGAAATATTGTTTGATCAGTTGCTGGAAGTAGAGGTCTTCCTATAAAAATGGAAGGAGGTATTTGCCCCCCCCCTCCCTATTCCAAAAAGCATAAACACCAAAAATATTAAGTACTATTGTCTGATCTCTTTTTTCTCCGTGTTCAGCCCAATATTCAAATCCATGATGTTCAAGCAATTATCTCCTCTAAGCCTGTACTTCTCTGAGAACCAGTTAAGAACATGGCATGCTGGCTTGATTATATATCACAGGCATTTGAGGATGCCTTTGCATGTGGATGTCCTATACATAGATTTACAGAAAGCATTTGATTAGCTATCGTGTGAAGTTCTTTTGATGAAGTAAGAAAGATTTGGTGTTTATGATCTCCTCCTCTCTTGGTTTAAGTCGACTACAATTTTTTGTTGTTTATCAAATGGAATGGCAGACTCTCAAAATCAATCAAAGTCTCTTCTGGAGTTCCTCAGAGATCTAAATTGGGCCCTTGGCTGTTCCTGGTCTTTATAAATGATCTAGCAGTTGCAATTAATAAAGCACGCTTCCTGTTTTTCGCTGACAAGTCAAAAAAATTGTCCAAGCATGATAGATATATGGGCATTTTTAGCCTTGTAAAATAGGATATAGTGCTGTGATATTTTGGCCATATACAGAGTGGAGAAAATCCTGAAGAGATTCATGCGGTTTCTTGAATGGTCACTGCATCACTGGAATCCTTGGAGACATGAAGGTGGTGTGTGACCTTTCTCTTTGTGTATAAGCTTCTACAAAGAGAGCTGGATTGTCCCAAGCTGCTCGCTTCTTTCCCCTATTTTTTATTAAAGTAGACTCTCCCTTATCAGGCGTTCTCTTATCTGTCGCTCTCTCTAATCAGGTGGTCTCCGAGAGGAATGAGTTCCAAGAAAATCTTCCCTTCCTAGCAAGCCAATATTTTTTTCAGAGTATTTCATTGAATGGAAGTCAAAGAAGGCATATATGTTTCGCTTTAGAGGTAAGGAATAGTGTTTCTACTGAGAAAATAAATTTTTCTACTAAGGCTGGAACACCTAATATACACCAGCAAGAATTTACATATTTTGAATTTCTTTTATAATTTGGTATACCAAAATATTTAAATAAATAAGTGTATTAATCCTCAAATAATATGGAATAATAACATATCTAGGCGCATGGTAGTGCGCCAGGCCAAGTTCCGGCCTAAGCATACTGTGTGTATATTACAGGCGGTCTTAGAGCCGATTTTTACCCTCTCATAACTTTCAACCAGGTAAAGATAAAGTTATGAAATTTTACACAGGTATTATACTACTAGATGTGAGTAACACTGGAAATTTTCATAATTCTACATCAAATAGTTTTTGAGATATAAGCGATTTCTAGGACTTACTGACTCATCAAAATTATTAGGCAGTTCCCATGATGCCAGAGACTTGAAATTTTGCAGGATGATAGATATGAGGGTGTTATTAAAATCGAAATAGGAAAAAAAATCGAAAAATCCTGAAAAGTTATGTTTGACTCCGCTTCCGGGGTGGGGGGGGGGGGGTGCCAGTTTTGTACTTCCTTCGGAAACCCATCATTCCGTCCGAAACCCATGATGTGGAGTATTAATTGAATCGTCTCGGTATGAAGATCCTATATTTGATGTTTTAAGAAACATTTAGACGCCTATAGGCTTGGTCAAAATCTTATACCAGCTGTCTGTCTGTATGTTTGTTCCTTATACAAATCCGAACCATTTGACCGATTTTGACCAAACATGGTACACAGGTAGGTCTTGATAGGGGAGTGTCATATTACCTATGATGTTTTGTACTTTTTGTTCCATCGGAAAGCCATCATTCCTTCTGAAACCCATCATGTGGGGTATCCAATGAATCGTCTTGGCAAGGAGAACCTATATTTCATGTTTTAAGAAACATTTTGATACATCCTAACAACAACAGGTTTGACTTCTTTCTTAAATGTTGTAAATAAAATCGTAGGGGTTAGCTGCATAACATACTTGAAAGCAGATACTAAGGTTTTCAAAGTCGAATCATCTAAATTACAAAGTTTAGGATCACAAACCCAAAACGTATCGTCTTTGTCCTTATCTTTTTCTTGAAGGCCTTCTACACTTTCCCTATTGTGATCTTTATCCTCGGAATATGGTTCCTGTTTTTTACAGTGTATAGTTTAGTTAAGAGAGCAATCGAATTGTCCTCTAGAGTACTGTCATCTGGAAGAGCTTCTAACTTTTCTAGTCTAGTGATTAGATGTAGAAAGGTATGCTACTTACTGGTATCAAATATCAAGCAATAAGGAGAACTTTATGCAAAATCCAAAGACCTGGTTTTATATGAAACACAAAAGCTAGTAGGTATGCGGCAACTAAATTTTAATTAATACTTAGAAAAAAGTAATAAGATCCCCCAAAAAACATAAATGTGAAATAGAGGCCAAGTTCCCCCCCCCCCAAAAAAAAATATTTGCCAATACAAGAGATGATACAAAAAAGAAATGTCCAAGTTCATTATTTAGAAGACCTATTAGTTAGTTACATACTAAGAACAGTAAAGGCACCTCAACTGACCTTTAAAAACAACAATAAAAATACTTATATCCAGTTACTAAAACATCACTTTCCTTAACCAGGTATATTCTTAAACTTGGCAATATTTTATTTGTGCCGAAATTATCTTTAGAGAGAAAACTAAACATTGCCAAGTTTAAGAATATACCTGGTTGAGGAAAGTGATGTTTTAGTAACTGGATATAAGTATTTTTATTGTTGTTTTTAAAGGTCAGTTGAAGTGCCTTTACTGTTCTTAGTATTTAACTAATAGGTCTTCTTAGTAATGAACTTGGCAATGTTTAGTTTTCTCTCTAAAGATAATTTCGGCACAAACAAAACATTGCCAAGATTAAGAATATACCTGGTTGAGGAAAGTGATGTTTTAGTAACTGGATAAAAGTATTTTTATTGTTATTTTTAAAGGTCAGTTGAAGTGCCTTTACTATTCTTAGTATGTAACTAATAGGTCTTCTAAGTAATGAACTTGGACATTTCTTTCTTGTATCATCTCTTGTATTGGCAAATATTTTTGTGAGGGGGACTTGGCCTCTATTTCACATTTATGTTTTGTGGGGGGATTATTATATCCTCAAATAATAAGGTTTTGCAAATACATAAGTGACAGCTTTGTACTGAATTCTCTAATCCAGCGTTTCTCTAATTCGATTGTACTCCGGTCCCAACGTCGCCGGATTAGGGAGAGTCTACTGTATTTTCTTTTTATATTATGAATTAATGAAGTATTAATAATTACAAATAAAATTAAAATCTCTATATTTTACTTTAGGCTCAATTAACTTAGTACTTTACCAATATAATAAACTGCATAAACTTATTATTCTAATGAAATCTATTGACTTTTCTAAGATCCTATTATTTATGACTAAAAAAAATAACTATATACAAAACAGAAAAATAGAAATAAACAAGCCCTAACATTTTCCTTGACTCATAGAAATATGTAAATCAGTGCATGTAAATTACGCAGAACTAATAAGTACACAAAAACTCAGAGAGACTCGAATAATGAGGATAGGGTCTAAAGTTGTAGGAAGGGAAGGCCTCAACAAAGAACATCAGGCTGCAGGTATTAGAAGGGATTATCTGACTCAGCCCCCTGGAAGAGAAGCAGTATTCCTATGAAATATATTTTGTGCTTATATTTTGTAAACAGAGGTGCCCATGCTCTTGGAAACGGCTGAAAGTAGTTTCTAACTCCCCAGAAGCCTGCTAGATGAAACAGAAATCAGAGCGAAATCATTTGAAAAATCGCTTGCAATTTATCTCATCGTTAAAGCTTGGGGGTACCAGCCACAGATGCCTGTGATAACTTGTTCAGTGCTTGGAGATGCCTTCTCCTCCAAAGCTCAGAGATTTCCATGTTGTGTAGATATTTTTGTCTTTGTAGTTCTTATACTATAAATTGATTTTTTGTTTAACACCATGCATTTTTTTTTTTTTTTGTTTCAGAGAGATTGTACAACTTTTGCTCACCCATGAGGCATCAACTAACATTCTTGATGATAAAGGTTGTTCCCCACTTCACTTAGCAGCTTGGACAGGAAATGTAAATATAGTTAGGCTTCTGTTGTCACATGGGCCATCTGTTCCAAATGTTAACTTAGTGGTAAGTCATTGTTTTATTTATTATTCTGAATATCCATTGCTTTTATTCACATATTGGTTGATTTTTTTTTTAGCTACTTGCTAAGAAAAGTTATAAAGTTTTCTGAAATTCCAATCCATCTAAAATACAAAAATCCAACTCGCAGGAACTGCATCATCTTAGCGCGGTTCTGTTCATATGCCTAGGGTAATTTTAAAGACTACTTTAAAATTAGATCAATCGTGAAACATCTATTCCAATGAAATTTCAAATAAAAGCAAGATTGTTGGCAAAAGACAGGAAATAGTATCCTAAGTGGAAATTACTCCTTCCACCGTCCTAACAATGATCTCTCTAGGAAGATACTATTACAAATATGTTTCTAATTTAGTTAACTTTCTTTACTAAAATATTCATTTTAGTGTTAAATGCAATAAAAAAATACTAAAATAGTAATGTTAAATGCAATTTAATATACGAAGATCCCAAATCTTTTAATGTCTTAATTAAATTGTTTTTGTTTTTTTCGAATACTTCCTTAACTCCAAAAATTATCAAAATCAGAGAATTGCTTCTAGTGTCATTTTAAAGCAAATCTATTACTCTATTCAACTACACCAACAGCAATTTCACCAGTTGCAATATAACAGGTAGGATGACTTTTACATGTCTACATATATATTATGCATCTCTTTATTTTTTTCACAAAAGTTCACAAACGCTAAACTAAAAATATAAACAAAAATATATCTAGTCGTAAAAGTTAAAAGAAATTGATTTATTTAGTTTTATTTATTTAAAATTAGACAATTTTAATCTGGAAGAATATATAATATTTCTCATGGCTGTAATATATATATAATATATAATATTTCTCATGGCTGTATAATAATTCAGTACAAAGCTGTCACTTATGTATTTGCAAAACCTTATTATTTGAGGATATAATAATCCCCCCACAAAACATAAATGTGAAATAGAGGCCAAGTCCCCCTCACAAAAATATTTGCCTATACATATGAATATAATATTTCTAAAATTTCAGATTTTTTTTTTCTATTTTTTTTTTTATTTTTTATTTTTTTTTTTAACGAGCATTCCAAATATGACACTTGAGGCACTGTTAAATTTGGTTATGGCAAATCTGCATTGTTCCAGAAATACACCAGAAGAAGTGAAAAGAGTCCCCAAATAAACATACTTAGCCACCTGTTCGATTTCCTTCATATTGTAATAAAACTTTCCTACTGAAGTGGAAGTCCTTCCCTTATGAAAGTTTATTATTTTAGATTTAGTCTCATTTACAACGAGAGAGTTCTCCGCACAATACAACTCTAGTATTGCTAGCTTCTTCCTCATGTCGGCAGGAGAGTCAGCAAGCAGAACAAGGTCATCAGCGTATTGCAATAGTATGATGTCGTTGTAGCCGTCCATGTTTAGTCCAGTTACGCCTTTTCTTTTGAAATATTTATCCATATCTGAAATAAATACTGCAAATAGAAAAGGGCTCAAAATTTCACCCTGAAACAAGCCTTCTGTTGCCTTAATTTTTGATGATTTGACCGGTCCCATCTTGACTTGAACTGTTGCTTGGTTGTACAATGTTTTTAATATTCTAATTATTTTTGGACTAAAACAAAACTCATTAAGTTTTGACCACAATAAGCTATGGCTAACAGTTTAGTTTTATTTATTTAAAATTAGACAATTTTAATCTGGAAGAATATATAATATTTCTCATGGCTGTAATATATATATAATATATAATATTTCTCATGGCTGTATAATAATTCAGTACAAAGCTGTCACTTATGTATTTGCAAAACCTTATTATTTGAGGATATAATAATCCCCCCACAAAACATAAATGTGAAATAGAGGCCAAGTCCCCCTCACAAAAATATTTGCCTATACATATGAATATAATATTTCTAAAATTTCAGATTTTTTTTTTTCTATTTTTTTTTTTTTATTTTTTTATTTTTTTTAACGAGCATTTCCAGATTTGAATGCGTTTTTTATTTAAATGAAATTTTTTTTTAATTTTTGGTAGTAACTTGTATAAATATTGTGTCATAATGTTAAAGCACTATTTCTAATTGTATTATATTGGCATCTCGAAAAATCTGCAGAAACATAGAATGCTAATTCTTTTTAATTTTTTTTATTTTTGAGTTTTTCGCAATATTCTTTAATGCTAACTGTATGTTCCGTGTACTCATTTATGAAATCAAAAATATAACTTGCATCATCTGATTTAAATATTTTTTTTGATGGAATATAAAAACATATCATCCGGCTCTTCTCTTAGCTCTTGAGTTTTTCACAAAAATTGCAAAATTGTTCGCGCCCATAGAACTCCTTTTTCTTAGGAATATTTTTGAGTCCAAGATCGTGAATCCATTTTCCCCATGCCCGGTCATAATCTTTGAAACTTATATGGTTTGTTCTGAAAACAATTAAAATCATCGTGATTTTTGTTCATATTGCTATTAATGCTACCCCGATACTGAATTTTATTTCTTCATTGACTTTCTTGTTGCTATAATTCATGATGATTAAAGACAATTATACGTTCATAAAGTATAAACAAACATTTAAAACAAAGAAACTGGAATTTATAGAGACAGCATTTGAAAAAAAGCTAGAGCTAAAAGGAAATAAAAATTAAAAAAACTTTTTTCTCGTTAACCGGCACGAACCCGCAGGTAATTATTAATGGAAAGTAAACTATAAACCTTCTAGTTAATTTCTGTGGAGGTAGATTTCTGAACGATTGTCATTATGAAAGTTTTAAATTTTGTTTATGTTTTTCATTAAAAAAAATTTTAAGAGTCTATAAAAGTTCAAGCTGCATTAACTTAAATTATGATAATAAAGTGAACTTATCGTAATAAAGATGATTCATTAATTTTGGTTCATCAAAATAGTTGTGGTACTTTTTCTAATAAAAGGACATTTTCCATGGACGGTCATAAGATATTTTAGGTGGAAATTTTTACTTACGACGGACAATGATAATAGAAACTAAGAAGAACAGCTTAACCAAAAAAATATGGGGAAATTCAAAATTTCAAATATTGGCTTTATGTCCACCAAATGCATAGGTTTGCCCCACTGTGACCCAGATATCCTTAATCCGTAGCTCTCTCGACACAAATAGTTAATTCCCCCAACAACTAGTGGTGAAAGAAATAGCTAAAGCTTCTCTCAGCCCTTATTTAATAGCCCCAAGGTCAAACTCCTGGTGGGTCGGACTGCTGTACAAGTCCTTTGTTCCAGGGGCACGGCAGCTCTCAACTGCTAGATAAGTCCTCCGTTTCAGGGGCACGGCACACCTCGATTTCTGCAGAAGTCTTTAGTTAAATAAGCAAAACCAACTACTTCAAAGTTTTAAGGGCTTATTTCTCAAAATGTGACTGTCCCATCGAAAATTCCCTCAGGTTATTTTATGTTAGGTATAGGTTAATGGCCTTGATGAGTATAACATTTAGGATATTCTGGGTTTCTAATATTTGCATTTGTTTTAATCTGTCCACTTATTCATTTATTTAAATTGATTAAGATAAAGGATAGTAATTACAGAATTCACATGCATTTTTCTATCTATTTACATTTCTTGTAAAAAAAAAAACTAACACTTTGATGTCAGGTGGCATAAAAAATGACGTCAGTGTTAAAATAATTTAATGATCACCTAGTGGCTAAAAACACACTCATAAAATAAAACTATGGCAACACATTGATGTAAATGGTCATTAAGCTTAATAAGCTATTAAGTGGTCACTTTCCACATACAGTGAGAAATATGGTATCCCTGAAAAAATAATTAACCTCATTCATTAGAAGCTTAAATGAAGGATATGAATGCCTGCTTATACTTGAGGAAGCACTGTACCATGCAGTTAAAATTAAAACAGGTCTAAAAGTAGGATTTTTGCTCTCTCAAACCATCTTTATGTGGTTCTTGATATTATGGTAAGGAAATTGGGGGAAGAAGTTGTGGAATGGGGGGAGAAAGACTGAGGAACATAATCTACCCAGGCGAGCTTTGTCAACTCTCTTCTGAAGCTAGAGACTATAAACCAAAACACAAACATAGTTGGAGTTTAGATCACTGTTAGTAAAACACAGGCGGGAGAGTGAGCTGTGGCGGGATCTGCTAGTTCTGAGGGAAAACACTGGTAAACAAGCGGAATTATTTATCTACTTGAGAAGCATAGCCACCAAAGAATGTGTGCTATTGGGAAGTTCGTTCTTAAATAACCTATATGGAAGAATAGAAACTCATAAAAAAATGTCCAATGTAAAGTCAGTCCTGCTCTATAGCAGAAACTTGGAAGTTACCAAAACCACTAACCGACCTTTTCATCCCTTTGTAAACGGACGTTCACAAAGATTCCTTGGAATCAGATATCCTTAAAAAATCTCAAATGAAAACCTCTGGAAAATAACAGAGCAATCAGCTATCCACCTTGAAAAATGCAAAAGGAAATAGAAGTTGATAGGACACACTGAGAAAACCAACATGATTGAGTCATTAAAAAAAGAAGAAGACGTTTAGCAGTGGAACCTTCAGGAGTAAGAAATGGAAGAGAGACTTTGCATAGTGCAGTGGAAAAATACAAGGGCCAGGTAGGCAAGCAGCAAGAAGGTTGGCAGCTGCAAGTCCGCTCTGGCTTGCACTTCTTTGCGCCTTAAAGTCCTCTAGAATTCATAGGAATTTGTAGTAGTAATAGTAACGTGTGCCTTAGAAACATTGACATACCTGATCGAAACCATCGTTTCGAAGTACTCCTCAGCAAAGGGCGGAACACGACGTGAACAACCACAAAGGTCTTCAGAGTTCTCCTAAAAGTGTAATAGTTAAAAGATTTTCGGGTTGTATTTCGAAAAAATCACGTTGACGTTATTTTATTTTCTGTTTTGCGGCGCTTCTTTTGCTGTGAATCGCTCTCGTTTCCGCAGCGCACACCATGGGCGTATACAGAAAATAATTTCGGTAGGTGCTGGGAAAATTTCGGGGGGGGGGCTGCGACCATTTCCGGGGTTTGGAATACTAAAAATTTAGAACTTGGAATAGTTTTAGGCAACCAAAAGGCTATTACACGTAAAGTAAAATATTTTTTATGAACTAAGTGAGCTTATTTAATTTATTTTTAAGGGTTTTACGACATATTTTTACCATCATAATTTCGGTGGAAGGGGGGGGGGCTGCAGCCCCCTCAGCTCCCCCCTTATATACGCCCATGGCGCACACCCATGTTAGATTTTGTAAGAATGGACTTTTCTTGAGTACCCGGCTTAGTAGATAAAATCTGTGTTCTGTTTCGGTGCTCCACGAACCGGGAATTCTTCTAGAACAACATTTGTGATTACAGCGACGCTATTGAGAATGCTGAAGTGTTTCTTTGACTGTAATAAGCTATTTGCTAATTAAGTTGGCATATAAGTGAAGGATCTGGCAGCAGGGTGCCTCTAATTGGCTACGTCTGACCCTTATTGGAGATGCTTCACTTGGAGTCCTTAATGATGGTAAGGGGTGTCTGATCACATCCACTCTGATAGGTTTCGGCCCTTTGGTCCTCCCTTCAATCAGATCAATCAATGATCTCATTTCCGTCGTCAATAAATCTAGTCCAATTGACTGTCGTATCAGGTCAACTTAATTAGATTCCATTGAACAGTGCAAGCATTAACTGTCGGAAAAACGAGAATGGGGTGTAAAAGTAATATTATGTAGGAGGCGTATTCACAATTTATTTAAATAACAAAAGTTTTATTCCCTAATGTGTTAAAAAAAAAATCAATTCCGTAACAGGTCTCGTAGGCCCAGAGGGACTTTAGAAGTATCTGATTCTTGACCTTACGAAACGCTTGGGAGATAGTGGGGTCAGTACTGTGCTCCGGCGGCCTTATTTTTCCCCATTGCAGATTTTCATAAAATTGATTTAAGGCTGGCTTGGCCAAGGGCTAATCTGGGACCCTCGAACTTCGACGACACTCGAAGATGAAATCTTTGGTGCTCGTCCGAGTTTGAGCTCATGTCCTCCAGAACATTAGCTAAGTGTTCTCCCACTGGGCTAATATCGCCTCCTACTGATTTAAAGAGATGTTGTAAATGTTGTATCACGTAGATAGCCTTATCCCTTATCTACGTAATACAACACGTAGATAGGGCGGGTCTTGCTGTATCAACTATAAATAAAACCCACAAAACTACCCATGTGACTAAGTGAAAAGTACATTTTAAAAAAGTAAAAATTCAAATCAAATTAATTTTGTCCTTGACAACTTCGCAAAATACTAAGACCCTTCGCATAAAGCTCAGTTCGATTGATACTCGATGTTATTTCGTCTCGAGAACGAGGCTTATGTGCGCCAGATACCGATTTATTCTTTATTTATTTTTTAGTTCACACCATCCGAAAAGAAAGGAAAGCCGTATATACACGTAAGAACACACACACACACACACACACACACACACACACACACACACACACACACACACACACACACACACACACTTATATATATATACTAGCGGACCCAAACTACTAGCAAACGTTGTTTTGCCATATACATTATTTATAGTGAATATTTTGGTAGTAAAATAATAATCCTGTACATCTTACAGGATCTCAATGTTTAACATTTATGCAATATCCGTCTTGTCCCTTCCAGAATATTAGCAGATATTGGTTAGCGTCGTATGAATGGTGTATATCAGAATTTGTTTCAATATTATTATTTCTTCTTCGTATCACGATTTGTTGCAAAGCTGTACGGTCGCCAACCACGATACACACAGCAAGTGCATTGAATGTACTCCACAGATGGTTCTTTATCTGGGACAAGAGCGCGTGAATGTCACTTTGTAATTTGTGCATTTGTAATTTAAATAATTTCAACAATTCATTCTGCCCATTCATTAGATCGTCCAGCTCACTGACGATGCGCCTGGCAAGCCGCGAATTGAGGTTAATAGAGACCCAAAGTGCATTCACGCGATTGGCGAATGCGCTTTCGGAGTCCTCTCCTCCCATAAAGTAATTTTGTAAAAATTGATTTTGTTCGTTTGGCATTGGCAGCAATGATCTCACTTTGTGATAAACTTGGACTTTGATTTCTAATATATAGAAGTCCGATTCGCAGGAACTGCGTCATCTTAGCGCGGTTCCGTCCTTATCTCTAGTGTTTATGAAGGCATAGAATAGAAACAGTTATTACTTTGTTTAGATCAATAGCGAAACACCTATCCAAATGAAATCTCAAACAAACCATTCTTGAAAGGTCTTGATTTACAATCTTACCTGTATGGGTCAGCTATCCCATAAGTCGGGTAGAAAGGCCTCTGCTCAGAGGCATTTGGAAAGCCTTGGGACCTCTCTCTTTGAACGCTACATTTTTAACAATAAATTGATATTCTTATTTTACTTAATCTGTTTTATTGTCAAATACATTATCCGACTATAAGCAATTTAAAAATAACAAGGAATAAAACAGACAAAAAGAACCGTTCGAATAAACGAATTCAATTACTTTAAAGTTTTAAGCACTTATTTCTCCGATTGACATCGCCTAATTAAAACTTTCTTTAGAACCTTTTTTGTAGAGCATTTAGTAAGCTTTCTAATGGTGATCTTACGTTTCGCAAGATTCTCAACCTTTTTCAAAATATTAAAGAAAGTATACAAAGTTACCAAAACTTTTTATGTCTTTTAATAAAATATTTTATTCTAACCCTTTCTTTACTCCAAACGTAACCAAAATTTCAACATATTAGTGTTGATGAAATTCGAACATGCAGAAAATGTTTCAACTGAATCCCATAATTCTAAGTACCATAATCAAAGACAAAAAGAACAGTTCGAATAAGCGAAATCAATTACTTTAAAGGTTTAAGCACTTATTTCTCCGATTGACATCGCCTCATCAAAACTTTCATTAGAACCATTTGTGTAGAGCATTTAGTAAGCTTTCTAATGGTAATCTTACGTTTCGCAAGATTCTCAACCTTTTTCGAAATATTAAGGAAAGTATACAAAGTTACCAAAACTTTTTATGTCTGTTAATAAAATATTTTATTCTAACCCTTCCTTAACTCCAAACGTAACAAAAATTTCAACATATTAGTTTTAATGAAAGTAGAACATGTAGAAAATGTTTCAACTGAATCCCATGATTCTAAGTACCCAAACCAAAAACGGTATTCAAAAACTATTTTCCCAATTTTCTCGAAAACGGTTAAAGCTATCGCCTTAAAAGTGGTTTCATTCGTTTTCCTAGCCCAAGAAGTCTATAAACCGAGCACTTACAAGCTTATGAACTCAAAAACGTAAGCGTTACGATTTTTTTGCGCGAATTTCGCCCCAAACGCCATCTTCCAGTGGGCGGATTCTGCTGGTTAACGAACTTGACCTTTCAAATTGGAAGAAGGATTTTTGTACCAAATTTCATCACAATCGGGCCATTAGGAAAGCCAGAAATGAGCGAACAGACAAATATATATATATATATATATATATATATATATATATATATTTATATATATATATATATGTATATATATATATATATATATATATATATATATATATACATATATTTCCGTCTCTAGGGGTTATGAAACGCGAAATTTTCTAGTCGGACCAATTTCTATGAAATGCTGTGTGTATATTTGTTAATACTGAGACTATTCCTTTTTATTTTTTAGACAATTTTTTTTATTTTTTTATGATTTGGGATTAAAAAAATACACACAACCCTAATTTTTCACCCGTTTCACCACCAATCCCCATTTATAAATAACGGTATTAGTACTTTAATAATTTTCAACCCTTGCTAGGGCTGTTGGTCGATAACTGATCAGGTATCACTTGATCCCCGCCAGGCGTCTACCGGTGTAACTTCTTACTCTGTAAACCGCACGGAGTAGGGATAATAACGAAGCCAGTCTCCTGTATTTCTCACACAATAAACTTTCTCCCATTCCCTACACAGTTTTCGTCATTATTATCCCTTCAGATGTGCCAATTGAATTTATACGCGTTCAACTTCCAATTAGATTGGCATTCGCAATGACAATCAATAAATCGCCAGGCCAAACGATGTCTGTTTGTCACCTTGATTTGGGTACATAGTGTTTTTCACATGGAGAATCATAACACGTTCTCGCGTGGGTAAACGATTCCTTATCACTTACGGGTATGAAAAATAAATAACATTCTATTCTCAGTCCTAGCAAATATACATACAATATTTCATTAAAATCGGTCGAGTCGTTTCGGAGGAGTTTGGCCACAAACACTGTGACACGAGAATTTCACATATTATATATATATATATATATATATATATATATATATATGTGTGTGTATACCTGTATATATCTATATATATATATATATATATATATATATACGATATTATTTCGTCGGATATCGCGATAAAAAGGGTAACGTTGTACACTAACGCGCACACATATTTAAGTTTATTTTCACGGGATTTTATATTCAAACATGAAACAAGATATGGGCAGATTAAGTCAGTTTTGTATTTCAATTATCATACCCCAGTGAGATCATAGAGCCTGCGGGCTTAGAATTCGCCTGCTCAAACTGATATGGGAGAACACACACCATCTACAACAAAAAGTCCGTGACGCAGGAGCTGCGTCACTAAGCACTTTCCTCTGAACTTAGGTAGTGTATAATGCATTCCTGAATAATTTGCTTAAAAAAAACTATATAAATGAAATAAAAACATGAATAGTTGTTCTCTTTTACATCTGTAATGAGAAAATGTTTTAATTACTAATTTTTTAATTAGTTTCCTTCCAAAGTTTTGTGTATGTGTGGAACTACACTATTTCATAAACATACAAAACTTAAAATTTTTGTCTATCGATCTAATTAAATAAAAAGTCCGTCTCGCAGTAACTGCATCATCTTAGCGCGGTTCCGTTCTAATTATTAATTATTCCTAGTCTAATTTGGAAAGATTAAAATAGAAGCAGTTATTATTTTGGTTCCACCAGTCTTTTTTTGTTTTAATTAATTATTATAATGGCGTGTCAACCCTTAAGGTCACTAACGCCATTCCCGTGTGTAGTAAAGTCTTGAAAGGTCATGATATACGATCTTACCTGGAAGGGACGGCTAACACTAGGCCCCGCTAGTTACAAGGTCTTGGAATCTTGGAAATCTATATTTCTAACAATAAATTGTTTTTCTTATTTTTCTTAGCCTGTTTTATTTTCAAATACATTATCCAACTATAAGCAATTAAAAAATAACAAGGAATAAAAAACAGACAAAAAGAACAGTTCGAATAAGCGAAATCAATTACTTTAAACGAAGACAGGTATAGTTGGGATTCGGCTAGGAGAAAAACGTCAGACTTTCAAAAAGAAATCTGTATTTTGGACGTTTCGACTGCAACAATGGCAGCCTTCTTCAGCTAAAAATATATACAACTTATAAGTAAAGAAAATGTACAAGTAGTAAGTAAAAGACAGGAAGAAATGAGCGGAGTATATATATCAATACAATAAATTTTAACCAATCATATTTTATTTTATTTATTTATTTTTTTTTTTTTACAACTACCGTATTTTCATTGTTTTTAAAAAATAAGATTGGTTAAAATTTATTGTATTGATATATATACTCCGCTCATTTCTTCCTGTCTTTTACTTACTACTTGTACATTTTCTTTACTTATAAGTTGTATATATTTTTTAGCTGAAGAAGGCTGCCATTGTTGCAGTCGAAACGTCCAAAATACAGATTTCTTTTTGAAAGTCTGACGTTTTTCTCCTAGCCGAATCCCAACTATACCTGTCTTCGTATCTCTACAGCGGCTAACTATCTCCATCTACACAATTACTTTAAAGTTTTAAGCTCTTATTTCTCCGATTGACATCGCCTAATCAAAACTTTCATTAGAACCTTTTTTTTAGAGCATTTAATAAGCTTTTTAATGGTATTCTTCCGTTTACCAAGATTCTCAACCTTTTTCGAGATATTAAGGAAAATAAACAAAGTTACCAAAACTTTTTATGTCTGTTAATAAAATATTTTATTCTAACCCTTCCTTAACTCCAAACGTAACAAAAATTTCAACATATTAGTTTTAATGAAAGTAGAACATGCAGAAAATGTTTCAACTGAATCCCATGATTATAAGTACCCAAACCAAAAACGGTATTCAAAAACTATTTTTCCAATTTTCTCGAAAACGGTTAAAGCTATCGCCTTGAAAATGGCTTCATTTGTTTTCCTAGCCCAAGAAGCCTATAAAAAGAGTACTTACAAGCTTATGAACTCAAAAACGTAAGCGCTACGATTTTTTCTGCGCGAATTTCGCCCCAAACGCCATCTTCCAGTGGGCGGATTTTGCTGGTTAAGGACCTTGACCTTTCAAATTGGACGACTGATTTTTGTACCAAATTTCATCAAAATCGGACCATCAGGGAAGCCAGAAATGAGCGAACAGACATATATATATATATATATATATATATATATATATATATATATATATATATATAAATAAATATATACATATATATATATATATACAAATTTGAACCACCGTTATTTTCGGTCTCTAGGGGTTCTGAAACGCGAAATTTTCTTGTCGGCACTTCCGGATTGTTTCATTGTATCAACCTTATAAGCGGGGTTCCTCCTTATGGGGGAGGGAGGAACCGCGCTAAAAAAAAATAAGCGTTACGATTTTTTTGCGCGCGAATTTCGCCCCAAACGCCATCTTCCAGTAGGCGGATTTTGCTGGTTAACGAACTTGACCTTTCAAATTAGACGAAAGATTTTTGTACCAAATTTCATCAAAATCGGACCATTCGTCTGGGACCTACAGAGCGAACAGACAAATATATATATATATATATATATATATATATATATATATATATATATATATATATATACAAATTTGAACCACCGTTATTTTCGGTCTCTAGGGGTTCTGAAACGCGAAGTTTTCTAGTCGGGACTTCCGGATTGTTTCATTGTATCAACCTTATAAGCGGGGTTCCTCCCTATGGGGGAGGGAGGAACCGCGCTAATAAAAGCGTGTCCATGTAAAAAGGCAAAACAATAAAGCAGGAAGGAGACGGAGCATGCCTAGTGGCAGAAGTCAGAACTCTGCAATCTACAAAGTCGTAACAAAACGAGGCGGTCCTAGCGGCAGCTTTGCCAACCAACGTTCCAAGGCTCTATTCGCGCTTATATCTCTGATGGACATTGCCCCACGGAATATTGCTTCAGAACCTTTTAGCGCGATTCCTCCCTTCCTCCATAGAGAGGAACCCCGCTTATAAGGTTGACCTCGTGACGCAATCCGGATGCGCCGACTAGAAAATTTTGCGTTTCAGAACCCCTAGAGACCGAAAATAACATTGGTTCATATATATATATATATATATATATATATATATATATATATATATATATATATATATGTCAGTTCGCGGTCTAGCATAGCGAATAATAGTCCGATTTTGATGAAATTTGGTACACAAATTTTTCGTCTAATTTGAAAGGTCAAGTTCGTTAACTAGCAGAAGCCGCCCACCGGAACATGGTTTTTGGAGCGAAATTCGCGCGAAAAAAATCGTTCCGCTTACTTCATATGCTTGCAGGTACTGGTTTTATAGGCTTCTTGTCAAAGGAAAACGAATGAAATCATTTTTAAGGCGATAGCTTTAACTATTTTCGAAAAAATTGGAAAAATATTTGTTGAATTGAGTTTTTGGTTTGGGTAATTAGAATCATGGGATTCAGTTGAAAAAGTTTCTACATGTTTGAATTTCACCAAATCTAATTTATTAAATGTTTGGTTACGTTTGGTGTTAAGGAAGGGTTAGACTAAAATATTTTATTAACAGACATGAAAAGTTTTGGTAACTTTGTATACATTCCCTAATATCTCGAAAACGGTTGAGAATCTTCAACTGGAAGGTTACCACTTGAGAGCTTACCTAATGCTCTACAAAAAAGATTCCATGACGTTGCCAAGAGAAAGAGATTCGATGACGTCTTATGAATATTTTCAATTGCCTTTATGCCTTTGGTTTTTTATTTTATTTTTTAATTGATTTTGTTAGTAGAATTATTACTATAGTGGAAGAACACTAGAAAATGTGAAAATTTTTGATATTTTTCAATGCATTGAAACCTATAAAATAAGTATCTCTAGAAGAGGATTCTGGGGTCTGGCGGAATCGACCAGGTAAAGTCATAAACCCCTTTGAACAAAGGCCGAACAAAATATTATCTGTTTCTATTCTAAGCTTTTCAAATGACACTTGGGATATGAACGGAACCGCGCTAAGATGACGCAGTTCCTGCGAGTCGAACTTTTTTAATTTATGCTAATAAAATTTAGAACAACTTTGTCTAGCCAGATTTTTGTTTCTTGCCCTGTTTATTCATTTACGTATAAATAAATCACGAGGTTTTACAATTGAACGTAAAATAATATTTTATTTTTCATCGAACTTAGCATTAATATCATCGAAATTAAACAATTAAATCCTGATTAAACATGGAAAAAATCAAAATCTTGTTTCAAAGCATTCAAAGATCATTATTTCAATTAATCTCATGGTTGAATTAAGACAAAATTACGTTTTGAAGATGTGAATCTGATTTTTTCAAGTCTAATCAGGATTTGAATATTTAATTTCAACGATATCTATCACTGCCGATATTAAGTTATATGAAAAATAAAATTTTATTTTAAGTTCTATTGTAAAAGTTTGTGTATTTTTACGCGTGATTTAATAAACAGGGGAAACAAAAACAGAAAATTGGCTAGACAAAGCAGTTCTAAATTGTATTAACTTTAATTTGAAAAAAAAAAAAAATAAATACATACATTGAAATCGGTTAAGATTTGGTAGTTGCAGCCTTTTTTGAAACACGAAATGTCGTTTGGTCCCACTGTGAGCCGTCTAGAAGATCTGACGAGACCTGTGAACATTTCACAACAAAACTCTTCGATCACGAAAAACAGTTCGTTCAATTTTTTTTTTGTCTGCGTAACCTTGCGGTTTTGTATGTGCGGCGCATTAATACGTGTCCGTTCGTGTGGCTGTGCGCGTGCTCTTTAAGTGTGTTTTTCGCGTTAAGCATAAACAAACGAAATAACAAGATCGTTAATCAGCACCATTTTACGCTACTAGGCTTCCAAGTACATTTTACGCGCGCGTACATATTTAGGCGCACGGTAGTACGCCAGGCCAAGTTCCCGCCTACGCACACTGTGTATATTACCGTTGTGAAGTATTGCAGCCGATTTTTACTCTCTTCTAACTTTAAACCAGTTATAGATACACTTATGAAATTTTACCCAGGTATTATACTACTAGATATGAATAAAATTGGAAAGTTTCATAATTTATGAAATTATAAATTTAAGCGTTTCTGAAAAGAATAGTCGACACGTGTCCGAGCGTTCCGTCCAATACACCTTAGGAGCTGAGGAATAAAATAAAGTGGGTTGAAAATGCTTTATTTCATATATGGAGTTTAGAAAATAATTTCGACATGATTCTTTCGTCAATTCATTTGTTTTAGAGAGTTAATTAAGGAACAAATACAATCGTTAAACAATAATTTATATTTCGTCAATTAAATTCAAAAGTAGGCTTACATTTGAAGTCATCTAGCATTATTTATTTTTTACGCTAAAAATAATAGCAGATTTAAAATCGGCACCCTAAGAAACTCTAATGAGGTAAATATTATCGAAAACAAGAAATACTACTTTTTTCCTCCAGTATCCAGAGATACCTTGTCTCTTCCTGAGAAATGACTCTTTATGGTCAAAATTACTATTAACAAGGTATACACGTGGGCCATTCCCCTCCAATTGCCAAATGGTGGCTGATTTTGATAATTTTTATTTTTACATGTTCTACTAACATATACAGGGTGCTTTTAACCCATTCAAGACAACAATTTTTTTGGACACGGTCACCAGGATTTTGTTTTTTTTTTAATTTTCTTTATATTTTTCATTTTTAATAATAATAATAATAATAAAAGAACAGGTTTATGATGGAAATGACCCAATTCGTAAGGGAATTCACATAAATAAGATCATTGCACACCAGGTGTGCGGCTCGCACTTTGAAAAATCTTTATTGCGAGCAGCACATTGAGCTCCATTAAATTTTGTTTTCCTGTACTTTACAGATTTCATTAGTTGAAGAAAATTCATATTTTGATGACTAGTTTACTCAGAACAACTGATAATTGCACATTACAGTTATTGCACACATGTCTTATAGCCTCGTAAATTAATTGCACACACGGTGTGCAATCAGTCTCGAATTGGTTAAACAGTTTAATTCTTCTTTCTATAACTAATTAAAATTTAACTAAAGCAATGAAGATGTTTGTTTCATAAATTGTAATCTTCATATATATTAGACTTTTCTCGGCCATTGTCATGAATACTATCTTCCTCAGACAAACCTGGAGTCCCTGGTTCTGTGTGGATTATAACATAAATTCATATCTTCTTCTTCTGTAATCCCTTAAATAGAGTGGCTCACTTCTAAATATCAACTCCTACTAGCGTTTTTGGAATTTATATTTTATATTTGGTTGGACAAAATGTCAATTGGGCTACCTTTTGAGGAAAGCCTCACTTTCTAACCTAAGTTTTAACAGAGATAATAATTTTTGACAAATTCTGATTTCTTTTGATGGGAGGTTCCCATTATCTTTTTGTGTGTTTTGACAGCCAAGGTCATTAATACCACTTTATCATTATTATTATTGAAATATTTTGTTAAGGGTAAAGAAATACACAGAAAGCTTAAGAAAAACCCGTAAGCTAATGTACTTTTTTTCACAAAATTTTGCATTCTGGTTTCGTACTATTTAAATGCCCTTACTCTTATTATTACAGAATAAGGATAAGGAGACTGCTCTCCATTGTTCTGCTCAATACGGTCATACAGGGGTTGTGAATCTGCTTTTAGAGCATGGTTGTGATCCGACAATAAGGAATATTCGGCAAGAGACTGCACTAGACCTTGCTGCTCAGTATGGAAGGTAAGTGTTTTTTATATTTACCATGATTAAGAGACGTTGCAATGGGATAGGAATGCCTTATACAATATTAAAGATGTTATTTATTCTTTAACAAGATGAAAACAATCTTTTTGGGATTATATGCTTATCTTTATTAAAAAAAATTCTATCAACGATTATATATAAAAAAAAACAACACATTTATGATGTAAATCATTATTTCAGCTTGCCATAACATTACATACTTCTTGAAGTAGGCTTTTTTTGTTTTACGGAAATGTGTCTTAATTTACTTTTATATGGAGGGTATGCATTCATTTTTTGTTAGTATCAGTTAACCAAATTAGAAGTCAAAATTTACTTAATTTTTTTACGAAGTTGGCTGATTATTTTCATCACAACATAGTGATAAAAACGGTCTCCCTAGTTTATCTCCATTGTTTTATTCATATAGGGTTCTCAACTATTCCTATTTTCTTTAAATTGAGAATCCTACATATTTGCTTTGATAACTCTGCGCTAGCCTCCTGGAAATAGGAGATTAAATTAATTTAAAACCTTGCCCTTTTAATCAATGCTCCTTTAGAAACTGATAAGAGCTTTCTGACTGACTGAAGGTCCCAACAGGCTGCTATACCTGCTGAAATTCTCTTTCTAGGTTTTATACATGTTCTTTTTCCTTTGCATAATTTTTTTTTATTTTAAAAGTTTCTCAAACAGCCTTTTCCAATTAAAGGCCTGGGTAGATTTCAAAACTTTTTTTCTTAAATATAGTATCTAATTATTAAAAAAAAAAAAAAAAAAAAAAAAAAAAAAAAAATGAAAGCTGTAAAAATAAACTTCTCACCATGTGATGGATGCACAAGCACGGCACCAAAGGTAAACAATATGTGTGTATTAAACTATTGGCAACAATATTTGGTATACATTCCTTTTTTGTTTTTTTGCAGACTACACAATTTTGATTTTTGTTTTACATAATAAATTTAAATGCTTAATTAAGTTATTAAGTTTTAGTTAGTCAATTAATCACCAGATTTTCTTTGTTTGCCAAAATTTATCTTTCTTAACTGAATTAAGTTTTTTAATACTTCCAAAAAATGTTCCACAAAGCCTCTGATTTCCATTGTAAATAAAAATGTGTTGTCATTGAAGTGATGCATTCGAAGAACGTCCTGCAATAAAAAAATCTGTGCTTCTAATAATATACTCTTTGATCAGTAAACAACAATTTCTTATGAGAGATTAGTAGCAATGAACAAATAATTTTCATCGGCTCTTTTTGGCATCTGCTGAGCTTTTCTATAACTTTTTTTTTTTTTTTAAATGAAATTTAAGTTTGTGTGCTCAACAATTAAATATCAAAATGTCAAAATTTTATAACGTTGAAAGTATAGGGGAAAAAGTCTGTATTCTGAAAATTCTAGTTGGAGACCAGATACATTTTAATAAAACTTTCATATAATCTTCAAACACTAAAGATGGGAAGCTAATCAGCTCTTAGTCCACTGGACATGGTTTCCAATGAGCCGATATTTCAAATCAGAGTATCGAAAGGCTTAAGTTACATATACAACAGGCAAGAAGGGTTTCTGAAGCAAAGTATTTTATAAGGCTCTGTTTTAAACCAAAAGTGAATGAATAAAAAACTTTAAAAATTATGGCGGTCTTATTCAACCACAGTCTTTCTGAGCTTCTGAGTGCAGTTAGTCAGAGTAATTGTTTTACCACCAAACTTCACATGAAGTGTAGATTTGTCTATGTCTTTTAATACTCTGATTTTTGGACTGTAAAGGCTTATTTAGAAAAAGAAAGGAAATAGATTTTATTTACATGATGTACTTATGTGGATAGATTGTCCGTAGTTCTTGGTGTCTCGTCATCCTTCTCTCTTCATCCCTTTATCCCGCCGCCTCGGTTTCTACTCCATTTCTATCTTCTGTGTTCCAGGAATAAAAATGGATGCGTAGGTAGGAAATCAGGTGTTCTTCAGTCTTTTTACTTACTTACTTACTGTTGGGCGCTAAAGTCCATGAAGGACCATGGCCTCTGTTAGCAGCTTCTTCCATTCTCCCCGGTCGGCAGCGAATCTCCTCCAACGGCTGATCCCAGATCCTTCAGGTATTTTTCAATGTCGTCCAGCCAGCAAAGACGGGGCTTCCCCCGCCTCCGTCCTCCTCCAGGCTTGCCGTACAGGAGTTTCCGGGATAGTCTTGTAGGTCCCATCCTTTCCACATGGCCAAGCCATCGCAGCCGCCCGGTCTTTATGTGTGCCACTATGTCCGGCTCTACATAAAGATCCCACAGCTCTTGGTTGCTACTGATCCTCCACTGCTCACCGATCTTCACAGCCCATAAATCCGCCGCAGAACCTTCCGCTCCCAAACTCTCAACATACGCATAGACTCTGAGATTAGGGTCCAAGCCTCGCTGCCATAGGTGACTGTAGGTCTCAGAATACTTCTATATACAAGTGCCTTTGCGTTTCTGGACAACCTTTTATACTTGAGTACTCTCTGCAGTCCAAACAAACATCTGTTTCCAGCAGCAATCCTTGCCTTTATATCAGCTGTTATTTCATTATTTTCTGTCAGCTTACTACCTAGATATTTGAATTCTTTGGATCTTGCAAAAGAGTACTCTCCAAAGACGACATCTTCTTCACGGGCTTCTTCTGACGTTGCTGACTTCATATAGACCGTCTTCTCCACATTTACCTCCAGTCCAAGTTCTCTAGCAGCAAGCAGGAATTCTTCCAGAGCCCGCATAGGCGAGATGTTGGGTCAGCCTATTGTAAATAGTTCCGCCGGGGTTTGACCTAATTTTCCTAATGGCATACTCAAGGACAAGGTTGAAGAGTAAAGTGGAGGGTGAGTCAACCTGTCTAAGGCCTCTTCTAACATCAAATGTGGCAGAACATTTCTGACCAGCTTTCACCCTGCATCTATTTATCTCTAAGGTCATCCGTACCAGTCTAATAAGTTTCCCTGGCACACCCAGTATCCTTAGGCACTTGTATATATTTTCGCGGTTGATGCTGTCGTACGCTTGCCTGAAGTCAACAAAAACATGATGAAGAGTCACATTAAACTCTGTTGACTTTTCCAGCATTTGCCTGACCGAGAATATGTGATCCATCGTTGATCGCCCTGGCCTGAAACTGCACTGGTATTCTCCAATTACCTTCTTCGCTTTCTTTATTAGCCGCCTGCTTATGGCAATAGAGAAAACTTTATAGGCGACATTCACCAGTGCAATACCTCAGGTCTTTTTCTTCAGTCTTTTTACACTCCCGAAAACGTATACTTTTCACGCCATTTTTTCATTGCCCTAACTGCTGCTTAGGCGCTTTTTTCCTGTCATCAAGGCGCCTAGATTTTTGGAGCCTCTGATTGGCGTGACGTCGTTGATGACGGAGCAATCTGCCCGCCTAAATTGTGCTCAGCCAATTTAATAATACACAATCCACTACATCAATATTGATAACGAATAACAAAAATTAATTTATTATGACATATGAGTATACTGACTACTTATACCACTATAGTAGAGCCTTTGAGTATTGTTGGCAAGAGATGGAGATCGTCATCTAATGTTTTCCTGGGAGTACCAGTGACAACCAGTGAATATATATATTTGCATCCACTAGTATATCTATTCCTCCTGGTATATCAAACAATCGATCGGCTAAATCTTCATTCGCTAGTTGTTGGTATACATCTTCATTTAACTGTTTGCTAGGCAATGATGGAGATATACGAGTTACAATGATCACTCGAGACTCGATCTCATCAGGATACTTGTGGGATTTGAAGTGGCAGGTGACTATTCCCGATGGTTTCGCTACACTGGCTTCTCCCAGTCCAGTGATACACTTGTTGAAAATTACCACGGTAATCTTTCACCAGCAACTGGATGGTCCCAAGGAGTACCATTCCAGATGAGACGGAATGTGATGGAAACCCAATGAATGTGTCTGGTATTTCAGGAAATTTCTTCCTTTCTTCAGAGGTAGCGTCAGACGATGTACTTGGTGTCGAATCACTGATATGAATTAGAATGTGGTGCTTCTGCTTCCAAAACCGACAACTCCAACGAGATACGCATGTTTTAGTGGCGTGTCCTTCCTTTAGGCTATTCCTGCATATTTTCAGACCTCTAACAAATAACGCCCAACGATCAGAAGAGAGATCGGTAAATTCGTGGCAGAAGCATAAATCATGATTTTCTTTGCAGAAGGGACACATTCTCCGGATAGGAGATGTCTTCTTGTATTTTTGTTTGTATTAGTGATTTTCTGAGTATTGTTGATCGAGGTACGGGAACCTTTAGGAGAATAACCTCTAGGTGATGGTGAGTTTCTTTTGCTACTACTCTTTGCAGTGTGTAGAAATACAGAATTGTATTTGTTTTAGTTCCGGCGAGGAAACTTATTCCGATTCGGGTTAAATCTTACACCGGTAGAAGATTGAGGAACTGAGAGTGAATATTCATCCTTCGCCATTTTCATTATCATATATATATATGTGGTTTATTAAGATAGCTGCCTCCTCGAAGGGCGCCTCTCAAATAATGAAATATCTTAATGTTGAATAAAGACGGTTCTTCGTGGTCCATGGACATAAATGTGTCCTTGAAGTGCGACTGCTGGAGTAAGTCGCTAGAAAAGGTTGGTATGTTTTTCTTTGGAAGATGAGAATCGACAATAGCTCGTGTAAAGGATGCCATGAGTTCTTCGTTGATCGGTTGAACTGCATGATATTATGCAGACTGTTGAGGGTTTTGATTTATGTATAATTGTTCTATCTGAATCAAGCACGCTAAAGCTTGGCATATCTCCTTTTTTTTTTTTTTTTTTTTTTTTTTTTTTTTTTTTTTTTTTTTTTTATGTCCCTGTAGCCATTTCTTAACAGGCCAAGCCTGTGGATCATCCGATAGTGCTTGAAGGGCGTCTCGGTCGTCCCATTTTTTTTTTGGAACTGATCCCAGCCAGTTTCAGCTCTGTTCAGTTTGGCTTGGAATAAAAGGTTCTTTTCTGGTTCAGCAATCGCAGCTTTTCCTTCCTCGGCGGTTCCAATAATATTGCGCTTATGTGCTCGCAACTTGCGTTCATACATATTGCAGCTCAGTGCAATTGAAGCGGTTGTTACTACCATAATGATAAATATCGACTGTGGGACAAAGGGACAATATAAAAAGCGAAGAAATTACAAACGACGAGACAACTAACAAGAAATTCATAAAATAAAGTATATAATTAGGACAAACAATGAGAAGTATCGCAGGTAAATAGTAGCACAAGAATTGAGAATAACAAGAATAAATTACAAGAAAACAAATGACAACCAGACAATAATTAATCAATAACAGGAATAATTAAGGTATGATAGGTCAATGCGAGGGACAATAGGCGTGACGTCAGGAGCAGCTATCTCTATTAATACGCTGGCAACAGTAATATATGCGAGCCTACCTCTGTGGAATGATAACAGATAACAGATGGAGGGAAGCTGCGGTAGGTTATAGCGCTGGCCTTTAGTTATCAGCAAGAATACAAACTGTGCGAATTTATGATTTATTATTTTAAAGATGTGTCGAATAACTAAAATGTAATATTTAATGTGAAGTTATATTATGTGCTTTATTTTTGATGTGAAATAAATATGTTGTTTAAGTGTACAACATATATTATTTACCTGAGTGACATCTATCAAATTTAATTAAAACATTCAACAAATGAGGTAAAAGAATAGATAAATAATGCTTAAGTAGAGCATAAATAGAGAAAATTAACATGTTAAATTAAAATAACTAGTCACATGTCGGTGTTAACAGCCAAATTGTTGATATGCCATTAAACACACAAAAGAAACTAGTAACATGTCCTAATATTGTGATTCTTTTACTCTAAAAAAGAATAATCCCTTGAGAATAATTAATGATAATTTGAAACAGAATATATCAGTTTAACTATGACTTTGTTATTACTCATTATGGGTTTATAAAATGAATACATACTTAATAGAAATTATAATAATATGTAGTATTGCTTAATAAAAATGAGGGTAAACCTGAAGGAGATTGTCCTCAACACCGATTTTCTCCAAACTTTGCACTATAACGTATTTTGATGCACTAAACACTAATCCGTTGAAAAAAATTACTGTTCTCAATCAGGAAAGAAGTTATTTAAAAAAAAAGTTCACTGTTAGCGGGTTACAAACGACCAAAGGTGCTGTTAGCGGGTTACAAACGACCAAATTTTCTTCAAAATTTGCATTATAACGTATTTTGATGCACTAAACACGAATCCGTTGAAAAAAAAAGTTGCTCGCAACTAGGAAAGAAGTTATTAAGCACTAAAGTTCACTGTTATGGAGGTTATAAAAGACGGGGTAAACAGCTTATATGTAAACACGCGCCTGCGCAATAGTCCTTAATGACGAAGTGTAATTGAAATTTAGACTCACCTTGTGGTAGCTGACTTGGTCGTAAACTGTCGCTTTTGGGCATACGTGCTATGCGTTTCCGCTCGCTCAAGAAAACATCAGAACCCCTAGTCAATCCAACTCGCAGAAATGAAAAGAATTCTATGGCCCAAAAGTCGTCCAAGGCAGTCTTCCCTAACCTTCATAACAGTGAACTTTTTTTTTAAATAACTTCTTTCCTGATTGAGAACAGCAATTTTTTTCAATGGATTCGTGTTTAGTGCATCAAAATACGTTATAGTGCAAAGTTTGAAGAAAATCGGTGTTGAGGACAATCTCCTTCAGGTTTACCAAAATGAGATATTTAAAGCTTGCTCTTATAGAAAACATATGAATTAAGACAATAGTATGATTATAAATTATTCTTATTAGCCTTTGATACAAGGCTAGTATAATTATTCATTCATTTTTTAAACATAAAGATATTAATTAAATAATTTAGTAATGATTTCTGTTAATCCAAAATCTAGATTCTTAACAAATTTAAGTTTGAGTAATTTTTGAGAACAAAATGCTAATTTATGAATCATTCGTAAATAATAAGAAGCTAATTACAATGATTTTTTTAAAATTATTAAGGCAAAATCCGGGGCCCGGTGGACCAATTGAAACAAGATTTCTATCTTCGCTTGAAGTGTAGATACGTCTTTGTCTTTTATTACTCTGATTTGTGGACTGTAAAGGCTGACTTAGAAAAAAAGAAAAGGAAAGAGATTTTATTTACATGATGCACATATGTGGATAGATTGTCCGTAGTCCTAGTATCTTGTTATCCTTCGCTCTTTGTCCCGCGGCCTGGGTTTTTACTCCATTTCTATTTTCTCCATTCCAGGAATAAAAACAGATGCGTAGGTAGGAAATCAGGCGTTCTTCAGTCGTTTTACACCACCAAAAACATGCACCTGTACGCCTTTTTTTTCACTGCCCTAACTGCTGCTTCCGTGCCTTTTTCTTGCCAGCAAGGCGCCTAGATTTTAGGAGCCACTGATTGGTATGACGTCGTTGATGATGGAACAGCAGTCTAAAGCGAAAGACCTGTGACTGAAAAAAATGCTTACCAGTCAAAGGGTGAACAAATGATTTTGTTGGAAATATGCTTATCAGTCAATAAATGAGTTACTTATTAACAATAGTACGAATGATTAAATTGTACTGTATTATGTTTCAGGTTAGAAACAGTGGAAACTCTAGTTAGAACCCACCCAGAACTAGTGGCTGCTTACTCAAATCGCAGCAATTCTGTCCTCCCCATACCACATACTCCACTTCACCTGGCCAGTCGAAATGGTCACAAGTAAGCATACATTTATAATTTTATTGCTTTCTATGTTTACCATTTTATGAACAGATTGATTATTTATTGTTATATTTTTCTAATTGGTTAATTTTTTGGAAGGTACAAGATCATTCCTTTGTTCAGTTTTGGAACTCTTTCAGTAATTTAAATAAATGTAAATAAACATTATGTGTGATAAAATAATACAATGTAGGAATATACTCTTAAAAATAATTCTGTTTAAATTATTTTATTCGTTACTCAATTTAATAATTCAATTTTTTCAAACATTCATTGGCCAAGCTTAATTAATTACAAGTTAAAATTGAAATTATATTAGACATATTATAATAAGCAAATGTCAGTTTAAATTCCCTGTCATTCTCTTAAAAAATAACTTAGTTATCCTCCCTCCTACAGTCTAGACTCTTGTAAGACTACATTTTTTTTACTCTCTCCCTTGTAATTCTGTTGTGTAACATAGGATTGTGATCATATTTGAATTGCATTACCACTAATTTATATCATTTTTTTAATATAATATAAATGTAGGGAGAACCTGCCTATAAGAGGTTTAAAAGAATCTTTCTAAGAGAAAGTTCTCAACATGTTTCTGCACAAATTAAAACTGCAAAGATTTTATGTGCATTTTAAAAGAATTTTCAGAATGATTCTGAAATATCAGAATAGTAAATGTTAAAAAGTGAATGGAATGAACTGAAAATTAAGTGAATTTTAATTAATTGTAATTTAAATAAGTTGACTTAACCCCAAGGAAATTACTTATCTTATTTCTAGAAATTAAAATATTTGTTTAATTTTACTTTTATTCAGTTGCATTAAGTGTTTATATCTTAAATTGGACTGGAATGTCTTGTTTATCTTTATATATGTTTTTCTCATCCGTAATATTGTTTTTTTTTTTCAAAAGAGAAAAGGCAAACAATTGTCTCCTAAACAAAAATTACTATTTTTAAGCTAATACCCCTTAAATGCTATGTTCAATTGTTATTGTTTAATCTTGTGATCCTTCCATTAATTTTTGTTACATTTATTTGTGGTTTAAGGGGAGTGGTCGAAGTTCTTCTCAGTTCAGGATTGGAAGTAAATGTGCGGACCTGCAGCGGGACAGCACTTCATGAAGCAGCTCTTTGCGGCAAAACTGAAGTAGTGAAGACACTTCTTGACAACGGTGCAGATTTATCAATCAGAGATGTTCGCAATAATACAGTGTCAGATTTACTTCTGCAATTCCCTGCTCATGTTGTACATGATATAACTTCACTCATCAAAAGTAAGTCAACTTTATTTCCCTTTTTCTGTGTAATTCAAGATCTCTAATTATTCATTATGTACAAAGATCTTTTTCCTTATTATTTGTGTGGAATTTTTTATTATTTTGCATTTTTTCTTTATATTCATATAAAAATTCAAATATGTATATATACACATGTCGATGCGCCGTAAAAAAAAATATGTATATATACACATATATATATATATATATATATATATATATATATATATATATATATATATACATACATACATACATACATATACACACAAACATACTCACATATTTGGATTTTGCACAGGGCATCGAGGTAGCGGTAGTACTGACTGTGAGGATGCACTACCACCAATTCCTGTACCATCTTTGGGCAGTCCTTATGAAAATGTAAGGATATCCGGTCGTCAATCCTCACCTCCTTCATCACCTACTCTATGGCATGAATTGAGGAGAGTTTCACAGTCTTCAGCCATTTCACAGTAAGTACTGCTTAATTGCATGTTCAGCAAATTTCGCAAAGCTCGCAGTGAGGACTCTATTCTTGTTTAAACCTGACATAAATTAAATATATTATCTCTTGATTTGTGTTACTCTTAGCAGTTAGTTTACTCTTACTTTTTCCCTTTAGATTCAAAAGGCTCGTAAATGGCCTTCCATATTGTTTGGGCTTTCCAACAGTGTATTCCATTTTCAAATCGGCTGACTGGAAGATTTTTTATGAAATAAAATGTCTACATGAAAAATTCAAACAAAAAATGCACCCGATACTAAGGTAGTCCCAAACAATGATAGCCGTAGCAAAAGTGTTAATTTTGCAGAATAGTGGTTAGAAAACATCAGGAAGTTTTCTACACATGTGACATTTTTTCAATTCTTGCATTGGCGGGATCTCCTTACTCCCTATTGGTAAATTGGTAAATTATTACTTTTTTTTTACGGCGCATCAATACCTAGGCCATCAGCGCCGACATCCAGCGTGTAGCGAGGAATTTTACCAATCAGCCGTGGGATGAGAAAAGTCTAGCCACCGGATGGGAATCGAACCCATAATCTCCCGCTTATGAGTCCAAGGCGCTAGCCACTAGACCACAGGAGACCCCATTCTTACTTCTTGGCTTTAGTTCTGTGTTGTCTTGTTTTGACTACTTTTTTTTTAGGATCATTTCCACATAGGTAGTAGTCCCCTTCTACATGCCAGCATGTAGGAGATGACATCACCCAGCGACAAAGTTTAAAAGAGAGTAGTTAGTAGTATTTAGCAGCTTTCTTTTTGGTTCGCATTATTGATATGGATTACAAAACGGCTGAACAGTAGGATCTTAGAAGACAGGTGCGTACTCCTAACTAATTAGAAACCAGCCATAAAGAAATTTCAGCAAACAAACGTCACCAGCCTTGGTTACAGAAACCACAATAGCAATGATGTCATTGAAATTCTTATTTTTAAGGCTGAGGACTCAAGAAATCCTCAAAAGTATTAGACTTTTACCTTTCTAACATTTCCTATTAACCCTATGAAAACACTGAACTATAAATAAGCTGAAAGTAGTTGATATAGGCTATTTAAGTCAGTCTAGCCACTTCATTTTTTTTTTTTTTTTTTTTTTTTTTTTTTTTTTTTTTTTTTTTATGTTTAAGGCTAATTATGGCTGTGTATGTATAAACACGAGTTCTATTATAGCTGTACTCATAGTTTTATGATATAAAATAAAGCATTAGTTGTTGCCTATTAATCAGCAAGGACCACAACTAAAAGGACCCAAGAAGCGAGTCCTCTTAGCGAGCTGGAGTTATTTTTTATGATTTTGACGTGGGAGAAGTGTTTGAGTAGATATGTATTTTTGATTTCTTCAGGGAGTCTGAGATGTGCAGCAGAAGTGTAGACAGCAGACAACAGTGGAACTCATGTGGCCTCTCTAAGTCCATGATGGAGGGCAGCTTCCTGTCGGAGGACTCTTGTGGTAGCCACAGCAGGGACCCAGATCAAATCTCAGTGTCCTCCACCTCAAGTATTGGAGGACCGACATCTAGGGATAGGCGCTCAGCTGATATCTACCTACCTATGACACCAAGTCCTGGATCGAATAACAAAGTATCGGTGAGCCCTACCCCCTCCTTGTCCCTCCTGTATGAAAGTTATGTTTTCATATATATCGTGTTATCTCGATCAATGAAATGAAAAACTCTTTTTAACTAATAGAATTCTTTTAAACGATCTAACATTCGTGCTTATAATACTAAGATGATGTAAACTACTGTAAATTTAATTTATGAATTGAAATTTATTTAATGCTGATCACTAAGTTTATTAGTTATTTTTATAATATCTCCAATATTTGGTGAAATGATTATTATTATTGGGGTTAGTTGAAATTTAATCTTCTAACAATGCTCCTATTCAGCTAAATAAAGAAGAACGTTTAGCTACAATCATGCATGACCAAATTTCCTGAACTTGGCAATACTCTTCTGGATGTTCCATACATTAATTACAAATTCATATCCCCACATATTTGTTAAGTGCTCATCCTGACTGATCTCTTTTTTTCATTTCAACATTTGATTTTATATGTCATTGCTCCTTTAGTCTTTAATAAACAGTTTAAATCCATTTATTAAACATGAATTTATTTTGTTTCCCACAATACTTGTAATTTTTTTTGTAGTACCAAGTAAAAAGTCATTTAAACTCCTTGTCATTTGCTCATAGATTACTGGTATTTTATTTAGAGTTTTTTAATATAAAAATTTATAAGTCTAAATTATAATAGACTAATAGGTATAGTGCACTATCTACAAATTTAAACAAACAATTATACTAAGATTCTAATTTTAGATTCTGAAAATACTTTGTAATCTATTTGTTTTTATATCCTCAGTTTACTTGTCTGGAGACCCAGGAGGGTTGATAAATCAAACCTATCACCTTTAGAAAATATATATGAGTTTCAATTTATTCAAACAATATACCTCTTTTTTTTTAGCCAACTCCTCCAAAGAAACCTCCACGAAGAAATCTGTCAGTGTCTCCTACTCACCTTACCCCTTCTGGAATGGGTGCTTACGAATATCTGTTCATGGCTAGAAGTGGAGTGAGAAGCCATGGTGACCTTGATGATATCAATGTGGGAAACAGACCACATAGGGAAATGCTACGAAGAGGCAAATCAGCGGACCAATATGTTGACATGAAACTCAGGTATGCCTTTAAATTTTTCTTCTACACATTAAATTAAATGTTGAAAGTTTAATTTTTTTTTTTTTTTTTTGAAGCAACTAAGAGGTTTGGGGGGGATTTTACATTAGGTCTAAACTTTTTAACAATTTGTATTTCTTTAACGATAATATGTTATTTATTTACTTAAACAAGTAAATTCCTCTTTACTAGAGTGCACTACTTAAGGATCTCAGAGTAGCATGGTAAAAAAAACCTCTCCCTGAAATTATGAGAAAAAAATTTGGCCTTTGATTTTTTTCTTCTTTGCAATCATTGTAGCCTTTTCTTACTTTTCTATTTTCACCTTGTTTTCCCACAAGTTAATGTCTGGGCAGCTGCATTTAAATGACTATAAATTTGAAAGTTATGTCCACTTTGTTGAAGAAAATATTTGACGATTTCCTCTTGCCAAAATATTTATTTATTTATTAGTAATAGCTTATAAAGAATGTAACTATTCACTAAAGTCTTTCCAAAAATAAATTCAACTGCTATTAGAATCGAATAGATACGTTTCACCTGCACTAAAGTGGTACTGGCATACCACTCGACACTAGTTGCTCTCTAAGCCAGAGGCAGGAGGTACTGCTCATTATAACCTTATTTTAAACGAATGTAAATACATACAAAAACCTAAATGCTGTGTACATGTTATGATTTTGTATATTACCGTACATGATTCACATAAGAAAAGGTTGGGATGAAAGCAATGTGAAAAATGAATACACATGTGTTAATTATTTTGTTGTAATAAGAAAATATATTTCTAATTATACTTTATTGCTAAATATGGTATTGTTAGATATGTGTGTGTGTGTGTTTTTCTCTAATTCAATATTTTGGTTTTAGGTATAGTATAATGGGTGAAGAATTCAGCACAGAAGATTCAGATCCTAAGTTCCAGCCCATTGCAATAACTTCTGTCTACGAGAACATTCCATTTAGGACTACAAACCCAAAGAGAAAACTGCGTCGACTACAGACTGACAAAAGTTATGAAAATTATGATCCAGCAGTGATTCTTTCTCGAGGTGACCTCCCATTCAAGAAAGTGGAAACTTCTTCAGTTGCAAGCATTACTCAGCTGCATATTGTTAATGCCAACCCAGCTGGGTTTACTCCTCCTGAATATCCTCTCGACAGAAGAAAAGTGAATGGTGGGGACCCAAGGCTTACCTGTCCTCTAAGCCCTACTAACTACCAGCAGCCTCCAACTCCTGATCACCCCCCACCTTCAGCTAGTCAAGCAGAATTGAGTATTCATGAAAGGATAAGGCCCCTCAGCCAGGTGAGCACCTGCTCTATAAATTCAGCTGAAATTCATTTGCCATGTAATTCTAGTACAGTAAACAATGATTTGTAATTACTTCAGTGTTTAGTATTTCAGCAATGCGCAATTTAAAATAATATACCACTTAATCAGACGGTATTATGAGTAATTTTAAAAATTACACTAATTTAATTTCAACGTAATAATTCAAATTATTAGAGTTAATTTTTATTCAATTTTCATAGTTTGTTGATTTGTCAGCATCTTAGTGTATAAATTCTAATTATTACTTCTCATTACAATATCACTTACTAATATCATAATAACAGGTGATTAAATATGAGCCATAACTTTTTAGATTGAAAGTTTTCTTATCCCAAAATTCAAATGTATTTCTAAGTTCATTTCTCAGGTTTTCTAATAATAATTAATATAAATATCATTTAGGGTAAGCTTTTGTGTTAAATGCATGCACTATTTGTAAATATTTGTGATTTCTTGGTTTCATTTTCTAATTCCAGTTAGTTAACTTACCTTTTCATCGAATATTCTTCTTAGTTAACTATTTTTCTTGTTTTATTAGACTTTTTTAAAGAAATATTTCATTTTTACAACTTCTTGAGTGTGTGTGTTTCTTAAATTTTAACCTTTCTATACAGGAAATTCATCTTAAATTCAGAAAATTACTTTAGAAGTCCCCGACACTTTGTTTGTAAACAGCTATATTTTTAAATATCCGACTTACATCTACTTATAGACATAAGTCAGTTTTTGTATCTATCAAAATGTTTGCCTATTTCATACTTTCCATGATAAGTATACACTGAGTTCTGAATGACCTATTTTACCACCCAGGTATCAGTCTTTGACCAGACCCGTGTCAGCGATGAACTTCCTAAGAGTCATGGGCATGTAGCATTTGTTCTGATAGAATATCTTTGTACATAGTAGTATCTGTAGTGCCTTTAACACCTTTATGGCGGCTGTTGAAGGGTGTTCGACACCTGATAGTGCTCCATCAATTCAGTCTGTGTTTGTCTCGCCATATTGAAACAACTCCTTACTTGTTCGTAGCCATTATAAAGGGGTTTTCTTCAAAACTGACTGGCCTTTATAAGAGATCCCCTTTTTTTTTATTTATTTTATTTTGTTATGTTTTTGTTTTTTTTTTAGTTTTTTTCTCTTTGGCACATTCAATCTCCCTAGTTAAACATTCATATTAACAGTTATTAATTTATTACGTTTAAAAGAAGTCAACAGAATATAAAAGAATCTAAAATGAATAAAGTATATACTAAAAAAAAGGTTAAAACATGATCTAACAGCTAAAAAAGTTAACAAAAAATATCACAGCAAATAACAAGTTCAAAAGGCAACTATAACTAAATCCGACACAATATCCCAAGGGATCCGACACAATCTCGAACGCATTTTTCTTATTAAATTTCCGTTTTAGTATGTTGTATAAGTTAGTTAGGAATTGTTTGATTATGTTAACGTCCTTGTTAAACTGGAATTTTAATAGTCTGTATGCTGTAAATATGGGTCTTTTGTTTTTATAAATGTTAACTAAAGCATTGTAATTATAATTTGAAAATGTTGTTTAGAGGTGCGTTATCGCATGCTCGTATTTTTGTCAGACCGAATTATATACTTGAAATATTCAATTGTTTTCCATGCGTTAGTTATAAATATGTTTTTAATTCGAGAGCACAATACCTTCTTATAGAAGTCCACTATCTGATCCGAGTGTACACCTATTTTCCTTCTTTTCTTTGTTGATTTTCCACTTTCTCCCCCTTCAACTGCCTCAGTTCCTCTTGAAGTTGTCTGATCAGGTTCGCAGCCCTCGAGTCCTCGGCCAACACCGTCTGTGCTCTGAAGTCTTGACGGCACCACCAGCTCTGTCTCTGTATTTGTTTGAGTTTGTTGTAGTTAGCAGACGTCAGCATTACATAAATTCCACTGTCCGCTACAACCGCCGGAGACCGCGACCACGTGTCGTTGGTCCGTTCGGAGATAGTCCAAAAGTCTCCGGAGTTTAGCGTCAGACATCTTCATGGAGCCTTCGCCTGCCTCGGATGTTTGTGAGCTGGTTGAACCCGCTGCATCTACAGCGTCACTGTCCTGGCTTCCATGGGCATGCATGGACGACGTGGTAGTGATCGAGGGCCTCGATCGGATGATGGGAAACCACCACCCATGATTCTCCTTGAACCATTGGTAGGATTTTACTAGAGATGTCATGCTCAGTAATATTATCCACGGTGACAACATCGTGCACGACTCTTCTATGGCCTGCATCAAGAAGCTTTTGAACTGTCGGCAGTCGAATTTCTCCAAGGTGGAGTGATATGTCTTGTCCAATAGCATCCCGAGTCCTTGTGTTGTTATATGCCTCCTCATCACAGATGTTATTAAGGAGATTCCCTTTTTGTTTTTTGGGGTCGCTTGCTGTCTGCTTCCCGATGATTATCATCATTATTGTCACCAGATTGATCAGCCCCGGGAGTGCACACTAAGAAAATATTTTGTTAATAATATGTAATTATGGTCGTAGCTATGTTTAAACACTTAATTACCTACTGCTTCTTCTCCTTCTTCATGCCCACAATCGTGGACATCAACAGAGTCTACAATTTCTTCTGATTCATTGCCATTTGTCTTAGAATGTCCTGGTTCTGATCGGGTCGGTACATTTTCCGTAGTTAGCAAAGCTATGATTTCTGCATTAGCGAATGCTTCATCATCTATAACAAAATAATGAAATATTTGTGATAAGTTCCATTTATAGTTTTCAATATTAAATACTTTTGAAATTGATCATCATGGAATATTTTCTGAATTCAATTAGCATATCATATTTTGATAAGTTAAAAATTTAAAATTAATTACCAGAGGAGTTGTAGAGTGCTGCTGTGTAGTCCATGGTTGACATTGTCGTTCGTGTCAGGAACTGATAAATGCAGGCCCTTATATACGCCCTCTATTGCATCATTAACATGTGGTGTTTACTAGTTAGGCGTGCATTGACCTTAGGTCAAGTGAATTGATTGCAGTTTTTCTATAATGCAGTTAGTGCAAGAATAACACATTACCTCCTTCAACGATGAGTTTTTCCTTTCCTTTAGCGATATGAGCTTATAAAATTCTCCCTTCTTATAAAGTTCTCCCTTCCAGAGGTATATGGTAACGGTGCATAAAGCAACCTCAGGAATTTGGTTTTGTTGGTCGGCAGCATCTTTTCATTGAGCAATTTATTTAGTACGTTGTTGTGGGTGCTATCAGGAGAGAGCAAAGGGCTAAGTAACTTTATATCATTACCTACCAGTTCGCATAAAATGTTTGAGTGATGATTTCTGGAAAAAGATTAGATTAGATTATACCTGATTTATGACCCTCCGCCTTTGCGGGGAGCACATCGACCATTGCCCTATTTTGCGAGTCCTTAAGCGGGTCAGGCTTACCTCAAACTCCTGATGAATCTCAGATACTGCCAAACGTATGTCAACCTCCTGATTTCATCCTCATCAAGGCTACCAAAATGTAGGAACCGCCTCTTTTCCATTGTTACACACTCGATTGTAACATGCTTAGGTGCCTCATCCTCGTCTTTGGGCCATCTGCAGACTGGTGATGACCTCATCTTCATAACATACAGTTATTCAGGGACAGTTTCTACTAAACCCATTAAATTTCATGCCCATAATTCTATTGTTATTAACCCATGGCTCCAAAATTAAAAAAAAAAATACAAATACTGTGACTTAGCATGTACTGCTGCAGAGCTCCTGAGGCAGCCTTGCAATGGTGAAGGTTCATCTGCAGCAGAAGAAGCTGGCCTTCATTCGTGGAAAATAGTAGTAGCACTTTAGTTTGTTGTACGTCTCTAGTCCTTCTCTGAGACATGTTTTGCCTATATGGTATTGGTCAATTATCTCGTCCTGTTCTGATTTGTTGTGAACATCCAGGAATTTTTGCTTGTACCGTTTTAGTTTGAATGTAGGGTATTTGTCTTGGACAATTTTCAAAATGCAATTGAATGTGCCCTTGAATTCGTTCCTGACAGATGGTGTTCGGTTTTAATATTTCCAAAAGGATTTTGTCACGGCCCTGTTTCCACGCGTAAGCTGTTTCAACAGGATAACAAAATTCGTTAAAAGATTGAGTCAGTGTAGTCTTCCGTTCTTCTCGTTGTACAAAAATTTGATATTTTTCTAGATTGATAGGCATGTCATCCTGAACCAACCCGACCTCCTAATTTGAAGATTCTTGACTGCGTACAGTCGCTAAGTTGGAGCTAGGCGTCATTTTCATCTGATTAGCTGCTTCTGCAGGAACCTTATCAAGTTCTAGGTCAGGATCTATCTCTATGTTGTTTTCTAAAGTGTGCAGCTCTGTATCAGCTGTAGATAAAGGGTTTTGCAGTAAGGCCTTATGAAACTACATGATTAATATCTATATGATATGAAACTATGTGATTATTACCAAAGTCAAAGTCTTCTAATTGAAATATCTATTTCATTAAACGAGAATTCAAATTTTTCATTGTAAATATCCAAGTTAATGGCTTATGGTCTGTCTGTCTGCAGTGTAAAACATTTTCCATATAAGTAAGGTTTAAAATGATTGTAAGCCCAAACGACTGTTAGTGCCTGGGATGCAAGAGCCCCATTGGTCCGTTTTGTCTGATATTTGTGATAATACTGCTCCCAGAGTAACATTCCCAGCTTGATTTTGATCATCATCAAAATTATAAGGTCTTCTCGAATCATATTCAATGGACAATGAATTCATTTCTTGTATATCTACGTCATATTTAGACAAATCAGTTAAAGATTGTACTTCAAGTGAACCATATTTGGCAGTAATATAACTAAATACTTGAGTCTTTTCAGCGTCACTTACTGTTGCATCCTTTACAGTTACATTTATACACAAAAATCGGAAATTATTTATAACAAAGTGACTATGCAATTTTACTCACGTATCTCTCTGCTACAAATTAATAAGCTCAGAGCAAGTGCATTAATCTTTCAATTGTGGTGCTACAAGTAATTGAAAAGGAGTTCCAATGGAGTTTGATGACTAAATAGAACTTGAGGTGGATAATTCAAATACTTGATATATCTCTTATGTCTTCTATAAAATCTCCTACGATATTAACAGTACGGCATCACCCTCAGAAGAAAATGGGTTAGAACCGACGATAACCAAATCTTCTTTTTATAATAGGAGAAGGGACCTGCAAAAAAATATCACAATTAATAATTATTACACAATTTTTAAACCAGTTATATTCAGAAGGGTCATAATTAGATTTCATTATAACAGGTCTTGTGTTAATGAAAGTTCTTTTGGGTAAATATTTACTATTAATAGGAAATTTCTCACCGGCTAGGAAATTGGAGAATTAAAGCGTTTGTGATTGGGTCTTTTAATTGTTTCACACTATCGTTGAAGTCGTTTATAGGTACTAAGCTCTGAACATAAAACTTGGGTCAGTAGTTTCGCAATGTGATGGTAATTTCTTCTAAAATGTCTGTAGTAAGAAGTTTAACAATTTATTTTTCAGTAGCTCGTAGGGGAAATTCTAATACTGCTGTAATTATGTCAGGCAAAGGTTTAAGTCTGTTAGAGGAGCCACGGTGTCCAAGGAAAGATATTTCAGGTTTTAGAAATTCAATTTTATCCAATTGGATTGTCAATGAGTGTTGGCTAAGTTTCTGAAAAACATTTTCGGGGTGGGTAAAATGTGAATCCAAATCGTTAAGAGTAATCAATGTCATCAATACAAAAAAGAGTATTGGGTACATTTTCAAGCATCATGATGCTCATAGCTCGCTGAAATGTGGCAGGTCAATTACAAAGTCAAGAGTAATTCTCTGGGATTCATAATGACCGTTGTCAGTACTGGAAGCTGTCTTACGTATTAAGTCTTCATCCATTTCAATTTGGAGGAATCAGGATGATAAGTCAATTGTTGTGAAGTATTTAAGTTGTAAGTCTTCTATGTGGGGAAGTGGAAAGTTGTCAGGTACGGTTTCCTGATTAGTTTTTCGATAATCTATTACCATTTGAATTATGGGTGTACCAGTAGCATCCATTTTTTTCGGTACTATCTATACAGGTGTATTATATGGGGAGTTACTTGATCAAATAATGCCTGCTGTCAGTAGTTTGTCAACCTAGTCCTTAATAGCTTTTTTGAAGTTAGTGGGGTATTTGCAATTGCGTGTATATATAGGCATGTCAGTTTTTAGAATTATTTTGTGTTTTGTTAAAACACTAACCTTGGGTGGTTTGTCAGTATCTTTAATAAGCTTATTATAATTAATAATCATTTGAACGAGCAGTTGCGTTGTATTTTCATCAGTATGGACACAAGATTTTATTTTCCTACCTATAATAGTTACTCATTTTAACATTAATTATATCACCATTATTATTATTTGACTTATCACTAAATGGTAATATGGAAAACTTATCTAATAATTCTTCGTTAACACCTGTTATAGGAGCACGGTCCAGCTCAAAAGATTGGGTGACCTTTTCGCATCCTAATGGTGTTTTAACAAAAAACTTCTGATTTAGTTTGTATTCCTCAGGTAAGGAATTGGGATTAATAAAAGTTTTAGAAGGGCCGGTGTCCAGTAGCCATGTCTGTCCAAATTTGTCGATAAAATGCAGAATATTATCAGGGAGGGTGACTGCCTATGCCTAAAAAATGTTCAAATTTGTCTAGGAGCGAATCCATGTGTGATTCCAGTGTTGCAAGTCGATCTTCATCAATGTAGTAGTAACGAGCGGTGTGCATTGAGACAGTGTTTTGGGAGTCTCGTTTATTCTTAAAGAATTGTTCTTGTCATTGTCTGTCCCATTGTTTGTTATGTACTGGGGTGTATAATTTTTCGATAGTGAATCATCCATTCCCTTGGGCTCTGTTATAGGATGGATAAAATTGGTGTGGTTGAGTGAAATATGGAGATTGTCTGTACGATACACGGTTTAAGAGCTATAAGCAAAAAACAGAAATGTCCAAAAATGTCAATGTTTTTCGACTGTTGCGCAGGTAGCACAAGTCTTTTAAAGCTGACAAATTGGGTACACACTACTGGGGTGGCCCCGAACAACACCCCAATCAGCGTTACGCATTTTTTTTTGAGATCTCGCTCTGTTAGGTGACTGGACTATTATCTCAGGATACGAAGCAGTATACTTGGCTACGGCTTTCCTATTTACCTCAAGATACAAAGAAGTATACTTGCCTACAGATTTCCTATTTACCTCAGGATGAGAAGCAATATAGTTGGCTACTGCTTTACGATTAACCTCTGGATTTTTAATATGGTAAACTCGGTTTGCGTCCTTACGTTGCTCAGCTCTAGTCTTTCCTGTCGTTTTCGGACGTCCTATTTTCTTAGATTTTGGCATTTATCGTTTTCTAACTACTGCCCATTGACTTGCACCCTCAATTTCGGTGGTATTAATGTCAGGCTGAATTGGAGCTGCCTTCATAGTACCCGCATGAGCATTGTCATTTTCTTCGACTACCTCCTCTACAGGAAGGGAAATATCAGGTTCCAAGAGTCACATTACAGGTGCTCATAAAGAATGAGAATAAACCGGCAAGGACTATTTATAGAACAGGACGTTAGATGGTCAAAATAAATTGAAATGACCGGGGTATCTACGACCACTAAACTCAAGCTCTATAATAGGCCACCCTCTATGGCCCACATAATTCAACATTTTCTTCCCTCACAGGTATGATGCTTTTACGAAATACCGCCGCTGCGACAGAGAGTTCTAAATAATCCCCATAATTGTACGGCTGAATCATGTACGCGCTATACTCGATAGCTGGAGAAGTCTCTTGAAGAGCCCAGGGCATTGAGATGCAGGGAGAGTAGTCATCATAGTTATTGAAATTTACGTTTGCAGGCAGCCCCCCCCAAGGACATTTTCTTCGTGTCTTGCATATCTTCCAGGATGGTTTCTCCTAATAAAATTCCTTGGTTTGAAATTTCTACCTCTAAGAACATTCCCTGTATTCGTATGTTCATTGTTACTTATCTTTGTTTCTGAGACAATCACCAGCTCTCGAATCTTCAAATGTTTGCTTCTGAATTTGGGAACCAATGGCACTAGAGTAGAATTGTGTTCTCGAAGCCCGAATATTACTCCCAGATTTTTATTAATTAATTGTTATCCATTCTTCATTGTATACGGAAAGCGTGCTGAAAGGGTACGCATACGTTTCTCGACACCTCGGTAATTGCTAGAATCGAGATTCCATGAAATTTTTAAATGGATATCGATTATAAAGTTTGAAACTCGTCTTGTATATAGTCATACCATTCTTCCTTTAAACGTGCATCTGAAAAGAACGTATTGTTGCTTTGTGCCTCTGGATTATAAGTGGTCTTTTAATAATCAACAGAAGATTTATTATCTTGTACAACTACGACAATACATGTTTTAAGAAACTAAGCGACGCCAGAAAGTATTTTTGCAAACGTAACGTCAGAATTTTTTTTTCCGAACATCTTTTCTTTTTACCTAGGTATTCGGCGTGAAAGTGGCTCCAAATTGTATACATGTAGGCGTAGGATTATATCTTCCACTGAACGATGGGTCATCTTTCTCAATAGAATCAAGTCAATTCAGCTTGTTGAATTTATCCCCAAGATTTCCTATAAAAATTGTGGAACATAATAAAACTTCGTTTAGAATAAAAGAAGGAAAATATAGTCATCATAAGACAGAAATACTTCTTGAGAAGTAATAGAAGCAAAAATAGTGTGGCTGTATAAGCACCTTGAATACCAGTGCCAGAAGCTACGCGAATCTTGTCAACTAAAGTGGTACCTAAACATTCTGTCATTCAAAGCATGACATTGTTCGATAAAACAAATATAGGAGTTTTTTGCATGGATGCGTCCCCTTCGAAATTTACCCTCGCAGGCAATCCCCTCCCCCTAAGAACATTTTCTTCGTGTCTTGCATATCTTCCAGGATGGTTTCTCCTAATAAAATTCCTTGGTTTGAAATTTCTACCTCTAAGAACATTCCGTGTATTCGTATGTTCATTGTTAGTTATCTTTGTTTCTGAGACAATCACCAGCTCTCGAATCTTGACGCACCATGACAACAGGTGAAGCCCATTCAGCATGGCTGACTTCAACAAGATCCTTCTCCAACATTGAGTCAAGCTCACATCCTGCATTGCCTCTAGCACCTTCGGGGAGTAACAGAAAGCCCTCTGTTTAATAGGTCTGACGCCGTCTTCGACCTCTATACGGTGTTCGATCTTATTGGTCCTACCAGAAAGAGACTTGACCTTAGCAATTCCTTCCTTGACAATTTTACCAAAGAGCTTGCTCTGATCTGGAGTCTGAGTGATCGTCCTACGGTCAGACTGACTTTCCTCTACTAATTCTGAAACTTGAGGCTGGGTAGAATCAACAATAAAGGTGTAGATCAGTTTGGGGTCTTCGAAGAACCACCATTGCGCTTTGGAATTAAAGGCTATATCTAATAAAGCAATGGAATCTAATCCTAATAAATAAGGAGTACCTAAGTGAGGCATAAGATGGAAAGTTAACCCTCCAAAACCGGGAATTATTTTTTTGAAAAATATTTGCTTTTTTTTACATTTTCCCATTCTTATAGTGATGCAGAACTAGAGAAAAATAATTTAAAAAATTCATGAATTACAAAAACATCACAGGAAGGTGTGACATAAATGTCACACTAGGCTTTCGACCTACTAAATTTTTCAAATTTCAAATTTTGATAGAATTTCATGAGGATAGAAACAATAACCAACTAAATGATTTTTAATATAAGTTTATTGAACAAATTAGACAAAATTTTACAAATTAAAGTTTTACTTGGGTCATCTCACTTTTTGTGGTATGGATGAAAACATTTTACGCACAAACCCACCTTACACTTCACACAAATAGTGTTCACCGTACTTGTACATGTTTCACTTGCACACCTCTTGCGCTTGGGGATAGGTTCGATAAAGTGGTCTATCCGATCATACCGAATATCGATCGGAACTCTTGATGATCTGGGACTTGATGATGTAGAAGGCCCTGGTGTCTTTATTGGTGTTTTGTACCTCTCCAAGTAGCACAAAACAACAGCTCGCCTGAATTGGAGCTTTTGGCAACTTGCGTGCCCAGCTTGCCTATAGGTTAGCCATGCATTATTCATGGCAGCATCAATCAGCCACGTAAATAATGGCCACCACCATTTCTTCCCACGAATACTGATTCTTCTCTGACCGATGTCCTCATCCATCCGATCAGTTCCTCCCATGTTTTTGTTGTATTGGTTTATCAGCACAGGTTGAGAAATTGATATATTTTTTTTCTTTTTTTGACAAAATCGTTTTATTTTAGCCGCTGGTTGCACGCCATAGGCCGTCGAAGCGACAGAAACAACGTTGTTGTCCACTCATTTACAAATTAGAATGCCATCTTCTTTTTCAAGAACTGCTGTCGATTTCCCTCTCTCCATTTTGCTCATGGTTGCTTTATTGGGCAGCGGGCAATCTTTTGGGATCCGGTTCTCTCGAATCGTGCCTGTTCCATGGTAGCCTCGTTCTTTGAGGCACTTCAGAAGATTTAAACTTGTAAACAAGTTATCCATATATATGTGGTAGGGGTAATTCTGTTTTTCTCTTGGCAAATTGTCCAAAAGCAGAATAAGAGGAGCTGCAGCTTTTCCAAACGTCTCATCATATATCTTGTTTGATGCCTGGGTCTTCCCTTGGTATACTTCAAAGTCAATGAGATACCCAGCTTTTGTGTTGAGGCACCATACTTTATAGCCAAAACGGATTGGCTTCCCTCGAATAAACTGTTTACATCCATGGCGGCCATAATATTTTACCATTGACTCGTCAAAATCTAGCGATTCGCATGGGACGAAATATTTTGAAAAAATGGTTTTCAACATACCCATGAGTGGGCGCAACTTGTTCATTTTGTCTGTTAAGTCTAGTTTGCTGTTATCAGCAGCATGCATGCATTTCATAATTTGTATGAATCTGTCTCTTCTCATGCAATTGGAAACCAAGACATTATGTACATCCAACTTTGTTTCCCAATAAAACCTCTTGCCTGGTAAGTCCACATATCCACTTAACAGTAGTATGCCTATGAAGGCTTTGATTTCATCAACGCTAATCTGGGGATCAGGCATATTTTTGAATAATGCATATTTATTCGACTCATCTCTGAGAAACATAAAAATCTCATCTGTTAAAAACATCTCAAAGCATTCTACCGGTGTAATATCTTTGAAAAGTTCGTAAGATTCTGTGGTGAATTTATCGTATGAAATATTTTGTAAATCACCTTCAATCCATGTCCTTTTTCTGTTTTTCGCATATTCAGACACTTCAAATATTTCCCCAAGGCGATTATTATTCCTCAGAACAATTTCCGCATCACTAGTTAACTGCCTAGCAGTTAGGTTGTCGATGAGTCCTCCCTCGTCTTCATCAGCACTATCCTCGTCTGTCAGAACATTTGGTTCAGGCGGAGCAATATAAATGCCAGCTACTTCATCTTGTGCATCACTGCCATCAGGTTGTGCAGCATCTTCATTCCCTTCTAGGATATGGAGAGCCTCTTCAAGTGTGAGACCACCCACAAATGAAATGTTTTTCCTAAAAAACAATAAATAAATAAATAGCAATAACAAAAATTAAACTTGTACGCAAACCCAAAAATAGGTGTTTGAAGAAATGTAATTTGAAAATATATCTCTCCGTATAAACCATAATAGTTATTTTATTTTTCAAAAAGGCAAACGAGGAAAGCTGCTATTCCTGCATGATACTATTTATCAATTGCAGATATTCGCGAAATAGCATAATCGGGGAAAATTGCAAGTGATATACCTGTAGTTTATCCTCAATTTATAATATATATATATATATATATATATATATATATATATATATATATATATATATAAAAGAAATTTTTTTTAAAAAAACGAGTCTGTTATGGGCGATTGCAAATAGCAATTTACATTGAAACAGCAGATAACGTCTGAAAAATGTTGAGTAATTGAAAACTTTTATTTCAAAATTAAATTCTGTTGATTTTGAAATAAATTTATAACTTGAGAGGCTATCTCAAAAACTTTTATTGTTTCACAATTATTTATTGCTTATTTAGACACAAAGCAAAAACAAAAAGGAAATTATATTCATATTCTTATGTATTTTCTCAAAATTTATATTTTGTTTATTCATTTTTATTTATTCATTTTGGTAATTTAGAGGAAAAAACGAGAATTTAAAAACAATTAAAAACTACCATTGTTTGAAAAATATCAATTGTTACGTGATTTCGGACGAGTTGTGATCAAAAATTATTTTATTGTTTCACAATTATTTATTGCTTATTTAGACACTAAGCAAAAACAAAAAGGAAATTATATTCATATTCTTATGTATTTTTTAAAAATTTATATTTTGTTTATTTATTTTTATCTATTCATTTTGATGGTTGAGAGGAAAAAACGAGAATTTAAAAACAATTAAAAACTACCATTGTTTGAAATATATCAATTGCTACGTGATTTCGGACGAGTTATGAACAAAAATTTAACAAAGGTAGTCCTAAATCCGAGTGTGACATATTTGTTACACTGAGTTATGACCGAAAATATGAAGCTAAATATTTTTTTTCAATCTTAAGATTTTGTGTGATTTAACTTTAGAGCCAAATGAAACCAAAACACGAAAAATTGAAATTTTAAATAAATATATAATCACATAAAATGACTTACCATGCATCAAGATCGAAATTCATTGTAGGCCAATTTTCAAACTTCAATAGAAACACAAATACTAACTGTTTGAACTCACTGTTTGCACTAAACTGACTGTCGAGCCCCTTGCAGGTAGTCGCACCGGTGATTCACCCTAAACAATAGAAAAAGAGAAAGGGGGATGGTAAACCCGGGATACTTTCTATTGTGACATAAACGTCACACTAGGCTTTGGAGGGTTAATACAAATCTCTTCTGAAACAGTGACACTCTCAACGTAACGGATTTGTTAATTGTAACCAAACTCCCAATTGCAACCATGACAGATAATGAAGTAATGGGGCTTTCTTGAGGTTCCCACCTACTGAGATCACGAAGACCCTGAGGACTCAAATAAGATTTACAGGACCCTGTGTCAACCAAAGCCGACAAATGTGACTCTTTAGAACTTGGATGGGAAAGTGGAAGATACCAACGTCCAATGGATGAAGTCAATGATGCAGAAAAATCCCCTTCAGAAGAACCAACAACATGTTGCAAAGACCTCTGAAAATTCCGAATAGGCTTATCAGGTGAGGACCTTTATTATTATTAGAGACCAGAGCGACCCTCTTCACTGGCCTCAGGATCCGTTTCCCGGATTACACTTGGGACAATTAATTATTGTTACTCCTGGATGTCCACACTTAAAACAAAATTGTGAACGGGACAAAGTGCATTTGTGATATACATGAGGTCCTTTACAATTCCAGCATTGCAGTGGAGCTTTTCTTCGAACCGGTGGTGGAGCTCTATCTTCATGTGGGCGAGGTGCAACAGGACAAGCCAGAACAGGGGAGCCATCAGATACCTTTTGGCTTTGATTCTCCTCCGAACATTCATCCGATGAAGGGGATGAGTTGTCCTCTGCTGAACATAATTGGTACGTCGGAGAGGTAATCATCTTCTTCTTGCCAGCTGAACTGTCAGACTTCTTCATCGGTCGAACTTCTTCAGACATCAACTCTGCTGTCTGATTGCGACTAGTTATAAACTTCATTAAATCGTCATACGAAAAAAAGGAAGTAGATGAGTATTTATCATCAAATGCGCGACGACTACCAGGATCTAGGTCCATCAAAGCCAATTGCAATTTCATGAAGTCCTTAAGATCAGGAATACCAACTTTTTCCAAAGCACAAAAGATATTAGTGTGGGTGGTTAAAAACCGCCGAAGTTCCTTATGTGAACCATTCGACACAGGAGAAAACTCCATGACCTTAAGGAAATATATACTAGCCTATTATTCCGATATCTATTCTTCAAGGCTTCTAAGGCAATAACATAATTTTGAGGAAGTAAATAAATTCCAGCGATGACCGAGAGTGCATCACCAGATAGTGAAGACTCTAGGATTTCTATTAATTAATTTTTATCCTTTCTTCATTGTTTACGGGAAGCGTGCTGAAATGGTACGCAGTCGTTTCTCGACACCTGGGTAATTGCTAAAATCGAGATTCCATGGAATTTTTAATTGGATATCGATTATAAAGTTTGAAAATCGTCTTGTATATAGTCATACCATTCTTCTTTTAAACGTGCATCTGAAAAGAACGTATTGTTGCTTTGTGCCTCTGGATTATAAGTGGTCTTTTAATAATCAACAGAAGATTTATTATTTTGTACAACTACGTCAATACATGATTTAAGAAACTAAGCGACGCCAGAAAGTATTTTCGCAAACGTAACGTCAGAATTTTTTTTTCCCCGAACATCTTTTCTTCTTACATAGGTATTCGACGTGAAAGTGGGTCCAAATTATAATATGTAGGTGTAGGATTATATCTTCCAGTGAAAGATGGGTCATCTTTCTCAATTGAATCAAGTCAATTCAGCTTGTTAAATTTATCCCCAAGATTTCCTATAAATATTGGAGAACATAATAAAACTTCGTTTAGAATAAAAAAGGAAAATATAGTCATCATAAGATTATATCTTCCAGTTAAAGATGGGTCATCTTTCTCAATTGAATCAAGTCAATTCAGCTTGTTAAATTTATCCCCAAGATTTCCTATAAAAATTGGTGAACTTAATAAAACTTCGTTTAGAATAAAAGAAAGAAAATATAGTCATCATAAGACAGAAATACTTCTTGAGCAGTAAGAGAAGCAAAAATAGTGTGACTGTATAAGCACCTTGAATACCAGTGCCAGAAGCTACACGAATCTTCACAACTAAAGTGGCAGCTAAACATTCTGTCGTTCAAAGCATGACATTGTTAGATAAAACAAATATAGGAGTTTTTAGCATGGATGCGTCCCCTTCGAAATTTATCTTTGCAACGTCCCCCCCCCCTAAGAACATTTTCCTCGTGTCTTGCATATCTTCCACGATGGTTTCTCCTAATAAAATTCCTTGGTTTGAAATTTCTAGCTCTAACAACATTCCCTGTATTCGTATGTTCATTGTTACTTATGTTTGTTTCTGAGACAATCACTAGCTCTCGAATCTTCAAATGCTTGCTTCTGAATTTGGGAACCAATGGCTCTAGTGTAAAATTTTCTTCTGGAAGCCCGAATATTACTCCAGGATTTCTATTAATTAATTTTTATCCTTTCTTCATTGTATACGGGAAAGCGTGCTGAAATGGTACGCAGACGTTTCTCGACGCCTCGGTAATTGCTAGAATCGAGATTCCATGGAATTTTTAAATGGATATCGATTATAATGTTTGAAACTCGTCTTGTATATAGTCATACCATTTTTCCTTTCGAAAAGAAGGTTTGAATTTCTATTAAGTTTCTGAGATTACCTGTGTTTATATAAAATGGAAGTCACCCGTCCAAGAAACTCATTCGAGATTGATGAACACTCATTAGCCTGAATTTCTTTTATCGGTTTTATTAAAGAAGGTTAAAAGTACCCGAAATACGTCGTTATCTTTAACAAAACGACTCAAACGACGCACAGTGCGGTAGCCCGTGGACAAAAGTCGAAAATGCAACAAATTTTTTCCAATTTTTTTTGCTTTAGTAATCCTTTTACATTGACCTCAGTGACATGGAATGGGAGCTTTTATTCGAATATTATTAACACAAAGGATTCAAACCATGTCTGAACTAGTGGCAGTTTGCTTATCTTTCTAAACGAATCAATTTCCATATAAAAGGCTTCTCGAACTTTTTTGAACGCGCGGTTATTATCTCGATATTTCGTTTTATCTGGTGGGAACTGGTCGGGATAAGGCACAGCCTAATATTCCCTGCATTACTTGATCGGTCTTTGAAAAACATTAGGTCAATGTGGCTAGCTTTGACCAAATTCGATCCAATATCTGGAACAATAGCAGTTGAATTTTTTACGCTCAATATTATATTCGGTCAAGATTTCGTTGAGCTTGCCAACTATTTTTTCTCCCGTATGCTTTCTCTTAAAACGCCTACTAGTGAGAGGAAAGGATACACGCTCAAGATTTGTTTCATCTATCCAGTGACTATAATCCCAATAAATCTATCATCTTCCATACAATTTTTATTATAATGCTTCTTCCCACATTTTACCTATGGGAATTATGAATGATGAAATCACATCGGGACCATGAATTAACAATTTATGCAATGATACAGGCATATGATACCGGTCATATTTTTTCAAATATACATATATCATTTGTCTTGTCTATTAATATCTTTAATTAATTCAAATTTGTTTGTTTTCCACTAGCAATAACCCTAAGTATTATAGATAAATGCTAAATCAAGTCAACATCAATTCCAGTAATAGATGTGCTCAATGTAGCGTTTTCAAAAAAAACCTTCGAGTGTTGTTACCTTCGTTACTTGAACCAAAACCAGTGTTTTGGTTTATCCACAAAGGGGCCTAAATCTTTATGGATAAATTGTTTTCTTTCTGTGAATAACGTTTTACATTCTTCGCCTCTAACTTGCCATTTCTTGAAGTCTAAACGATAGTATGTATGTTTAATCAGGCTGGGCCTTGATGAGAAATTTGCAGCGAAAGATGCCTCCTCAGAATTCCGGGTTTGTACTAGATCAACACCCCGGAACTTTTTCGATTTCTGGCAGAACGCTGCAAACTATTTAGTAAGTTTCTAAGTTAGCCGGAAGTGAATTGCCCTTTTCTTGATAATAATTGATAACAATTTCCTCTAAATTTATATCTTGTTCCAATCAGTCTTTATATAAGGTTCAGAATGTTTTTCTGTGCTGTAAACACGCTCCATCATCGCTGAACATCTTAATTACCCTTTCGAATTTCGTTTCTATTGATTAATTATATATATATATATATATATATATATATATATATATATATATATATATATATGAATGCGCTCTGCTTTCAATTTTTGTTGATTTAGCAGTAGCAAGCTATAGGTTGTACTGGTGAAATGTTTAGTGGACTGTATGAAGAAGAAAAGGATAATTTAATAGATGAAATAATATATAATTTACAAAAAGGATTTAAACTACTACTAAAATATTGGGCATTAAGGTTTGTGATAAGATGCTGCCGATGATGACATTGGTGGTGGTGGTTTTGATGGGGAAAGAACTTTAAGATCCTGGGGTGATGTTGGCCAACATATTCTTCTTCTCCCTACTCCTGTGGCCCAGCAGGCCTGTGGTAAACTTCTTTAGCCACTCATGGTATATTTAAAAGTCGCTGAATTGACTTAATGAATCTGAGTCAACTTGTTCTAGCAGAAAAAGAAAAAAACACTGTCTTTTCACTTGATCTAATGTCACTTGTCTCTTTTGAATTTGGAGCCAGTACTTCATTTTAAGGAAATTTATTCTCAACGAGGATTTACCTATCTCGTAGGTCCGTTTACCGTCAAATTAATTTGGGGCGAATCAAAGTACCGGGCCTAATAACATTAAAAAAAATAGTTAATTGTTTTACACAAAAATATATGGGGACAAAAAAAAGCTTATATCTATGGTTGTGATACATTATTACCTTTTTTCTCCTTCCATCCCAAAGAAATCTTTGATAAATTACGTACACCAATTTAGATATAAATTTGTATTTCCTATTTTGGTTGGCTCTCTGATACTTCTTCAATGTTCTGGAATTTTAAATAAATCCAGTATATAGTCTGACCGACCTGACACTCAATTACGAATTAGTTGTGAACAACGATAAATTTAGCAATTTGATTTGTATTCCCATCATACAATAGTTTATAAATTTATTAGTACTAATTCCTTTTTTATAATCTTAATCAAGAATGATGGCCCATATTCATTTCTTTTATACATTATATACAACCATATTGAGATCTAGCATTTTGATAATAGTGGCCTATCAGGGACTAATAAAAATCGTCAGACCTGCGCTAGAGTAAACTTTTCTTCTCGAAGCCCGAATATTACTCTAGGATTTCTATTAATTAATTTTTATCCTTTCTTCATTGTTTACGGGAAGCGTGCTGAAATGGTACGCAGTCGTTTCTCGACACCTCGGTAATTGCTAAAATCGAGATTCCATGGAATTTTTAATTGGATATCGATTATAAAGTTTGAAAATCGTCGTGTATATACCATTCTTCTTTTAAACGTGCATCTGAAAATAACGTATTGTTGCTTTGTGCCTCTGGATTATAAGTGGTTTTTAATAATCAACAGAAGATTTATTATTTTGTACAACTACGTCAATACATGATTTAAGAAACTAAGCGACGCCAGAAAGTATTTTCGCAAACGTAACGTCAGAATTTTTTTTTCCCGAACATCTTTTCTTCTTACATAGGTATTCGACGTGAAAGTGGGTCCAAATTATATATATGTAGGCGTAGGATTATATCTTCCAGTGAAAGATGGGTCATTTTTTTCAATTGAATCAAGTCAATTCAGCTTGTTCAATTTATCCCCAAGATTTCCTAGAAATATTGGAGAACATAATAAAACATCGTTTAGAATAAAAGAAGGAAAATATAGTCATCATAAGATTATATCTTCCAGTGAAAGATGGGTCATCTTTCTCAATTGAATCAAGTCAATTCAGCTTGTTAAATTTATCCCCAAGATTTCCTATAAAAATTGGTGAACTTAATAAAACTTCGTTTAGAAGAAAAGAAAGAAAATATAGTCATCATAAGACAGAAATACTTCTTGAGAAGTAAGAGAAGCAAAAATAGTGTGACTGTATAAGCACCTTGAATACCAGTGCCAGAAGCTACACGAATCTTCACAACTAAAGTGGTAGCTAAACATTCTGTCATTTAAAGCATGACATTGTTAGATAACTGTGATGTATGCAGCGTTATTTGTGGAGTTCTCGATTTTGTAGAAGGTAGAAAAATAATGTCTCTCCACTGTTTTTCAAAGTATTTATTAGCAAAAGCTTTTCGAGAACATGGTTCTCATCGTCAGTGCATCTATTACTCCACCTGCTAATAAATACTTAGAAAAACAGTGGAGAGACATTATTTTTCTACCTTCTACGAAATTGTTAGATAAAACAAATATAGGAGTTTTTAGCATGGATGCGTCCCCTTCGAAATTTATCTTTGCAACGTCCCCCCCCCTAAGAACATTTTCCTCGTGTCTTGCATATCTTCCAGGATGGTTTCTTCTAATAAAATTCCTTGGTTTGAAATTTCTAGCTCTAACAACATTCCCTGTATTCGTATGTTCATTGTTACTTATGTTTGTTTCTGAGACAATCACTAGCTCTCGAATCTTCAAATGCTTGCTTCTGAATTTGGGAACCAATGGCTCTAGTGTAAAATTTTCTTCTGGAAGCCCGAATATTACTCCAGGATTTCTATTAATTAATTTTTATCCTTTCTTCATTGTATACGGTAAAGCGTGCTGAAATGGTACGCAGACGTTTCTCAACGCCTCCTTAATTGCTAGAATCGAGATTCCATGGAATTTTTAAATGGATATCGTTATAATGTTTGAAACTCGTCTTGTATATAGTCATACCATTTTTCCTATCGAAAAGAAGGTTTGAATTTCTATTAAGTTTCTGAGATTACCTGTGTTTATATAAAATGGAAGTCACCCGTCCAAGAAACTCATTCGAGATTGATGAACACTCATTAGCCTCAATTTCTTTTATCGGTTTTATTAAAGAAGGTTAAAAGTACCCGAAATACGTCGTTATCTTTAACAAAACGACTCGAAAGACGCACAGTCCCTGAAAACGTTTTGCCAATAAAACACTTGTGGGAATTTTCGACCATTTTTTCATCCTTGGAACATCAATTTTCACCATCCAGCATTCTCCAACAACGCACAGTGCGGTAGCCCGTGGACAAAAGTCGAAAATGCAACAAATTTTTTCCAATTTGGTTTAGTAATCCTTTTAGATTGACCTCAGTGACATGGAATGGGAGCTTTTATTCGAATATTATTAACACAAAGGTTTCAAACCATGTCTGAACTAGTGGCAGTTTGCTTATCTTTCTAAACGAAACAATTTCCATATAGAAGTCTTCTCGAACTTTTTTGAACGCGCGGTTATTATCTCGATATTTCGTTTTATCTGGTGGGAACTGGTCGGGATAAGGCACAGCCTAATATTCCCTGCATTACTTGATCGGTCTTTGAAAAACATTAGGTCAATGTGGCTAGCTTTGACCAAATTCGATCCAATATCTGGAACAATAGCAGTTGAATTTTTTACGCTCAATATTATATTCGGTCAAGATTTCGTTGAGCTTGCCAACTATTTTTTCTCCCGTATGCTTTCTCTTAAAACGCCTACTAGTGAGAGGAAAGGATACACGCTCAAGATTTGTTTCATCTATCCAGTGACTATAATCCCAATAAATCTATCATCTTCCATACAATTTTTATTGTAATGCTTCTTCCCACATTTTACCTATGGGAATTATGAATAATGAAATCACATCGGGACCATGAATTAACAATTTATGCAATGATACAGGCATATGATACCGGTCATATTTTTTCAAATATACATATATCATTTGTCTTGTCTATTAATATCTTTAATTAATTCAAATTTGTTTGTTTTCCACTAGCAATAACCCTAAGTATTATAGATAAATGCTAAATCAAGTCAACATCAATTCCAGTAATAGATGTGCTCAATGTAGCGTTTTCAAAAAAAACCTTCGAGTGTTGTTACCTTCGTTACTTGAACCAAAACCAGTGTTTTGGTTTATCCACAAAGGGGCCTAAATCTTTATGGATAAATTGTTTTCTTTCTGTGAATAACGTTTTACATTCTTCGCCTCTAACTTGCCATTTCTTGAAGTCTAAACGATAGTATGTATGTTTAATCAGGCTGGGCCTTGATGAGAAATTTGCAGCGAAAGATGCCTCCTCAGAATTCCGGGTTTGTACTAGATCAACTCCCCGGAACTTTTTCGATTTCTGGCAGAACGCTGCAAACTATTTAGTAAGTTTCTAAGTTAGCCGGAAGTGAATTGCCCTTTTCTTGATAATAATTGATAACAATTTCCTCTAAATTTATATCGTGTTCCAATCAGTCTTTATATAAGGTTCAGAATGTTTTTCTGTGCTGTAAACACGCTCCATCATCGCTGAACATCTTTATTACCCTTTCGAATTTCGTTTCTATTGAATTATTATTATATATATATATATATATATATATATATATATATATATATATATATATATATATATATATATATATATATATATATATATATATATATATATAACAAGGATAATTTAATAGATGAAATAATATATAATTTACAAAAAGGATTTAAACTACTACTAAAATATTGGGCATTAAGGTTTGTGATAAGATGCTGCCGATGATGACATTGGTGGTGGTGGTTTTGATGGGGAAAGAACTTTAAGATCCTGGGGTGATGTTGGCCAACATATTCTTCTTCTCCCTACTCCTGTGGCCCAGCAGGCCTGTGGTAAACTTCTTTAGCCACTCATGGTATATTTAAAAGTCGCTGAATTGACTTAATGAATCTGAGTCAACTTGTTCTAGCAGAAAAAGAAAAAAACACTGTCTTTTCACTTGATCTAATGTCACTTGTCTCTTTTGAATTTGGAGCCAGTACTTCATTTTAAGGAAATTTATTCTCAACGAGGATTTACCTATCTCGTAGGTCCGTTTACCGTCAAATTAATTTGGGGCGAATCAAAGTACCGGGCATAATAACATTAAAAAAAATAGTTAATTGTTTTACACAAAAATATATGGGGACAAAAAAAAGCTTATATCTATGGTTGTGATACATTATTACCTGATTTCTCCTTCCATCCCAAAGAAATCTTTGATAAATTACGTACACCAATTTAGATATAAATTTGTATTTCCTATTTTGGTTGGCTCTCTGATACTTCTTCAATGTTCTGGAATTTTAAATAAATCCAGTATATAGTCTGACCGACCTGACACTCAATTACGAATTAGTTGGGAACAACGATAAATTTAACAATTTGATTTGTATTCCCATCATACAATAGTTTATAAATTTATTAGTACTAATTCCTTTTTTATAATCTTAATCAAGAATGATGGCACATATTCATTTCTTTTATACATTATATACAACCATATTGAGATCTAGCATTTTGATAATAGTGGCCTATCAGGGACTAATAAAAATGGTCAGACCTGCGCTAGAGTAAAATTTTCTTCTCGAAGCCCGAATATTACTCTAGGATTTCTATTAATTAATTTTTATCCTTTCTTCATTGTTTACGGGAAGCGTGCTGAAATGGTACGCAGTCGTTTCTCGACACCTCGGTAATTGCTAAAATCGAGATTCCATGGAATTTTTAATTGGATATCGATTATAAAGTTTGAAAATCGTCTTGTATGTAGTCATACCATTCTTCTTTTAAACGTGCATCTGAAAAGAACGTATTGTTGCTTTGTGACTCTGGATTATAAGTGGTCTTTTAATAATCAACAGAAGATTTATTATTTTGTACAACTAAGTCAATACATGATTTAAGAAACTAAGCGACGCCAGAAAGTATTTTCGCAAACGTAACGTCAGAATTTTTTTTTCCCGAACATCTTTTCTTCTTACATAGGTATTCGACGTGAAAGTGGGTCCAAATTATATATATGTAGGCGTAGGATTATATCTTCCAGTGAAAGATGGGTCATTTTTTTCAATTGAATCAAGTCAATTCAGCTTGTTCAATTTATCCCCAAGATTTCCTAGAAATATTGGAGAACATAATAAAACATCGTTTAGAATAAAAGAAGGAAAATATAGTCATCATAAGATTATATCTTCCAGTGAAAGATGGGTCATCTTTCTCAATTGAATCAAGTCAATTCAGCTTGTTAAATTTATCCCCAAGATTTCCTATAAAAATTGGTGAACTTAATAAAACTTCGTTTAGAAGAAAAGAAAGAAAATATAGTCATCATAAGACAGAAATACTTCTTGAGAAGTAAGAGAAGCAAAAATAGTGTGACTGTATAAGCACCTTGAATACCAGTGCCAGAAGCTACACGAATCTTCACAACTAAAGTGGTAGCTAAACATTCTGTCATTTAAAGCATGACATTGTTAGATAACTGTGATGTATGCAGCGTTATTTGTGGAGTTCTCGATTTTGTAGAAGGTAGAAAAATAATGTCTCTCCACTGTTTTTCAAAGTATTTATTAGCAAAAGCTTTTCGAGAACATGGTTCTCATCGTCAGTGCATCTATTACTCCACCTGCTAATAAATACTTTGAAAAACAGTGGAGAGACATTATTTTTCTACCTTCTACGAAATTGTTAGATAAAACAAATATAGGAGTTTTTAGCATGGATGCGTCCCCTTCGAAATTTATCTTTGCAACGTCCCCCCCCCCTAAGAACATTTTCCTCGTGTCTTGCATATCTTCCAGGATGGTTTCTTCTAATAAAATTCCTTGGTTTGAAATTTCTAGCTCTAACAACATTCCCTGTATTCGTATGTTCATTGTTACTTATGTTTGTTTCTGAGACAATCACTAGCTCTCGAATCTTCAAATGCTTGCTTCTGAATTTGGGAACCAATGGCTCTAGTGTAAAATTTTCTTCTGGAAGCCCGAATATTACTCCAGGATTTCTATTAATTAATTTTTATCCTTTCTTCATTGTATACGGTAAAGCGTCCTGAAATGGTACGCAGACGTTTCTCAACGCCTCCTTAATTGCTAGAATCGAGATTCCATGGAATTTTTAAATGGATATCGTTATAATGTTTGAAACTCGTCTTGTATATAGTCATACCATTTTTCCTATCGAAAAGAAGGTTTGAATTTCTATTAAGTTTCTGAGATTACCTGTGTTTATATAAAATGGAAGTCACCCGTCCAAGAAACTCATTCGAGATTGATGAACACTCATTAGCCTCAATTTCTTTTATCGGTTTTATTAAAGAAGGTTAAAAGTACCCGAAATACGTCGTTATCTTTAACAAAACGACTCGAACGACGCACAGTCCCTGAAAACGTTTTGCCAATAAAACACTTGTGGGAATTTTCGACCATTTTTTCATCCTTGGAACATCAATTTTCACCATCCAGCATTCTCCAACAACGCACAGTGCGGTAGCCCGTGGACAAAAGTCGAAAATGCAACACATTTTTTCCAATTTGGTTTAGTAATCCTTTTAGATTGACCTCAGTGACATGGAATGGGAGCTTTTATTCGAATATTATTAACACAAAGGTTTCAAACCATGTCTGAACTAGTGGCAGTTTGCTTATCTTTCTAAACGAAACAATTTCCATATAGAAGTCTTCTCGAACTTTTTTGAACGCGCGGTTATTATCTCGATATTTCGTTTTATCTGGTGGGAACTGGTCGGGATAAGGCACAGCCTAATATTCCCTGCATTACTTGATCGGTCTTTGAAAAACATTAGGTCAATGTGGCTAGCTTTGACCAAATTCGATCCAATATCTGGAACAATAGCAGTTGAATTTTTTACGCTCAATATTATATTCGGTCAAGATTTCGTTGAGCTTGCCAACTATTTTTTCTCCCGTATGCTTTCTCTTAAAACGCCTACTAGTGAGAGGAAAGGATACACGCTCAAGATTTGTTTCATCTATCCAGTGACTATAATCCCAATAAATCTATCATCTTCCATACAATTTTTATTATAATGCTTCTTCCCACATTTTACCTATGGGAATTATGAATGATGAAATCACATCGGGACCATGAATTAACAATTTATGCAATGATACAGGCATATGATACCGGTCATATTTTTTCAAATATACATATATCATTTGTCTTGTCTATTAATATCTTTAATTAATTCAAATTTGTTTGTTTTCCACTAGCAATAACCCTAAGTATTATAGATAAATGCTAAATCAAGTCAACATCAATTCCAGTAATAGATGTGCTCAATGTAGCGTTTTCAAAAAAAACCTTCGAGTGTTGTTACCTTCGTTACTTGAACCAAAACCAGTGTTTTGGTTTATCCACAAAGGGGCCTAAATCTTTATGGATAAATTGTTTTCTTTCTGTGAATAACGTTTTACATTCTTCGCCTCTAACTTGCCATTTCTTGAAGTCTAAACGATAGTATGTATGTTTAATCAGGCTGGGCCTTGATGAGAAATTTGCAGCGAAAGATGCCTCCTCAGAATTCCGGGTTTGTACTAGATCAACTCCCCGGAACTTTTTCGATTTCTGGCAGAACGCTGCAAACTATTTAGTAAGTTTCTAAGTTAGCCGGAAGTGAATTGCCCTTTTCTTGATAATAATTGATAACAATTTCCTCTAAATTTATATCGTGTTCCAATCAGTCTTTATATAAGGTTCAGAATGTTTTTCTGTGCTGTAAACACGCTCCATCATCGCTGAACATCTTTATTACCCTTTCGAATTTCGTTTCTATTGAATTATTATTATATATATATATATATAACAAGGATAATTTAATAGATGAAATAATATATAATTTACAAAAAGGATTTAAACTACTACTAAAATATTGGGCATTAAGGTTTGTGATAAGATGCTGCCGATGATGACATTGGTGGTGGTGGTTTTGATGGGGAAAGAACTTTAAGATCCTGGGGTGATGTTGGCCAACATATTCTTCTTCTCCCTACTCCTGTGGCCCAGCAGGCCTGTGGTAAACTTCTTTAGCCACTCATGGTATATTTAAAAGTCGCTGAATTGACTTAATGAATCTGAGTCAACTTGTTCTAGCAGAAAAAGAAAAAAACACTGTCTTTTCACTTGATCTAATGTCACTTGTCTCTTTTGAATTTGGAGCCAGTACTTCATTTTAAGGAAATTTATTCTCAACGAGGATTTACCTATCTCGTAGGTCCGTTTACCGTCAAATTAATTTGGGGCGAATCAAAGTACCGGGCATAATAACATTAAAAAAAATAGTTAATTGTTTTACACAAAAATATATGGGGACAAAAAAAAGCTTATATCTATGGTTGTGATACATTATTACCTGATTTCTCCTTCCATCCCAAAGAAATCTTTGATAAATTACGTACACCAATTTAGATATAAATTTGTATTTCCTATTTTGGTTGGCTCTCTGATACTTCTTCAATGTTCTGGAATTTTAAATAAATCCAGTATATAGTCTGACCGACCTGACACTCAATTACGAATTAGTTGGGAACAACGATAAATTTAACAATTTGATTTGTATTCCCATCATACAATAGTTTATAAATTTATTAGTACTAATTCCTTTTTTATAATCTTAATCAAGAATGATGGCACATATTCATTTCTTTTATACATTATATACAACCATATTGAGATCTAGCATTTTGATAATAGTGGCCTATCAGGGACTAATAAAAATGGTCAGACCTGCGCTAGAGTAAAATTTTCTTCTCGAAGCCCGAATATTACTCTAGGATTTCTATTAATTAATTTTTATCCTTTCTTCATTGTTTACGGGAAGCGTGCTGAAATGGTACGCAGTCGTTTCTCGACACCTCGGTAATTGCTAAAATCGAGATTCCATGGAATTTTTAATTGGATATCGATTATAAAGTTTGAAAATCGTCTTGTATGTAGTCATACCATTCTTCTTTTAAACGTGCATCTGAAAAGAACGTATTGTTGCTTTGTGACTCTGGATTATAAGTGGTCTTTTAATAATCAACAGAAGATTTATTATTTTGTACAACTAAGTCAATACATGATTTAAGAAACTAAGCGACGCCAGAAAGTATTTTCGCAAACGTAACGTCAGAATTTTTTTTTCCCGAACATCTTTTCTTCTTACATAGGTATTCGACGTGAAAGTGGGTCCAAATTATATATATGTAGGCGTAGGATTATATCTTCCAGTGAAAGATGGGTCATTTTTTTCAATTGAATCAAGTCAATTCAGCTTGTTCAATTTATCCCCAAGATTTCCTAGAAATATTGGAGAACATAATAAAACATCGTTTAGAATAAAAGAAGGAAAATATAGTCATCATAAGATTATATCTTCCAGTGAAAGATGGGTCATCTTTCTCAATTGAATCAAGTCAATTCAGCTTGTTAAATTTATCCCCAAGATTTCCTATAAAAATTGGTGAACTTAATAAAACTTCGTTTAGAAGAAAAGAAAGAAAATATAGTCATCATAAGACAGAAATACTTCTTGAGAAGTAAGAGAAGCAAAAATAGTGTGACTGTATAAGCACCTTGAATACCAGTGCCAGAAGCTACACGAATCTTCACAACTAAAGTGGTAGCTAAACATTCTGTCATTTAAAGCATGACATTGTTAGATAACTGTGATGTATGCAGCGTTATTTGTGGAGTTCTCGATTTTGTAGAAGGTAGAAAAATAATGTCTCTCCACTGTTTTTCAAAGTATTTATTAGCAAAAGCTTTTCGAGAACATGGTTCTCATCGTCAGTGCATCTATTACTCCACCTGCTAATAAATACTTTGAAAAACAGTGGAGAGACATTATTTTTCTACCTTCTACGAAATTGTTAGATAAAACAAATATAGGAGTTTTTAGCATGGATGCGTCCCCTTCGAAATTTATCTTTGCAACGTCCCCCCCCCCCTAAGAACATTTTCCTCGTGTCTTGCATATCTTCCAGGATGGTTTCTTCTAATAAAATTCCTTGGTTTGAAATTTCTAGCTCTAACAACATTCCCTGTATTCGTATGTTCATTGTTACTTATGTTTGTTTCTGAGACAATCACTAGCTCTCGAATCTTCAAATGCTTGCTTCTGAATTTGGGAACCAATGGCTCTAGTGTAAAATTTTCTTCTGGAAGCCCGAATATTACTCCAGGATTTCTATTAATTAATTTTTATCCTTTCTTCATTGTATACGGTAAAGCGTGCTGAAATGGTACGCAGACGTTTCTCAACGCCTCCTTAATTGCTAGAATCGAGATTCCATGGAATTTTTAAATGGATATCGTTATCATGTTTGAAACTCGTCTTGTATATAGTCATACCATTTTTCCTATCGAAAAGAAGGTTTGAATTTCTATTAAGTTTCTGAGATTACCTGTGTTTATATAAAATGGAAGTCACCCGTCCAAGAAACTCATTCGAGATTGATGAACACTCATTAGCCTCAATTTCTTTTATCGGTTTTATTAAAGAAGGTTAAAAGTACCCGAAATACGTCGTTATCTTTAACAAAACGACTCGAACGACGCACAGTCCCTGAAAACGTTTTGCCAATAAAACACTTGTGGGAATTTTCGACCATTTTTTCATCCTTGGAACATCAATTTTCACCATCCAGCATTCTCCAACAACGCACAGTGCGGTAGCCCGTGGACAAAAGTCGAAAATGCAACAAATTTTTTCCAATTTGGTTTAGTAATCCTTTTAGATTGACCTCAGTGACATGGAATGGGAGCTTTTATTCGAATATTATTAACACAAAGGTTTCAAACCATGTCTGAACTAGTGGCAGTTTGCTTATCTTTCTAAACGAAACAATTTCCATATAGAAGTCTTCTCGAACTTTTTTGAACGCGCGGTTATTATCTCGATATTTCGTTTTATCTGGTGGGAACTGGTCGGGATAAGGCACAGCCTAATATTCCCTGCATTACTTGATCGGTCTTTGAAAAACATTAGGTCAATGTGGCTAGCTTTGACCAAATTCGATCCAATATCTGGAACAATAGCAGTTGAATTTTTTACGCTCAATATTATATTCGGTCAAGATTTCGTTGAGCTTGCCAACTATTTTTTCTCCCGTATGCTTTCTCTTAAAACGCCTACTAGTGAGAGGAAAGGATACACGCTCAAGATTTGTTTCATCTATCCAGTGACTATAATCCCAATAAATCTATCATCTTCCATACAATTTTTATTGTAATGCTTCTTCCCACATTTTACCTATGGGAATTATGAATGATGAAATCACATCGGGACCATGAATTAACAATTTATGCAATGATACAGGCATATGATACCGGTCATATTTTTTCAAATATACATATATCATTTGTCTTGTCTATTAATATCTTTAATTAATTCAAATTTGTTTGTTTTCCACTAGCAATAACCCTAAGTATTATAGATAAATGCTAAATCAAGTCAACATCAATTCCAGTAATAGATGTGCTCAATGTAGCGTTTTCAAAAAAAACCTTCGAGTGTTGTTACCTTCGTTACTTGAACCAAAACCAGTGTTTTGGTTTATCCACAAAGGGGCCTAAATCTTTATGGATAAATTGTTTTCTTTCTGTGAATAACGTTTTACATTCTTCGCCTCTAACTTGCCATTTCTTGAAGTCTAAACGATAGTATGTATGTTTAATCAGGCTGGGCCTTGATGAGAAATTTGCAGCGAAAGATGCCTCCTCAGAATTCCGGGTTTGTACTAGATCAACTCCCCGGAACTTTTTCGATTTCTGGCAGAACGCTGCAAACTATTTAGTAAGTTTCTAAGTTAGCCGGAAGTGAATTGCCCTTTTCTTGATAATAATTGATAACAATTTCCTCTAAATTTATATCGTGTTCCAATCAGTCTTTATATAAGGTTCAGAATGTTTTTCTGTGCTGTAAACACGCTCCATCATCGCTGAACATCTTTATTACCCTTTCGAATTTCGTTTCTATTGAATTATTATTATTATATATATATATATATATATATATATATATATATATATATATATATATAACAAGGATAATTTAATAGATGAAATAATATATAATTTACAAAAAGGATTTAAACTACTACTAAAATATTGGGCATTAAGGTTTGTGATAAGATGCTGCCGATGATGACATTGGTGGTGGTGGTTTTGATGGGGAAAGAACTTTAAGATCCTGGGGTGATGTTGGCCAACATATTCTTCTTCTCCCTACTCCTGTGGCCCAGCAGGCCTGTGGTAAACTTCTTTAGCCACTCATGGTATATTTAAAAGTCGCTGAATTGACTTAATGAATCTGAGTCAACTTGTTCTAGCAGAAAAAGAAAAAAACACTGTCTTTTCACTTGATCTAATGTCACTTGTCTCTTTTGAATTTGGAGCCAGTACTTCATTTTAAGGAAATTTATTCTCAACGAGGATTTACCTATCTCGTAGGTCCGTTTACCGTCAAATTAATTTGGGGCGAATCAAAGTACCGGGCATAATAACATTAAAAAAAATAGTTAATTGTTTTACACAAAAATATATGGGGACAAAAAAAAGCTTATATCTATGGTTGTGATACATTATTACCTGATTTCTCCTTCCATCCCAAAGAAATCTTTGATAAATTACGTACACCAATTTAGATATAAATTTGTATTTCCTATTTTGGTTGGCTCTCTGATACTTCTTCAATGTTCTGGAATTTTAAATAAATCCAGTATATAGTCTGACCGACCTGACACTCAATTACGAATTAGTTGGGAACAACGATAAATTTAACAATTTGATTTGTATTCCCATCATACAATAGTTTATAAATTTATTAGTACTAATTCCTTTTTTATAATCTTAATCAAGAATGATGGCACATATTCATTTCTTTTATACATTATATACAACCATATTGAGATCTAGCATTTTGATAATAGTGGCCTATCAGGGACTAATAAAAATGGTCAGACCTGCGCTAGAGTAAAATTTTCTTCTCGAAGCCCGAATATTACTCTAGGATTTCTATTAATTAATTTTTATCCTTTCTTCATTGTTTACGGGAAGCGTGCTGAAATGGTACGCAGTCGTTTCTCGACACCTCGGTAATTGCTAAAATCGAGATTCCATGGAATTTTTAATTGGATATCGATTATAAAGTTTGAAAATCGTCTTGTATGTAGTCATACCATTCTTCTTTTAAACGTGCATCTGAAAAGAACGTATTGTTGCTTTGTGACTCTGGATTATAAGTGGTCTTTTAATAATCAACAGAAGATTTATTATTTTGTACAACTAAGTCAATACATGATTTAAGAAACTAAGCGACGCCAGAAAGTATTTTCGCAAACGTAACGTCAGAATTTTTTTTTCCCGAACATCTTTTCTTCTTACATAGGTATTCGACGTGAAAGTGGGTCCAAATTATATATATGTAGGCGTAGGATTATATCTTCCAGTGAAAGATGGGTCATTTTTTTCAATTGAATCAAGTCAATTCAGCTTGTTCAATTTATCCCCAAGATTTCCTAGAAATATTGGAGAACATAATAAAACATCGTTTAGAATAAAAGAAGGAAAATATAGTCATCATAAGATTATATCTTCCAGTGAAAGATGGGTCATCTTTCTCAATTGAATCAAGTCAATTCAGCTTGTTAAATTTATCCCCAAGATTTCCTATAAAAATTGGTGAACTTAATAAAACTTCGTTTAGAAGAAAAGAAAGAAAATATAGTCATCATAAGACAGAAATACTTCTTGAGAAGTAAGAGAAGCAAAAATAGTGTGACTGTATAAGCACCTTGAATACCAGTGCCAGAAGCTACACGAATCTTCACAACTAAAGTGGTAGCTAAACATTCTGTCATTTAAAGCATGACATTGTTAGATAACTGTGATGTATGCAGCGTTATTTGTGGAGTTCTCGATTTTGTAGAAGGTAGAAAAATAATGTCTCTCCACTGTTTTTCAAAGTATTTATTAGCAAAAGCTTTTCGAGAACATGGTTCTCATCGTCAGTGCATCTATTACTCCACCTGCTAATAAATACTTTGAAAAACAGTGGAGAGACATTATTTTTCTACCTTCTACGAAATTGTTAGATAAAACAAATATAGGAGTTTTTAGCATGGATGCGTCCCCTTCGAAATTTATCTTTGCAACGTCCCCCCCCCTAAGAACATTTTCCTCGTGTCTTGCATATCTTCCAGGATGGTTTCTTCTAATAAAATTCCTTGGTTTGAAATTTCTAGCTCTAACAACATTCCCTGTATTCGTATGTTCATTGTTACTTATGTTTGTTTCTGAGACAATCACTAGCTCTCGAATCTTCAAATGCTTGCTTCTGAATTTGGGAACCAATGGCTCTAGTGTAAAATTTTCTTCTGGAAGCCCGAATATTACTCCAGGATTTCTATTAATTAATTTTTATCCTTTCTTCATTGTATACGGTAAAGCGTCCTGAAATGGTACGCAGACGTTTCTCAACGCCTCCTTAATTGCTAGAATCGAGATTCCATGGAATTTTTAAATGGATATCGTTATAATGTTTGAAACTCGTCTTGTATATAGTCATACCATTTTTCCTATCGAAAAGAAGGTTTGAATTTCTATTAAGTTTCTGAGATTACCTGTGTTTATATAAAATGGAAGTCACCCGTCCAAGAAACTCATTCGAGATTGATGAACACTCATTAGCCTCAATTTCTTTTATCGGTTTTATTAAAGAAGGTTAAAAGTACCCGAAATACGTCGTTATCTTTAACAAAACGACTCGAACGACGCACAGTCCCTGAAAACGTTTTGCCAATAAAACACTTGTGGGAATTTTCGACCATTTTTTCATCCTTGGAACATCAATTTTCACCATCCAGCATTCTCCAACAACGCACAGTGCGGTAGCCCGTGGACAAAAGTCGAAAATGCAACAAATTTTTTCCAATTTGGTTTAGTAATCCTTTTAGATTGACCTCAGTGACATGGAATGGGAGCTTTTATTCGAATATTATTAACACAAAGGTTTCAAACCATGTCTGAACTAGTGGCAGTTTGCTTATCTTTCTAAACGAAACAATTTCCATATAGAAGTCTTCTCGAACTTTTTTGAACGCACGGTTATTATCTCGATATTTCGTTTTATCTGGTGGGAACTGGTCGGGATAAGGCACAGCCTAATATTCCCTGCATTACTTGATCGGTCTTTGAAAAACATTAGGTCAATGTGGCTAGCTTTGACCAAATTCGATCCAATATCTGGAACAATAGCAGTTGAATTTTTTACGCTCAATATTATATTCGGTCAAGATTTCGTTGAGCTTGCCAACTATTTTTTCTCCCGTATGCTTTCTCTTAAAACGCCTACTAGTGAGAGGAAAGGATACACGCTCAAGATTTGTTTCATCTATCCAGTGACTATAATCCCAATAAATCTATCATCTTCCATACAATTTTTATTATAATGCTTCTTCCCACATTTTACCTATGGGAATTATGAATGATGAAATCAAATCGGGACCATGAATTAACAATTTATGCAATGATACAGGCATATGATACCGGTCATATTTTTTCAAATATACATATATCATTTGTCTTGTCTATTAATATCTTTAATTAATTCAAATTTGTTTGTTTTCCACTAGCAATAACCCTAAGTATTATAGATAAATGCTAAATCAAGTCAACATCAATTCCAGTAATAGATGTGCTCAATGTAGCGTTTTCAAAAAAAACCTTCGAGTGTTGTTACCTTCGTTACTTGAACCAAAACCAGTGTTTTGGTTTATCCACAAAGGGGCCTAAATCTTTATGGATAAATTGTTTTCTTTCTGTGAATAACGTTTTACATTCTTCGCCTCTAACTTGCCATTTCTTGAAGTCTAAACGATAGTATGTATGTTTAATCAGGCTGGGCCTTGATGAGAAATTTGCAGCGAAAGATGCCTCCTCAGAATTCCGGGTTTGTACTAGATCAACTCCCCGGAACTTTTTCGATTTCTGGCAGAACGCTGCAAACTATTTAGTAAGTTTCTAAGTTAGCCGGAAGTGAATTGCCCTTTTCTTGATAATAATTGATAACAATTTCCTCTAAATTTATATCGTGTTCCAATCAGTCTTTATATAAGGTTCAGAATGTTTTTCTGTGCTGTAAACACGCTCCATCATCGCTGAACATCTTTATTACCCTTTCGAATTTCGTTTCTATTGAATTATTATTATATATATATATATATATAACAAGGATAATTTAATAGATGAAATAATATATAATTTACAAAAAGGATTTAAACTACTACTAAAATATTGGGCATTAAGGTTTGTGATAAGATGCTGCCGATGATGACATTGGTGGTGGTGGTTTTGATGGGGAAAGAACTTTAAGATCCTGGGGTGATGTTGGCCAACATATTCTTCTTCTCCCTACTCCTGTGGCCCAGCAGGCCTGTGGTAAACTTCTTTAGCCACTCATGGTATATTTAAAAGTCGCTGAATTGACTTAATGAATCTGAGTCAACTTGTTCTAGCAGAAAAAGAAAAAAACACTGTCTTTTCACTTGATCTAATGTCACTTGTCTCTTTTGAATTTGGAGCCAGTACTTCATTTTAAGGAAATTTATTCTCAACGAGGATTTACCTATCTCGTAGGTCCGTTTACCGTCAAATTAATTTGGGGCGAATCAAAGTACCGGGCATAATAACATTAAAAAAAATAGTTAATTGTTTTACACAAAAATATATGGGGACAAAAAAAAGCTTATATCTATGGTTGTGATACATTATTACCTGATTTCTCCTTCCATCCCAAAGAAATCTTTGATAAATTACGTACACCAATTTAGATATAAATTTGTATTTCCTATTTTGGTTGGCTCTCTGATACTTCTTCAATGTTCTGGAATTTTAAATAAATCCAGTATATAGTCTGACCGACCTGACACTCAATTACGAATTAGTTGGGAACAACGATAAATTTAACAATTTGATTTGTATTCCCATCATACAATAGTTTATAAATTTATTAGTACTAATTCCTTTTTTATAATCTTAATCAAGAATGATGGCACATATTCATTTCTTTTATACATTATATACAACCATATTGAGATCTAGCATTTTGATAATAGTGGCCTATCAGGGACTAATAAAAATGGTCAGACCTGCGCTAGAGTAAAATTTTCTTCTCGAAGCCCGAATATTACTCTAGGATTTCTATTAATTAATTTTTATCCTTTCTTCATTGTTTACGGGAAGCGTGCTGAAATGGTACGCAGTCGTTTCTCGACACCTCGGTAATTGCTAAAATCGAGATTCCATGGAATTTTTAATTGGATATCGATTATAAAGTTTGAAAATCGTCTTGTATGTAGTCATACCATTCTTCTTTTAAACGTGCATCTGAAAAGAACGTATTGTTGCTTTGTGACTCTGGATTATAAGTGGTCTTTTAATAATCAACAGAAGATTTATTATTTTGTACAACTAAGTCAATACATGATTTAAGAAACTAAGCGACGCCAGAAAGTATTTTCGCAAACGTAACGTCAGAATTTTTTTTTCCCGAACATCTTTTCTTCTTACATAGGTATTCGACGTGAAAGTGGGTCCAAATTATATATATGTAGGCGTAGGATTATATCTTCCAGTGAAAGATGGGTCATTTTTTTCAATTGAATCAAGTCAATTCAGCTTGTTCAATTTATCCCCAAGATTTCCTAGAAATATTGGAGAACATAATAAAACATCGTTTAGAATAAAAGAAGGAAAATATAGTCATCATAAGATTATATCTTCCAGTGAAAGATGGGTCATCTTTCTCAATTGAATCAAGTCAATTCAGCTTGTTAAATTTATCCCCAAGATTTCCTATAAAAATTGGTGAACTTAATAAAACTTCGTTTAGAAGAAAAGAAAGAAAATATAGTCATCATAAGACAGAAATACTTCTTGAGAAGTAAGAGAAGCAAAAATAGTGTGACTGTATAAGCACCTTGAATACCAGTGCCAGAAGCTACACGAATCTTCACAACTAAAGTGGTAGCTAAACATTCTGTCATTTAAAGCATGACATTGTTAGATAACTGTGATGTATGCAGCGTTATTTGTGGAGTTCTCGATTTTGTAGAAGGTAGAAAAATAATGTCTCTCCACTGTTTTTCAAAGTATTTATTAGCAAAAGCTTTTCGAGAACATGGTTCTCATCGTCAGTGCATCTATTACTCCACCTGCTAATAAATACTTTGAAAAACAGTGGAGAGACATTATTTTTCTACCTTCTACGAAATTGTTAGATAAAACAAATATAGGAGTTTTTAGCATGGATGCGTCCCCTTCGAAATTTATCTTTGCAACGTCCCCCCCCCCCTAAGAACATTTTCCTCGTGTCTTGCATATCTTCCAGGATGGTTTCTTCTAATAAAATTCCTTGGTTTGAAATTTCTAGCTCTAACAACATTCCCTGTATTCGTATGTTCATTGTTACTTATGTTTGTTTCTGAGACAATCACTAGCTCTCGAATCTTCAAATGCTTGCTTCTGAATTTGGGAACCAATGGCTCTAGTGTAAAATTTTCTTCTGGAAGCCCGAATATTACTCCAGGATTTCTATTAATTAATTTTTATCCTTTCTTCATTGTATACGGTAAAGCGTGCTGAAATGGTACGCAGACGTTTCTCAACGCCTCCTTAATTGCTAGAATCGAGATTCCATGGAATTTTTAAATGGATATCGTTATCATGTTTGAAACTCGTCTTGTATATAGTCATACCATTTTTCCTATCGAAAAGAAGGTTTGAATTTCTATTAAGTTTCTGAGATTACCTGTGTTTATATAAAATGGAAGTCACCCGTCCAAGAAACTCATTCGAGATTGATGAACACTCATTAGCCTCAATTTCTTTTATCGGTTTTATTAAAGAAGGTTAAAAGTACCCGAAATACGTCGTTATCTTTAACAAAACGACTCGAACGACGCACAGTCCCTGAAAACGTTTTGCCAATAAAACACTTGTGGGAATTTTCGACCATTTTTTCATCCTTGGAACATCAATTTTCACCATCCAGCATTCTCCAACAACGCACAGTGCGGTAGCCCGTGGACAAAAGTCGAAAATGCAACAAATTTTTTCCAATTTGGTTTAGTAATCCTTTTAGATTGACCTCAGTGACATGGAATGGGAGCTTTTATTCGAATATTATTAACACAAAGGTTTCAAACCATGTCTGAACTAGTGGCAGTTTGCTTATCTTTCTAAACGAAACAATTTCCATATAGAAGTCTTCTCGAACTTTTTTGAACGCGCGGTTATTATCTCGATATTTCGTTTTATCTGGTGGGAACTGGTCGGGATAAGGCACAGCCTAATATTCCCTGCATTACTTGATCGGTCTTTGAAAAACATTAGGTCAATGTGGCTAGCTTTGACCAAATTCGATCCAATATCTGGAACAATAGCAGTTGAATTTTTTACGCTCAATATTATATTCGGTCAAGATTTCGTTGAGCTTGCCAACTATTTTTTCTCCCGTATGCTTTCTCTTAAAACGCCTACTAGTGAGAGGAAAGGATACACGCTCAAGATTTGTTTCATCTATCCAGTGACTATAATCCCAATAAATCTATCATCTTCCATACAATTTTTATTGTAATGCTTCTTCCCACATTTTACCTATGGGAATTATGAATAATGAAATCACATCGGGACCATGAATTAACAATTTATGCAATGATACAGGCATATGATACCGGTCATATTTTTTCAAATATACATATATCATTTGTCTTGTCTATTAATATCTTTAATTAATTCAAATTTGTTTGTTTTCCACTAGCAATAACCCTAAGTATTATAGATAAATGCTAAATCAAGTCAACATCAATTCCAGTAATAGATGTGCTCAATGTAGCGTTTTCAAAAAAAACCTTCGAGTGTTGTTACCTTCGTTACTTGAACCAAAACCAGTGTTTTGGTTTATCCACAAAGGGGCCTAAATCTTTATGGATAAATTGTTTTCTTTCTGTGAATAACGTTTTACATTCTTCGCCTCTAACTTGCCATTTCTTGAAGTCTAAACGATAGTATGTATGTTTAATCAGGCTGGGCCTTGATGAGAAATTTGCAGCGAAAGATGCCTCCTCAGAATTCCGGGTTTGTACTAGATCAACTCCCCGGAACTTTTTCGATTTCTGGCAGAACGCTGCAAACTATTTAGTAAGTTTCTAAGTTAGCCGGAAGTGAATTGCCCTTTTCTTGATAATAATTGATAACAATTTCCTCTAAATTTATATCGTGTTCCAATCAGTCTTTATATAAGGTTCAGAATGTTTTTCTGTGCTGTAAACACGCTCCATCATCGCTGAACATCTTTATTACCCTTTCGAATTTCGTTTCTATTGAATTATTATTATATATATATATATATATATATATATATATAACAAGGATAATTTAATAGATGAAATAATATATAATTTACAAAAAGGATTTAAACTACTACTAAAATATTGGGCATTAAGGTTTGTGATAAGATGCTGCCGATGATGACATTGGTGGTGGTGGTTTTGATGGGGAAAGAACTTTAAGATCCTGGGGTGATGTTGGCCAACATATTCTTCTTCTCCCTACTCCTGTGGCCCAGCAGGCCTGTGGTAAACTTCTTTAGCCACTCATGGTATATTTAAAAGTCGCTGAATTGACTTAATGAATCTGAGTCAACTTGTTCTAGCAGAAAAAGAAAAAAACACTGTCTTTTCACTTGATCTAATGTCACTTGTCTCTTTTGAATTTGGAGCCAGTACTTCATTTTAAGGAAATTTATTCTCAACGAGGATTTACCTATCTCGTAGGTCCGTTTACCGTCAAATTAATTTGGGGCGAATCAAAGTACCGGGCATAATAACATTAAAAAAAATAGTTAATTGTTTTACACAAAAATATATGGGGACAAAAAAAAGCTTATATCTATGGTTGTGATACATTATTACCTGATTTCTCCTTCCATCCCAAAGAAATCTTTGATAAATTACGTACACCAATTTAGATATAAATTTGTATTTCCTATTTTGGTTGGCTCTCTGATACTTCTTCAATGTTCTGGAATTTTAAATAAATCCAGTATATAGTCTGACCGACCTGACACTCAATTACGAATTAGTTGGGAACAACGATAAATTTAACAATTTGATTTGTATTCCCATCATACAATAGTTTATAAATTTATTAGTACTAATTCCTTTTTTATAATCTTAATCAAGAATGATGGCACATATTCATTTCTTTTATACATTATATACAACCATATTGAGATCTAGCATTTTGATAATAGTGGCCTATCAGGGACTAATAAAAATGGTCAGACCTGCGCTAGAGTAAAATTTTCTTCTCGAAGCCCGAATATTACTCTAGGATTTCTATTAATTAATTTTTATCCTTTCTTCATTGTTTACGGGAAGCGTGCTGAAATGGTACGCAGTCGTTTCTCGACACCTCGGTAATTGCTAAAATCGAGATTCCATGGAATTTTTAATTGGATATCGATTATAAAGTTTGAAAATCGTCTTGTATGTAGTCATACCATTCTTCTTTTAAACGTGCATCTGAAAAGAACGTATTGTTGCTTTGTGACTCTGGATTATAAGTGGTCTTTTAATAATCAACAGAAGATTTATTATTTTGTACAACTAAGTCAATACATGATTTAAGAAACTAAGCGACGCCAGAAAGTATTTTCGCAAACGTAACGTCAGAATTTTTTTTTCCCGAACATCTTTTCTTCTTACATAGGTATTCGACGTGAAAGTGGGTCCAAATTATATATATGTAGGCGTAGGATTATATCTTCCAGTGAAAGATGGGTCATTTTTTTCAATTGAATCAAGTCAATTCAGCTTGTTCAATTTATCCCCAAGATTTCCTAGAAATATTGGAGAACATAATAAAACATCGTTTAGAATAAAAGAAGGAAAATATAGTCATCATAAGATTATATCTTCCAGTGAAAGATGGGTCATCTTTCTCAATTGAATCAAGTCAATTCAGCTTGTTAAATTTATCCCCAAGATTTCCTATAAAAATTGGTGAACTTAATAAAACTTCGTTTAGAAGAAAAGAAAGAAAATATAGTCATCATAAGACAGAAATACTTCTTGAGAAGTAAGAGAAGCAAAAATAGTGTGACTGTATAAGCACCTTGAATACCAGTGCCAGAAGCTACACGAATCTTCACAACTAAAGTGGTAGCTAAACATTCTGTCATTTAAAGCATGACATTGTTAGATAACTGTGATGTATGCAGCGTTATTTGTGGAGTTCTCGATTTTGTAGAAGGTAGAAAAATAATGTCTCTCCACTGTTTTTCAAAGTATTTATTAGCAAAAGCTTTTCGAGAACATGGTTCTCATCGTCAGTGCATCTATTACTCCACCTGCTAATAAATACTTTGAAAAACAGTGGAGAGACATTATTTTTCTACCTTCTACGAAATTGTTAGATAAAACAAATATAGGAGTTTTTAGCATGGATGCGTCCCCTTCGAAATTTATCTTTGCAACGTCCCCCCCCCCTAAGAACATTTTCCTCGTGTCTTGCATATCTTCCAGGATGGTTTCTTCTAATAAAATTCCTTGGTTTGAAATTTCTAGCTCTAACAACATTCCCTGTATTCGTATGTTCATTGTTACTTATGTTTGTTTCTGAGACAATCACTAGCTCTCGAATCTTCAAATGCTTGCTTCTGAATTTGGGAACCAATGGCTCTAGTGTAAAATTTTCTTCTGGAAGCCCGAATATTACTCCAGGATTTCTATTAATTAATTTTTATCCTTTCTTCATTGTATACGGTAAAGCGTCCTGAAATGGTACGCAGACGTTTCTCAACGCCTCCTTAATTGCTAGAATCGAGATTCCATGGAATTTTTAAATGGATATCGTTATAATGTTTGAAACTCGTCTTGTATATAGTCATACCATTTTTCCTATCGAAAAGAAGGTTTGAATTTCTATTAAGTTTCTGAGATTACCTGTGTTTATATAAAATGGAAGTCACCCGTCCAAGAAACTCATTCGAGATTGATGAACACTCATTAGCCTCAATTTCTTTTATCGGTTTTATTAAAGAAGGTTAAAAGTACCCGAAATACGTCGTTATCTTTAACAAAACGACTCGAACGACGCACAGTCCCTGAAAACGTTTTGCCAATAAAACACTTGTGGGAATTTTCGACCATTTTTTCATCCTTGGAACATCAATTTTCACCATCCAGCATTCTCCAACAACGCACAGTGCGGTAGCCCGTGGACAAAAGTCGAAAATGCAACAAATTTTTTCCAATTTGGTTTAGTAATCCTTTTAGATTGACCTCAGTGACATGGAATGGGAGCTTTTATTCGAATATTATTAACACAAAGGTTTCAAACCATGTCTGAACTAGTGGCAGTTTGCTTATCTTTCTAAACGAAACAATTTCCATATAGAAGTCTTCTCGAACTTTTTTGAACGCGCGGTTATTATCTCGATATTTCGTTTTATCTGGTGGGAACTGGTCGGGATAAGGCACAGCCTAATATTCCCTGCATTACTTGATCGGTCTTTGAAAAACATTAGGTCAATGTGGCTAGCTTTGACCAAATTCGATCCAATATCTGGAACAATAGCAGTTGAATTTTTTACGCTCAATATTATATTCGGTCAAGATTTCGTTGAGCTTGCCAACTATTTTTTCTCCCGTATGCTTTCTCTTAAAACGCCTACTAGTGAGAGGAAAGGATACACGCTCAAGATTTGTTTCATCTATCCAGTGACTATAATCCCAATAAATCTATCATCTTCCATACAATTTTTATTGTAATGCTTCTTCCCACATTTTACCTATGGGAATTATGAATGATGAAATCACATCGGGACCATGAATTAACAATTTATGCAATGATACAGGCATATGATACCGGTCATATTTTTTCAAATATACATATATCATTTGTCTTGTCTATTAATATCTTTAATTAATTCAAATTTGTTTGTTTTCCACTAGCAATAACCCTAAGTATTATAGATAAATGCTAAATCAAGTCAACATCAATTCCAGTAATAGATGTGCTCAATGTAGCGTTTTCAAAAAAAACCTTCGAGTGTTGTTACCTTCGTTACTTGAACCAAAACCAGTGTTTTGGTTTATCCACAAAGGGGCCTAAATCTTTATGGATAAATTGTTTTCTTTCTGTGAATAACGTTTTACATTCTTCGCCTCTAACTTGCCATTTCTTGAAGTCTAAACGATAGTATGTATGTTTAATCAGGCTGGGCCTTGATGAGAAATTTGCAGCGAAAGATGCCTCCTCAGAATTCCGGGTTTGTACTAGATCAACTCCCCGGAACTTTTTCGATTTCTGGCAGAACGCTGCAAACTATTTAGTAAGTTTCTAAGTTAGCCGGAAGTGAATTGCCCTTTTCTTGATAATAATTGATAACAATTTCCTCTAAATTTATATCGTGTTCCAATCAGTCTTTATATAAGGTTCAGAATGTTTTTCTGTGCTGTAAACACGCTCCATCATCGCTGAACATCTTTATTACCCTTTCGAATTTCGTTTCTATTGAATTATTATTATATATATATATATATATATATATATATATATATATATAACAAGGATAATTTAATAGATGAAATAATATATAATTTACAAAAAGGATTTAAACTACTACTAAAATATTGGGCATTAAGGTTTGTGATAAGATGCTGCCGATGATGACATTGGTGGTGGTGGTTTTGATGGGGAAAGAACTTTAAGATCCTGGGGTGATGTTGGCCAACATATTCTTCTTCTCCCTACTCCTGTGGCCCAGCAGGCCTGTGGTAAACTTCTTTAGCCACTCATGGTATATTTAAAAGTCGCTGAATTGACTTAATGAATCTGAGTCAACTTGTTCTAGCAGAAAAAGAAAAAAACACTGTCTTTTCACTTGATCTAATGTCACTTGTCTCTTTTGAATTTGGAGCCAGTACTTCATTTTAAGGAAATTTATTCTCAACGAGGATTTACCTATCTCGTAGGTCCGTTTACCGTCAAATTAATTTGGGGCGAATCAAAGTACCGGGCATAATAACATTAAAAAAAATAGTTAATTGTTTTACACAAAAATATATGGGGACAAAAAAAAGCTTATATCTATGGTTGTGATACATTATTACCTGATTTCTCCTTCCATCCCAAAGAAATCTTTGATAAATTACGTACACCAATTTAGATATAAATTTGTATTTCCTATTTTGGTTGGCTCTCTGATACTTCTTCAATGTTCTGGAATTTTAAATAAATCCAGTATATAGTCTGACCGACCTGACACTCAATTACGAATTAGTTGGGAACAACGATAAATTTAACAATTTGATTTGTATTCCCATCATACAATAGTTTATAAATTTATTAGTACTAATTCCTTTTTTATAATCTTAATCAAGAATGATGGCACATATTCATTTCTTTTATACATTATATACAACCATATTGAGATCTAGCATTTTGATAATAGTGGCCTATCAGGGACTAATAAAAATGGTCAGACCTGCGCTAGAGTAAAATTTTCTTCTCGAAGCCCGAATATTACTCTAGGATTTCTATTAATTAATTTTTATCCTTTCTTCATTGTTTACGGGAAGCGTGCTGAAATGGTACGCAGTCGTTTCTCGACACCTCGGTAATTGCTAAAATCGAGATTCCATGGAATTTTTAATTGGATATCGATTATAAAGTTTGAAAATCGTCTTGTATGTAGTCATACCATTCTTCTTTTAAACGTGCATCTGAAAAGAACGTATTGTTGCTTTGTGACTCTGGATTATAAGTGGTCTTTTAATAATCAACAGAAGATTTATTATTTTGTACAACTAAGTCAATACATGATTTAAGAAACTAAGCGACGCCAGAAAGTATTTTCGCAAACGTAACGTCAGAATTTTTTTTTCCCGAACATCTTTTCTTCTTACATAGGTATTCGACGTGAAAGTGGGTCCAAATTATATATATGTAGGCGTAGGATTATATCTTCCAGTGAAAGATGGGTCATTTTTTTCAATTGAATCAAGTCAATTCAGCTTGTTCAATTTATCCCCAAGATTTCCTAGAAATATTGGAGAACATAATAAAACATCGTTTAGAATAAAAGAAGGAAAATATAGTCATCATAAGATTATATCTTCCAGTGAAAGATGGGTCATCTTTCTCAATTGAATCAAGTCAATTCAGCTTGTTAAATTTATCCCCAAGATTTCCTATAAAAATTGGTGAACTTAATAAAACTTCGTTTAGAAGAAAAGAAAGAAAATATAGTCATCATAAGACAGAAATACTTCTTGAGAAGTAAGAGAAGCAAAAATAGTGTGACTGTATAAGCACCTTGAATACCAGTGCCAGAAGCTACACGAATCTTCACAACTAAAGTGGTAGCTAAACATTCTGTCATTTAAAGCATGACATTGTTAGATAACTGTGATGTATGCAGCGTTATTTGTGGAGTTCTCGATTTTGTAGAAGGTAGAAAAATAATGTCTCTCCACTGTTTTTCAAAGTATTTATTAGCAAAAGCTTTTCGAGAACATGGTTCTCATCGTCAGTGCATCTATTACTCCACCTGCTAATAAATACTTTGAAAAACAGTGGAGAGACATTATTTTTCTACCTTCTACGAAATTGTTAGATAAAACAAATATAGGAGTTTTTAGCATGGATGCGTCCCCTTCGAAATTTATCTTTGCAACGTCCCCCCCCCCTAAGAACATTTTCCTCGTGTCTTGCATATCTTCCAGGATGGTTTCTTCTAATAAAATTCCTTGGTTTGAAATTTCTAGCTCTAACAACATTCCCTGTATTCGTATGTTCATTGTTACTTATGTTTGTTTCTGAGACAATCACTAGCTCTCGAATCTTCAAATGCTTGCTTCTGAATTTGGGAACCAATGGCTCTAGTGTAAAATTTTCTTCTGGAAGCCCGAATATTACTCCAGGATTTCTATTAATTAATTTTTATCCTTTCTTCATTGTATACGGTAAAGCGTCCTGAAATGGTACGCAGACGTTTCTCAACGCCTCCTTAATTGCTAGAATCGAGATTCCATGGAATTTTTAAATGGATATCGTTATAATGTTTGAAACTCGTCTTGTATATAGTCATACCATTTTTCCTATCGAAAAGAAGGTTTGAATTTCTATTAAGTTTCTGAGATTACCTGTGTTTATATAAAATGGAAGTCACCCGTCCAAGAAACTCATTCGAGATTGATGAACACTCATTAGCCTCAATTTCTTTTATCGGTTTTATTTAAGAAGGTTAAAAGTACCCGAAATACGTCGTTATCTTTAACAAAACGACTCGAACGACGCACAGTCCCTGAAAACGTTTTGCCAATAAAACACTTGTGGGAATTTTCGACCATTTTTTCATCCTTGGAACATCAATTTTCACCATCCAGCATTCTCCAACAACGCACAGTGCGGTAGCCCGTGGACAAAAGTCGAAAATGCAACAAATTTTTTCCAATTTGGTTTAGTAATCCTTTTAGATTGACCTCAGTGACATGGAATGGGAGCTTTTATTCGAATATTATTAACACAAAGGTTTCAAACCATGTCTGAACTAGTGGCAGTTTGCTTATCTTTCTAAACGAAACAATTTCCATATAGAAGTCTTCTCGAACTTTTTTGAACGCGCGGTTATTATCTCGATATTTCGTTTTATCTGGTGGGAACTGGTCGGGATAAGGCACAGCCTAATATTCCCTGCATTACTTGATCGGTCTTTGAAAAACATTAGGTCAATGTGGCTAGCTTTGACCAAATTCGATCCAATATCTGGAACAATAGCAGTTGAATTTTTTACGCTCAATATTATATTCGGTCAAGATTTCGTTGAGCTTGCCAACTATTTTTTCTCCCGTATGCTTTCTCTTAAAACGCCTACTAGTGAGAGGAAAGGATACACGCTCAAGATTTGTTTCATCTATCCAGTGACTATAATCCCAATAAATCTATCATCTTCCATACAATTTTTATTGTAATGCTTCTTCCCACATTTTACCTATGGGAATTATGAATAATGAAATCACATCGGGACCATGAATTAACAATTTATGCAATGATACAGGCATATGATACCGGTCATATTTTTTCAAATATACATATATCATTTGTCTTGTCTATTAATATCTTTAATTAATTCAAATTTGTTTGTTTTCCACTAGCAATAACCCTAAGTATTATAGATAAATGCTAAATCAAGTCAACATCAATTCCAGTAATAGATGTGCTCAATGTAGCGTTTTCAAAAAAAACCTTCGAGTGTTGTTACCTTCGTTACTTGAACCAAAACCAGTGTTTTGGTTTATCCACAAAGGGGCCTAAATCTTTATGGATAAATTGTTTTCTTTCTGTGAATAACGTTTTACATTCTTCGCCTCTAACTTGCCATTTCTTGAAGTCTAAACGATAGTATGTATGTTTAATCAGGCTGGGCCTTGATGAGAAATTTGCAGCGAAAGATGCCTCCTCAGAATTCCGGGTTTGTACTAGATCAACTCCCCGGAACTTTTTCGATTTCTGGCAGAACGCTGCAAACTATTTAGTAAGTTTCTAAGTTAGCCGGAAGTGAATTGCCCTTTTCTTGATAATAATTGATAACAATTTCCTCTAAATTTATATCGTGTTCCAATCAGTCTTTATATAAGGTTCAGAATGTTTTTCTGTGCTGTAAACACGCTCCATCATCGCTGAACATCTTTATTACCCTTTCGAATTTCGTTTCTATTGAATTATTATTATATATATATATATATATATATATATATATATATATATATATATATAACAAGGATAATTTAATAGATGAAATAATATATAATTTACAAAAAGGATTTAAACTACTACTAAAATATTGGGCATTAAGGTTTGTGATAAGATGCTGCCGATGATGACATTGGTGGTGGTGGTTTTGATGGGGAAAGAACTTTAAGATCCTGGGGTGATGTTGGCCAACATATTCTTCTTCTCCCTACTCCTGTGGCCCAGCAGGCCTGTGGTAAACTTCTTTAGCCACTCATGGTATATTTAAAAGTCGCTGAATTGACTTAATGAATCTGAGTCAACTTGTTCTAGCAGAAAAAGAAAAAAACACTGTCTTTTCACTTGATCTAATGTCACTTGTCTCTTTTGAATTTGGAGCCAGTACTTCATTTTAAGGAAATTTATTCTCAACGAGGATTTACCTATCTCGTAGGTCCGTTTACCGTCAAATTAATTTGGGGCGAATCAAAGTACCGGGCATAATAACATTAAAAAAAATAGTTAATTGTTTTACACAAAAATATATGGGGACAAAAAAAAGCTTATATCTATGGTTGTGATACATTATTACCTGATTTCTCCTTCCATCCCAAAGAAATCTTTGATAAATTACGTACACCAATTTAGATATAAATTTGTATTTCCTATTTTGGTTGGCTCTCTGATACTTCTTCAATGTTCTGGAATTTTAAATAAATCCAGTATATAGTCTGACCGACCTGACACTCAATTACGAATTAGTTGGGAACAACGATAAATTTAACAATTTGATTTGTATTCCCATCATACAATAGTTTATAAATTTATTAGTACTAATTCCTTTTTTATAATCTTAATCAAGAATGATGGCACATATTCATTTCTTTTATACATTATATACAACCATATTGAGATCTAGCATTTTGATAATAGTGGCCTATCAGGGACTAATAAAAATGGTCAGACCTGCGCTAGAGTAAAATTTTCTTCTCGAAGCCCGAATATTACTCTAGGATTTCTATTAATTAATTTTTATCCTTTCTTCATTGTTTACGGGAAGCGTGCTGAAATGGTACGCAGTCGTTTCTCGACACCTCGGTAATTGCTAAAATCGAGATTCCATGGAATTTTTAATTGGATATCGATTATAAAGTTTGAAAATCGTCTTGTATGTAGTCATACCATTCTTCTTTTAAACGTGCATCTGAAAAGAACGTATTGTTGCTTTGTGACTCTGGATTATAAGTGGTCTTTTAGTAATCAACAGAAGATTTATTATTTTGTACAACTAAGTCAATACATGATTTAAGAAACTAAGCGACGCCAGAAAGTATTTTCGCAAACGTAACGTCAGAATTTTTTTTTCCCGAACATCTTTTCTTCTTACATAGGTATTCGACGTGAAAGTGGGTCCAAATTATATATATGTAGGCGTAGGATTATATCTTCCAGTGAAAGATGGGTCATTTTTTTCAATTGAATCAAGTCAATTCAGCTTGTTCAATTTATCCCCAAGATTTCCTAGAAATATTGGAGAACATAATAAAACATCGTTTAGAATAAAAGAAGGAAAATATAGTCATCATAAGATTATATCTTCCAGTGAAAGATGGGTCATCTTTCTCAATTGAATCAAGTCAATTCAGCTTGTTAAATTTATCCCCAAGATTTCCTATAAAAATTGGTGAACTTAATAAAACTTCGTTTAGAAGAAAAGAAAGAAAATATAGTCATCATAAGACAGAAATACTTCTTGAGAAGTAAGAGAAGCAAAAATAGTGTGACTGTATAAGCACCTTGAATACCAGTGCCAGAAGCTACACGAATCTTCACAACTAAAGTGGTAGCTAAACATTCTGTCATTTAAAGCATGACATTGTTAGATAACTGTGATGTATGCAGCGTTATTTGTGGAGTTCTCGATTTTGTAGAAGGTAGAAAAATAATGTCTCTCCACTGTTTTTCAAAGTATTTATTAGCAAAAGCTTTTCGAGAACATGGTTCTCATCGTCAGTGCATCTATTACTCCACCTGCTAATAAATACTTTGAAAAACAGTGGAGAGACATTATTTTTCTACCTTCTACGAAATTGTTAGATAAAACAAATATAGGAGTTTTTAGCATGGATGCGTCCCCTTCGAAATTTATCTTTGCAACGTCCCCCCCCCCCTAAGAACATTTTCCTCGTGTCTTGCATATCTTCCAGGATGGTTTCTTCTAATAAAATTCCTTGGTTTGAAATTTCTAGCTCTAACAACATTCCCTGTATTCGTATGTTCATTGTTACTTATGTTTGTTTCTGAGACAATCACTAGCTCTCGAATCTTCAAATGCTTGCTTCTGAATTTGGGAACCAATGGCTCTAGTGTAAAATTTTCTTCTGGAAGCCCGAATATTACTCCAGGATTTCTATTAATTAATTTTTATCCTTTCTTCATTGTATACGGTAAAGCGTGCTGAAATGGTACGCAGACGTTTCTCAACGCCTCCTTAATTGCTAGAATCGAGATTCCATGGAATTTTTAAATGGATATCGTTATAATGTTTGAAACTCGTCTTGTATATAGTCATACCATTTTTCCTATCGAAAAGAAGGTTTGAATTTCTATTAAGTTTCTGAGATTACCTGTGTTTATATAAAATGGAAGTCACCCGTCCAAGAAACTCATTCGAGATTGATGAACACTCATTAGCCTCAATTTCTTTTATCGGTTTTATTAAAGAAGGTTAAAAGTACCCGAAATACGTCGTTATCTTTAACAAAACGACTCGAACGACGCACAGTCCCTGAAAACGTTTTGCCAATAAAACACTTGTGGGAATTTTCGACCATTTTTTCATCCTTGGAACATCAATTTTCACCATCCAGCATTCTCCAACAACGCACAGTGCGGTAGCCCGTGGACAAAAGTCGAAAATGCAACAAATTTTTTCCAATTTGGTTTAGTAATCCTTTTAGATTGACCTCAGTGACATGGAATGGGAGCTTTTATTCGAATATTATTAACACAAAGGTTTCAAACCATGTCTGAACTAGTGGCAGTTTGCTTATCTTTCTAAACGAAACAATTTCCATATAGAAGTCTTCTCGAACTTTTTTGAACGCGCGGTTATTATCTCGATATTTCGTTTTATCTGGTGGGAACTGGTCGGGATAAGGCACAGCCTAATATTCCCTGCATTACTTGATCGGTCTTTGAAAAACATTAGGTCAATGTGGCTAGCTTTGACCAAATTCGATCCAATATCTGGAACAATAGCAGTTGAATTTTTTACGCTCAATATTATATTCGGTCAAGATTTCGTTGAGCTTGCCAACTATTTTTTCTCCCGTATGCTTTCTCTTAAAACGCCTACTAGTGAGAGGAAAGGATACACGCTCAAGATTTGTTTCATCTATCCAGTGACTATAATCCCAATAAATCTATCATCTTCCATACAATTTTTATTGTAATGCTTCTTCCCACATTTTACCTATGGGAATTATGAATAATGAAATCACATCGGGACCATGAATTAACAATTTATGCAATGATACAGGCATATGATACCGGTCATATTTTTTCAAATATACATATATCATTTGTCTTGTCTATTAATATCTTTAATTAATTCAAATTTGTTTGTTTTCCACTAGCAATAACCCTAAGTATTATAGATAAATGCTAAATCAAGTCAACATCAATTCCAGTAATAGATGTGCTCAATGTAGCGTTTTCAAAAAAAACCTTCGAGTGTTGTTACCTTCGTTACTTGAACCAAAACCAGTGTTTTGGTTTATCCACAAAGGGGCCTAAATCTTTATGGATAAATTGTTTTCTTTCTGTGAATAACGTTTTACATTCTTCGCCTCTAACTTGCCATTTCTTGAAGTCTAAACGATAGTATGTATGTTTAATCAGGCTGGGCCTTGATGAGAAATTTGCAGCGAAAGATGCCTCCTCAGAATTCCGGGTTTGTACTAGATCAACTCCCCGGAACTTTTTCGATTTCTGGCAGAACGCTGCAAACTATTTAGTAAGTTTCTAAGTTAGCCGGAAGTGAATTGCCCTTTTCTTGATAATAATTGATAACAATTTCCTCTAAATTTATATCGTGTTCCAATCAGTCTTTATATAAGGTTCAGAATGTTTTTCTGTGCTGTAAACACGCTCCATCATCGCTGAACATCTTTATTACCCTTTCGAATTTCGTTTCTATTGAATTATTATTATATATATATATATATATATATATATATATATATATATATATATATATATATTATATATATATATATATAACAAGGATAATTTAATAGATGAAATAATATATAATTTACAAAAAGGATTTAAACTACTACTAAAATATTGGGCATTAAGGTTTGTGATAAGATGCTGCCGATGATGACATTGGTGGTGGTGGTTTTGATGGGGAAAGAACTTTAAGATCCTGGGGTGATGTTGGCCAACATATTCTTCTTCTCCCTACTCCTGTGGCCCAGCAGGCCTGTGGTAAACTTCTTTAGCCACTCATGGTATATTTAAAAGTCGCTGAATTGACTTAATGAATCTGAGTCAACTTGTTCTAGCAGAAAAAGAAAAAAACACTGTCTTTTCACTTGATCTAATGTCACTTGTCTCTTTTGAATTTGGAGCCAGTACTTCATTTTAAGGAAATTTATTCTCAACGAGGATTTACCTATCTCGTAGGTCCGTTTACCGTCAAATTAATTTGGGGCGAATCAAAGTACCGGGCATAATAACATTAAAAAAAATAGTTAATTGTTTTACACAAAAATATATGGGGACAAAAAAAAGCTTATATCTATGGTTGTGATACATTATTACCTGATTTCTCCTTCCATCCCAAAGAAATCTTTGATAAATTACGTACACCAATTTAGATATAAATTTGTATTTCCTATTTTGGTTGGCTCTCTGATACTTCTTCAATGTTCTGGAATTTTAAATAAATCCAGTATATAGTCTGACCGACCTGACACTCAATTACGAATTAGTTGGGAACAACGATAAATTTAACAATTTGATTTGTATTCCCATCATACAATAGTTTATAAATTTATTAGTACTAATTCCTTTTTTATAATCTTAATCAAGAATGATGGCACATATTCATTTCTTTTATACATTATATACAACCATATTGAGATCTAGCATTTTGATAATAGTGGCCTATCAGGGACTAATAAAAATGGTCAGACCTGCGCTAGAGTAAAATTTTCTTCTCGAAGCCCGAATATTACTCTAGGATTTCTATTAATTAATTTTTATCCTTTCTTCATTGTTTACGGGAAGCGTGCTGAAATGGTACGCAGTCGTTTCTCGACACCTCGGTAATTGCTAAAATCGAGATTCCATGGAATTTTTAATTGGATATCGATTATAAAGTTTGAAAATCGTCTTGTATGTAGTCATACCATTCTTCTTTTAAACGTGCATCTGAAAAGAACGTATTGTTGCTTTGTGACTCTGGATTATAAGTGGTCTTTTAATAATCAACAGAAGATTTATTATTTTGTACAACTAAGTCAATACATGATTTAAGAAACTAAGCGACGCCAGAAAGTATTTTCGCAAACGTAACGTCAGAATTTTTTTTTCCCGAACATCTTTTCTTCTTACATAGGTATTCGACGTGAAAGTGGGTCCAAATTATATATATGTAGGCGTAGGATTATATCTTCCAGTGAAAGATGGGTCATTTTTTTCAATTGAATCAAGTCAATTCAGCTTGTTCAATTTATCCCCAAGATTTCCTAGAAATATTGGAGAACATAATAAAACATCGTTTAGAATAAAAGAAGGAAAATATAGTCATCATAAGATTATATCTTCCAGTGAAAGATGGGTCATCTTTCTCAATTGAATCAAGTCAATTCAGCTTGTTAAATTTATCCCCAAGATTTCCTATAAAAATTGGTGAACTTAATAAAACTTCGTTTAGAAGAAAAGAAAGAAAATATAGTCATCATAAGACAGAAATACTTCTTGAGAAGTAAGAGAAGCAAAAATAGTGTGACTGTATAAGCACCTTGAATACCAGTGCCAGAAGCTACACGAATCTTCACAACTAAAGTGGTAGCTAAACATTCTGTCATTTAAAGCATGACATTGTTAGATAACTGTGATGTATGCAGCGTTATTTGTGGAGTTCTCGATTTTGTAGAAGGTAGAAAAATAATGTCTCTCCACTGTTTTTCAAAGTATTTATTAGCAAAAGCTTTTCGAGAACATGGTTCTCATCGTCAGTGCATCTATTACTCCACCTGCTAATAAATACTTTGAAAAACAGTGGAGAGACATTATTTTTCTACCTTCTACGAAATTGTTAGATAAAACAAATATAGGAGTTTTTAGCATGGATGCGTCCCCTTCGAAATTTATCTTTGCAACGTCCCCCCCCCCCTAAGAACATTTTCCTCGTGTCTTGCATATCTTCCAGGATGGTTTCTTCTAATAAAATTCCTTGGTTTGAAATTTCTAGCTCTAACAACATTCCCTGTATTCGTATGTTCATTGTTACTTATGTTTGTTTCTGAGACAATCACTAGCTCTCGAATCTTCAAATGCTTGCTTCTGAATTTGGGAACCAATGGCTCTAGTGTAAAATTTTCTTCTGGAAGCCCGAATATTACTCCAGGATTTCTATTAATTAATTTTTATCCTTTCTTCATTGTATACGGTAAAGCGTGCTGAAATGGTACGCAGACGTTTCTCAACGCCTCCTTAATTGCTAGAATCGAGATTCCATGGAATTTTTAAATGGATATCGTTATCATGTTTGAAACTCGTCTTGTATATAGTCATACCATTTTTCCTATCGAAAAGAAGGTTTGAATTTCTATTAAGTTTCTGAGATTACCTGTGTTTATATAAAATGGAAGTCACCCGTCCAAGAAACTCATTCGAGATTGATGAACACTCATTAGCCTCAATTTCTTTTATCGGTTTTATTAAAGAAGGTTAAAAGTACCCGAAATACGTCGTTATCTTTAACAAAACGACTCGAACGACGCACAGTCCCTGAAAACGTTTTGCCAATAAAACACTTGTGGGAATTTTCGACCATTTTTTCATCCTTGGAACATCAATTTTCACCATCCAGCATTCTCCAACAACGCACAGTGCGGTAGCCCGTGGACAAAAGTCGAAAATGCAACAAATTTTTTCCAATTTGGTTTAGTAATCCTTTTAGATTGACCTCAGTGACATGGAATGGGAGCTTTTATTCGAATATTATTAACACAAAGGTTTCAAACCATGTCTGAACTAGTGGCAGTTTGCTTATCTTTCTAAACGAAACAATTTCCATATAGAAGTCTTCTCGAACTTTTTTGAACGCGCGGTTATTATCTCGATATTTCGTTTTATCTGGTGGGAACTGGTCGGGATAAGGCACAGCCTAATATTCCCTGCATTACTTGATCGGTCTTTGAAAAACATTAGGTCAATGTGGCTAGCTTTGACCAAATTCGATCCAATATCTGGAACAATAGCAGTTGAATTTTTTACGCTCAATATTATATTCGGTCAAGATTTCGTTGAGCTTGCCAACTATTTTTTCTCCCGTATGCTTTCTCTTAAAACGCCTACTAGTGAGAGGAAAGGATACACGCTCAAGATTTGTTTCATCTATCCAGTGACTATAATCCCAATAAATCTATCATCTTCCATACAATTTTTATTGTAATGCTTCTTCCCACATTTTACCTATGGGAATTATGAATGATGAAATCACATCGGGACCATGAATTAACAATTTATGCAATGATACAGGCATATGATACCGGTCATATTTTTTCAAATATACATATATCATTTGTCTTGTCTGTTAATATCTTTAATTAATTCAAATTTGTTTGTTTTCCACTAGCAATAACCCTAAGTATTATAGATAAATGCTAAATCAAGTCAACATCAATTCCAGTAATAGATGTGCTCAATGTAGCGTTTTCAAAAAAAACCTTCGAGTGTTGTTACCTTCGTTACTTGAACCAAAACCAGTGTTTTGGTTTATCCACAAAGGGGCCTAAATCTTTATGGATAAATTGTTTTCTTTCTGTGAATAACGTTTTACATTCTTCGCCTCTAACTTGCCATTTCTTGAAGTCTAAACGATAGTATGTATGTTTAATCAGGCTGGGCCTTGATGAGAAATTTGCAGCGAAAGATGCCTCCTCAGAATTCCGGGTTTGTACTAGATCAACTCCCCGGAACTTTTTCGATTTCTGGCAGAACGCTGCAAACTATTTAGTAAGTTTCTAAGTTAGCCGGAAGTGAATTGCCCTTTTCTTGATAATAATTGATAACAATTTCCTCTAAATTTATATCGTGTTCCAATCAGTCTTTATATAAGGTTCAGAATGTTTTTCTGTGCTGTAAACACGCTCCATCATCGCTGAACATCTTTATTACCCTTTCGAATTTCGTTTCTATTGAATTATTATTATATATATATATATATATATATATATATATATATATATATATATATTATATATATATATATATAACAAGGATAATTTAATAGATGAAATAATATATAATTTACAAAAAGGATTTAAACTACTACTAAAATATTGGGCATTAAGGTTTGTGATAAGATGCTGCCGATGATGACATTGGTGGTGGTGGTTTTGATGGGGAAAGAACTTTAAGATCCTGGGGTGATGTTGGCCAACATATTCTTCTTCTCCCTACTCCTGTGGCCCAGCAGGCCTGTGGTAAACTTCTTTAGCCACTCATGGTATATTTAAAAGTCGCTGAATTGACTTAATGAATCTGAGTCAACTTGTTCTAGCAGAAAAAGAAAAAAACACTGTCTTTTCACTTGATCTAATGTCACTTGTCTCTTTTGAATTTGGAGCCAGTACTTCATTTTAAGGAAATTTATTCTCAACGAGGATTTACCTATCTCGTAGGTCCGTTTACCGTCAAATTAATTTGGGGCGAATCAAAGTACCGGGCATAATAACATTAAAAGAAATAGTTAATTGTTTTACACAAAAATATATGGGGACAAAAAAAAGCTTATATCTATGGTTGTGATACATTATTACCTGATTTCTCCTTCCATCCCAAAGAAATCTTTGATAAATTACGTACACCAATTTAGATATAAATTTGTATTTCCTATTTTGGTTGGCTCTCTGATACTTCTTCAATGTTCTGGAATTTTAAATAAATCCAGTATATAGTCTGACCGACCTGACACTCAATTACGAATTAGTTGGGAACAACGATAAATTTAACAATTTGATTTGTATTCCCATCATACAATAGTTTATAAATTTATTAGTACTAATTCCTTTTTTATAATCTTAATCAAGAATGATGGCACATATTCATTTCTTTTATACATTATATACAACCATATTGAGATCTAGCATTTTGATAATAGTGGCCTATCAGGGACTAATAAAAATGGTCAGACCTGCGCTAGAGTAAAATTTTCTTCTCGAAGCCAGAATATTACTCTAGGATTTCTATTAATTAATTTTTATCCTTTCTTCATTGTTTACGGGAAGCGTGCTGAAATGGTACGCAGTCGTTTCTCGACACCTCGGTAATTGCTAAAATCGAGATTCCATGGAATTTTTAATTGGATATCGATTATAAAGTTTGAAAATCGTCTTGTATGTAGTCATACCATTCTTCTTTTAAACGTGCATCTGAAAAGAACGTATTGTTGCTTTGTGACTCTGGATTATAAGTGGTCTTTTAATAATCAACAGAAGATTTATTATTTTGTACAACTAAGTCAATACATGATTTAAGAAACTAAGCGACGCCAGAAAGTATTTTCGCAAACGTAACGTCAGAATTTTTTTTTCCCGAACATCTTTTCTTCTTACATAGGTATTCGACGTGAAAGTGGGTCCAAATTATATATATGTAGGCGTAGGATTATATCTTCCAGTGAAAGATGGGTCATTTTTTTCAATTGAATCAAGTCAATTCAGCTTGTTCAATTTATCCCCAAGATTTCCTAGAAATATTGGAGAACATAATAAAACATCGTTTAGAATAAAAGAAGGAAAATATAGTCATCATAAGATTATATCTTCCAGTGAAAGATGGGTCATCTTTCTCAATTGAATCAAGTCAATTCAGCTTGTTAAATTTATCCCCAAGATTTCCTATAAAAATTGGTGAACTTAATAAAACTTCGTTTAGAAGAAAAGAAAGAAAATATAGTCATCATAAGACAGAAATACTTCTTGAGAAGTAAGAGAAGCAAAAATAGTGTGACTGTATAAGCACCTTGAATACCAGTGCCAGAAGCTACACGAATCTTCACAACTAAAGTGGTAGCTAAACATTCTGTCATTTAAAGCATGACATTGTTAGATAACTGTGATGTATGCAGCGTTATTTGTGGAGTTCTCGATTTTGTAGAAGGTAGAAAAATAATGTCTCTCCACTGTTTTTCAAAGTATTTATTAGCAAAAGCTTTTCGAGAACATGGTTCTCATCGTCAGTGCATCTATTACTCCACCTGCTAATAAATACTTTGAAAAACAGTGGAGAGACATTATTTTTCTACCTTCTACGAAATTGTTAGATAAAACAAATATAGGAGTTTTTAGCATGGATGCGTCCCCTTCGAAATTTATCTTTGCAACGTCCCCCCCCCCTAAGAACATTTTCCTCGTGTCTTGCATATCTTCCAGGATGGTTTCTTCTAATAAAATTCCTTGGTTTGAAATTTCTAGCTCTAACAACATTCCCTGTATTCGTATGTTCATTGTTACTTATGTTTGTTTCTGAGACAATCACTAGCTCTCGAATCTTCAAATGCTTGCTTCTGAATTTGGGAACCAATGGCTCTAGTGTAAAATTTTCTTCTGGAAGCCCGAATATTACTCCAGGATTTCTATTAATTAATTTTTATCCTTTCTTCATTGTATACGGTAAAGCGTGCTGAAATGGTACGCAGACGTTTCTCAACGCCTCCTTAATTGCTAGAATCGAGATTCCATGGAATTTTTAAATGGATATCGTTATAATGTTTGAAACTCGTCTTGTATATAGTCATACCATTTTTCCTATCGAAAAGAAGGTTTGAATTTCTATTAAGTTTCTGAGATTACCTGTGTTTATATAAAATGGAAGTCACCCGTCCAAGAAACTCATTCGAGATTGATGAACACTCATTAGCCTCAATTTCTTTTATCGGTTTTATTAAAGAAGGTTAAAAGTACCCGAAATACGTCGTTATCTTTAACAAAACGACTCGAACGACGCACAGTCCCTGAAAACGTTTTGCCAATAAAACACTTGTGGGAATTTTCGACCATTTTTTCATCCTTGGAACATCAATTTTCACCATCCAGCATTCTCCAACAACGCACAGTGCGGTAGCCCGTGGACAAAAGTCGAAAATGCAACAAATTTTTTCCAATTTGGTTTAGTAATCCTTTTAGATTGACCTCAGTGACATGGAATGGGAGCTTTTATTCGAATATTATTAACACAAAGGTTTCAAACCATGTCTGAACTAGTGGCAGTTTGCTTATCTTTCTAAACGAAACAATTTCCATATAGAAGTCTTCTCGAACTTTTTTGAACGCGCGGTTATTATCTCGATATTTCGTTTTATCTGGTGGGAACTGGTCGGGATAAGGCACAGCCTAATATTCCCTGCATTACTTGATCGGTCTTTGAAAAACATTAGGTCAATGTGGCTAGCTTTGACCAAATTCGATCCAATATCTGGAACAATAGCAGTTGAATTTTTTACGCTCAATATTATATTCGGTCAAGATTTCGTTGAGCTTGCCAACTATTTTTTCTCCCGTATGCTTTCTCTTAAAACGCCTACTAGTGAGAGGAAAGGATACACGCTCAAGATTTGTTTCATCTATCCAGTGACTATAATCCCAATAAATCTATCATCTTCCATACAATTTTTATTATAATGCTTCTTCCCACATTTTACCTATGGGAATTATGAATGATGAAATCACATCGGGACCATGAATTAACAATTTATGCAATGATACAGGCATATGATACCGGTCATATTTTTTCAAATATACATATATCATTTGTCTTGTCTATTAATATCTTTAATTAATTCAAATTTGTTTGTTTTCCACTAGCAATAACCCTAAGTATTATAGATAAATGCTAAATCAAGTCAACATCAATTCCAGTAATAGATGTGCTCAATGTAGCGTTTTCAAAAAAAACCTTCGAGTGTTGTTACCTTCGTTACTTGAACCAAAACCAGTGTTTTGGTTTATCCACAAAGGGGCCTAAATCTTTATGGATAAATTGTTTTCTTTCTGTGAATAACGTTTTACATTCTTCGCCTCTAACTTGCCATTTCTTGAAGTCTAAACGATAGTATGTATGTTTAATCAGGCTGGGCCTTGATGAGAAATTTGCAGCGAAAGATGCCTCCTCAGAATTCCGGGTTTGTACTAGATCAACTCCCCGGAACTTTTTCGATTTCTGGCAGAACGCTGCAAACTATTTAGTAAGTTTCTAAGTTAGCCGGAAGTGAATTGCCCTTTTCTTGATAATAATTGATAACAATTTCCTCTAAATTTATATCGTGTTCCAATCAGTCTTTATATAAGGTTCAGAATGTTTTTCTGTGCTGTAAACACGCTCCATCATCGCTGAACATCTTTATTACCCTTTCGAATTTCGTTTCTATTGAATTATTATTATATATATATATATATATATATATATATATATATATATATATATATATAACAAGGATAATTTAATAGATGAAATAATATATAATTTACAAAAAGGATTTAAACTACTACTAAAATATTGGGCATTAAGGTTTGTGATAAGATGCTGCCGATGATGACATTGGTGGTGGTGGTTTTGATGGGGAAAGAACTTTAAGATCCTGGGGTGATGTTGGCCAACATATTCTTCTTCTCCCTACTCCTGTGGCCCAGCAGGCCTGTGGTAAACTTCTTTAGCCACTCATGGTATATTTAAAAGTCGCTGAATTGACTTAATGAATCTGAGTCAACTTGTTCTAGCAGAAAAAGAAAAAAACACTGTCTTTTCACTTGATCTAATGTCACTTGTCTCTTTTGAATTTGGAGCCAGTACTTCATTTTAAGGAAATTTATTCTCAACGAGGATTTACCTATCTCGTAGGTCCGTTTACCGTCAAATTAATTTGGGGCGAATCAAAGTACCGGGCATAATAACATTAAAAAAAATAGTTAATTGTTTTACACAAAAATATATGGGGACAAAAAAAAGCTTATATCTATGGTTGTGATACATTATTACCTGATTTCTCCTTCCATCCCAAAGAAATCTTTGATAAATTACGTACACCAATTTAGATATAAATTTGTATTTCCTATTTTGGTTGGCTCTCTGATACTTCTTCAATGTTCTGGAATTTTAAATAAATCCAGTATATAGTCTGACCGACCTGACACTCAATTACGAATTAGTTGGGAACAACGATAAATTTAACAATTTGATTTGTATTCCCATCATACAATAGTTTATAAATTTATTAGTACTAATTCCTTTTTTATAATCTTAATCAAGAATGATGGCACATATTCATTTCTTTTATACATTATATACAACCATATTGAGATCTAGCATTTTGATAATAGTGGCCTATCAGGGACTAATAAAAATGGTCAGACCTGCGCTAGAGTAAAATTTTCTTCTCGAAGCCCGAATATTACTCTAGGATTTCTATTAATTAATTTTTATCCTTTCTTCATTGTTTACGGGAAGCGTGCTGAAATGGTACGCAGTCGTTTCTCGACACCTCGGTAATTGCTAAAATCGAGATTCCATGGAATTTTTAATTGGATATCGATTATAAAGTTTGAAAATCGTCTTGTATGTAGTCATACCATTCTTCTTTTAAACGTGCATCTGAAAAGAACGTATTGTTGCTTTGTGACTCTGGATTATAAGTGGTCTTTTAATAATCAACAGAAGATTTATTATTTTGTACAACTAAGTCAATACATGATTTAAGAAACTAAGCGACGCCAGAAAGTATTTTCGCAAACGTAACGTCAGAATTTTTTTTTCCCGAACATCTTTTCTTCTTACATAGGTATTCGACGTGAAAGTGGGTCCAAATTATATATATGTAGGCGTAGGATTATATCTTCCAGTGAAAGATGGGTCATTTTTTTCAATTGAATCAAGTCAATTCAGCTTGTTCAATTTATCCCCAAGATTTCCTAGAAATATTGGAGAACATAATAAAACATCGTTTAGAATAAAAGAAGGAAAATATAGTCATCATAAGATTATATCTTCCAGTGAAAGATGGGTCATCTTTCTCAATTGAATCAAGTCAATTCAGCTTGTTAAATTTATCCCCAAGATTTCCTATAAAAATTGGTGAACTTAATAAAACTTCGTTTAGAAGAAAAGAAAGAAAATATAGTCATCATAAGACAGAAATACTTCTTGAGAAGTAAGAGAAGCAAAAATAGTGTGACTGTATAAGCACCTTGAATACCAGTGCCAGAAGCTACACGAATCTTCACAACTAAAGTGGTAGCTAAACATTCTGTCATTTAAAGCATGACATTGTTAGATAACTGTGGTGTATGCAGCGTTATTTGTGGAGTTCTCGATTTTGTAGAAGGTAGAAAAATAATGTCTCTCCACTGTTTTTCAAAGTATTTATTAGCAAAAGCTTTTCGAGAACATGGTTCTCATCGTCAGTGCATCTATTACTCCACCTGCTAATAAATACTTTGAAAAACAGTGGAGAGACATTATTTTTCTACCTTCTACGAAATTGTTAGATAAAACAAATATAGGAGTTTTTAGCATGGATGCGTCCCCTTCGAAATTTATCTTTGCAACGTCCCCCCCCCCTAAGAACATTTTCCTCGTGTCTTGCATATCTTCCAGGATGGTTTCTTCTAATAAAATTCCTTGGTTTGAAATTTCTAGCTCTAACAACATTCCCTGTATTCGTATGTTCATTGTTACTTATGTTTGTTTCTGAGACAATCACTAGCTCTCGAATCTTCAAATGCTTGCTTCTGAATTTGGGAACCAATGGCTCTAGTGTAAAATTTTCTTCTGGAAGCCCGAATATTACTCCAGGATTTCTATTAATTAATTTTTATCCTTTCTTCATTGTATACGGTAAAGCGTCCTGAAATGGTACGCAGACGTTTCTCAACGCCTCCTTAATTGCTAGAATCGAGATTCCATGGAATTTTTAAATGGATATCGTTATAATGTTTGAAACTCGTCTTGTATATAGTCATACCATTTTTCCTATCGAAAAGAAGGTTTGAATTTCTATTAAGTTTCTGAGATTACCTGTGTTTATATAAAATGGAAGTCACCCGTCCAAGAAACTCATTCGAGATTGATGAACACTCATTAGCCTCAATTTCTTTTATCGGTTTTATTAAAGAAGGTTAAAAGTACCCGAAATACGTCGTTATCTTTAACAAAACGACTCGAACGACGCACAGTCCCTGAAAACGTTTTGCCAATAAAACACTTGTGGGAATTTTCGACCATTTTTTCATCCTTGGAACATCAATTTTCACCATCCAGCATTCTCCAACAACGCACAGTGCGGTAGCCCGTGGACAAAAGTCGAAAATGCAACAAATTTTTTCCAATTTGGTTTAGTAATCCTTTTAGATTGACCTCAGTGACATGGAATGGGAGCTTTTATTCGAATATTATTAACACAAAGGTTTCAAACCATGTCTGAACTAGTGGCAGTTTGCTTATCTTTCTAAACGAAACAATTTCCATATAGAAGTCTTCTCGAACTTTTTTGAACGCGCGGTTATTATCTCGATATTTCGTTTTATCTGGTGGGAACTGGTCGGGATAAGGCACAGCCTAATATTCCCTGCATTACTTGATCGGTCTTTGAAAAACATTAGGTCAATGTGGCTAGCTTTGACCAAATTCGATCCAATATCTGGAACAATAGCAGTTGAATTTTTTACGCTCAATATTATATTCGGTCAAGATTTCGTTGAGCTTGCCAACTATTTTTTCTCCCGTATGCTTTCTCTTAAAACGCCTACTAGTGAGAGGAAAGGATACACGCTCAAGATTTGTTTCATCTATCCAGTGACTATAATCCCAATAAATCTATCATCTTCCATACAATTTTTATTGTAATGCTTCTTCCCACATTTTACCTATGGGAATTATGAATGATGAAATCACATCGGGACCATGAATTAACAATTTATGCAATGATACAGGCATATGATACCGGTCATATTTTTTCAAATATACATATATCATTTGTCTTGTCTATTAATATCTTTAATTAATTCAAATTTGTTTGTTTTCCACTAGCAATAACCCTAAGTATTATAGATAAATGCTAAATCAAGTCAACATCAATTCCAGTAATAGATGTGCTCAATGTAGCGTTTTCAAAAAAAACCTTCGAGTGTTGTTACCTTCGTTACTTGAACCAAAACCAGTGTTTTGGTTTATCCACAAAGGGGCCTAAATCTTTATGGATAAATTGTTTTCTTTCTGTGAATAACGTTTTACATTCTTCGCCTCTAACTTGCCATTTCTTGAAGTCTAAACGATAGTATGTATGTTTAATCAGGCTGGGCCTTGATGAGAAATTTGCAGCGAAAGATGCCTCCTCAGAATTCCGGGTTTGTACTAGATCAACTCCCCGGAACTTTTTCGATTTCTGGCAGAACGCTGCAAACTATTTAGTAAGTTTCTAAGTTAGCCGGAAGTGAATTGCCCTTTTCTTGATAATAATTGATAACAATTTCCTCTAAATTTATATCGTGTTCCAATCAGTCTTTATATAAGGTTCAGAATGTTTTTCTGTGCTGTAAACACGCTCCATCATCGCTGAACATCTTTATTACCCTTTCGAATTTCGTTTCTATTGAATTATTATTATATATATATATATATATATAACAAGGATAATTTAATAGATGAAATAATATATAATTTACAAAAAGGATTTAAACTACTACTAAAATATTGGGCATTAAGGTTTGTGATAAGATGCTGCCGATGATGACATTGGTGGTGGTGGTTTTGATGGGGAAAGAACTTTAAGATCCTGGGGTGATGTTGGCCAACATATTCTTCTTCTCCCTACTCCTGTGGCCCAGCAGGCCTGTGGTAAACTTCTTTAGCCACTCATGGTATATTTAAAAGTCGCTGAATTGACTTAATGAATCTGAGTCAACTTGTTCTAGCAGAAAAAGAAAAAAACACTGTCTTTTCACTTGATCTAATGTCACTTGTCTCTTTTGAATTTGGAGCCAGTACTTCATTTTAAGGAAATTTATTCTCAACGAGGATTTACCTATCTCGTAGGTCCGTTTACCGTCAAATTAATTTGGGGCGAATCAAAGTACCGGGCATAATAACATTAAAAAAAATAGTTAATTGTTTTACACAAAAATATATGGGGACAAAAAAAAGCTTATATCTATGGTTGTGATACATTATTACCTGATTTCTCCTTCCATCCCAAAGAAATCTTTGATAAATTACGTACACCAATTTAGATATAAATTTGTATTTCCTATTTTGGTTGGCTCTCTGATACTTCTTCAATGTTCTGGAATTTTAAATAAATCCAGTATATAGTCTGACCGACCTGACACTCAATTACGAATTAGTTGGGAACAACGATAAATTTAACAATTTGATTTGTATTCCCATCATACAATAGTTTATAAATTTATTAGTACTAATTCCTTTTTTATAATCTTAATCAAGAATGATGGCACATATTCATTTCTTTTATACATTATATACAACCATATTGAGATCTAGCATTTTGATAATAGTGGCCTATCAGGGACTAATAAAAATGGTCAGACCTGCGCTAGAGTAAAATTTTCTTCTCGAAGCCCGAATATTACTCTAGGATTTCTATTAATTAATTTTTATCCTTTCTTCATTGTTTACGGGAAGCGTGCTGAAATGGTACGCAGTCGTTTCTCGACACCTCGGTAATTGCTAAAATCGAGATTCCATGGAATTTTTAATTGGATATCGATTATAAAGTTTGAAAATCGTCTTGTATGTAGTCATACCATTCTTCTTTTAAACGTGCATCTGAAAAGAACGTATTGTTGCTTTGTGACTCTGGATTATAAGTGGTCTTTTAATAATCAACAGAAGATTTATTATTTTGTACAACTAAGTCAATACATGATTTAAGAAACTAAGCGACGCCAGAAAGTATTTTCGCAAACGTAACGTCAGAATTTTTTTTTCCCGAACATCTTTTCTTCTTACATAGGTATTCGACGTGAAAGTGGGTCCAAATTATATATATGTAGGCGTAGGATTATATCTTCCAGTGAAAGATGGGTCATTTTTTTCAATTGAATCAAGTCAATTCAGCTTGTTCAATTTATCCCCAAGATTTCCTAGAAATATTGGAGAACATAATAAAACATCGTTTAGAATAAAAGAAGGAAAATATAGTCATCATAAGATTATATCTTCCAGTGAAAGATGGGTCATCTTTCTCAATTGAATCAAGTCAATTCAGCTTGTTAAATTTATCCCCAAGATTTCCTATAAAAATTGGTGAACTTAATAAAACTTCGTTTAGAAGAAAAGAAAGAAAATATAGTCATCATAAGACAGAAATACTTCTTGAGAAGTAAGAGAAGCAAAAATAGTGTGACTGTATAAGCACCTTGAATACCAGTGCCAGAAGCTACACGAATCTTCACAACTAAAGTGGTAGCTAAACATTCTGTCATTTAAAGCATGACATTGTTAGATAACTGTGATGTATGCAGCGTTATTTGTGGAGTTCTCGATTTTGTAGAAGGTAGAAAAATAATGTCTCTCCACTGTTTTTCAAAGTATTTATTAGCAAAAGCTTTTCGAGAACATGGTTCTCATCGTCAGTGCATCTATTACTCCACCTGCTAATAAATACTTTGAAAAACAGTGGAGAGACATTATTTTTCTACCTTCTACGAAATTGTTAGATAAAACAAATATAGGAGTTTTTAGCATGGATGCGTCCCCTTCGAAATTTATCTTTGCAACGTCCCCCCCCCCCTAAGAACATTTTCCTCGTGTCTTGCATATCTTCCAGGATGGTTTCTTCTAATAAAATTCCTTGGTTTGAAATTTCTAGCTCTAACAACATTCCCTGTATTCGTATGTTCATTGTTACTTATGTTTGTTTCTGAGACAATCACTAGCTCTCGAATCTTCAAATGCTTGCTTCTGAATTTGGGAACCAATGGCTCTAGTGTAAAATTTTCTTCTGGAAGCCCGAATATTACTCCAGGATTTCTATTAATTAATTTTTATCCTTTCTTCATTGTATACGGTAAAGCGTCCTGAAATGGTACGCAGACGTTTCTCAACGCCTCCTTAATTGCTAGAATCGAGATTCCATGGAATTTTTAAATGGATATCGTTATAATGTTTGAAACTCGTCTTGTATATAGTCATACCATTTTTCCTATCGAAAAGAAGGTTTGAATTTCTATTAAGTTTCTGAGATTACCTGTGTTTATATAAAATGGAAGTCACCCGTCCAAGAAACTCATTCGAGATTGATGAACACTCATTAGCCTCAATTTCTTTTATCGGTTTTATTAAAGAAGGTTAAAAGTACCCGAAATACGTCGTTATCTTTAACAAAACGACTCGAACGACGCACAGTCCCTGAAAACGTTTTGCCAATAAAACACTTGTGGGAATTTTCGACCATTTTTTCATCCTTGGAACATCAATTTTCACCATCCAGCATTCTCCAACAACGCACAGTGCGGTAGCCCGTGGACAAAAGTCGAAAATGCAACAAATTTTTTCCAATTTGGTTTAGTAATCCTTTTAGATTGACCTCAGTGACATGGAATGGGAGCTTTTATTCGAATATTATTAACACAAAGGTTTCAAACCATGTCTGAACTAGTGGCAGTTTGCTTATCTTTCTAAACGAAACAATTTCCATATAGAAGTCTTCTCGAACTTTTTTGAACGCGCGGTTATTATCTCGATATTTCGTTTTATCTGGTGGGAACTGGTCGGGATAAGGCACAGCCTAATATTCCCTGCATTACTTGATCGGTCTTTGAAAAACATTAGGTCAATGTGGCTAGCTTTGACCAAATTCGATCCAATATCTGGAACAATAGCAGTTGAATTTTTTACGCTCAATATTATATTCGGTCAAGATTTCGTTGAGCTTGCCAACTATTTTTTCTCCCGTATGCTTTCTCTTAAAACGCCTACTAGTGAGAGGAAAGGATACACGCTCAAGATTTGTTTCATCTATCCAGTGACTATAATCCCAATAAATCTATCATCTTCCATACAATTTTTATTGTAATGCTTCTTCCCACATTTTACCTATGGGAATTATGAATAATGAAATCACATCGGGACCATGAATTAACAATTTATGCAATGATACAGGCATATGATACCGGTCATATTTTTTCAAATATACATATATCATTTGTCTTGTCTATTAATATCTTTAATTAATTCAAATTTGTTTGTTTTCCACTAGCAATAACCCTAAGTATTATAGATAAATGCTAAATCAAGTCAACATCAATTCCAGTAATAGATGTGCTCAATGTAGCGTTTTCAAAAAAAACCTTCGAGTGTTGTTACCTTCGTTACTTGAACCAAAACCAGTGTTTTGGTTTATCCACAAAGGGGCCTAAATCTTTATGGATAAATTGTTTTCTTTCTGTGAATAACGTTTTACATTCTTCGCCTCTAACTTGCCATTTCTTGAAGTCTAAACGATAGTATGTATGTTTAATCAGGCTGGGCCTTGATGAGAAATTTGCAGCGAAAGATGCCTCCTCAGAATTCCGGGTTTGTACTAGATCAACTCCCCGGAACTTTTTCGATTTCTGGCAGAACGCTGCAAACTATTTAGTAAGTTTCTAAGTTAGCCGGAAGTGAATTGCCCTTTTCTTGATAATAATTGATAACAATTTCCTCTAAATTTATATCGTGTTCCAATCAGTCTTTATATAAGGTTCAGAATGTTTTTCTGTGCTGTAAACACGCTCCATCATCGCTGAACATCTTTATTACCCTTTCGAATTTCGTTTCTATTGAATTATTATTATATATATATATATATATATATATATATATATATATATATATATATATATATAACAAGGATAATTTAATAGATGAAATAATATATAATTTACAAAAAGGATTTAAACTACTACTAAAATATTGGGCATTAAGGTTTGTGATAAGATGCTGCCGATGATGACATTGGTGGTGGTGGTTTTGATGGGGAAAGAACTTTAAGATCCTGGGGTGATGTTGGCCAACATATTCTTCTTCTCCCTACTCCTGTGGCCCAGCAGGCCTGTGGTAAACTTCTTTAGCCACTCATGGTATATTTAAAAGTCGCTGAATTGACTTAATGAATCTGAGTCAACTTGTTCTAGCAGAAAAAGAAAAAAACACTGTCTTTTCACTTGATCTAATGTCACTTGTCTCTTTTGAATTTGGAGCCAGTACTTCATTTTAAGGAAATTTATTCTCAACGAGGATTTACCTATCTCGTAGGTCCGTTTACCGTCAAATTAATTTGGGGCGAATCAAAGTACCGGGCATAATAACATTAAAAAAAATAGTTAATTGTTTTACACAAAAATATATGGGGACAAAAAAAAGCTTATATCTATGGTTGTGATACATTATTACCTGATTTCTCCTTCCATCCCAAAGAAATCTTTGATAAATTACGTACACCAATTTAGATATAAATTTGTATTTCCTATTTTGGTTGGCTCTCTGATACTTCTTCAATGTTCTGGAATTTTAAATAAATCCAGTATATAGTCTGACCGACCTGACACTCAATTACGAATTAGTTGGGAACAACGATAAATTTAACAATTTGATTTGTATTCCCATCATACAATAGTTTATAAATTTATTAGTACTAATTCCTTTTTTATAATCTTAATCAAGAATGATGGCACATATTCATTTCTTTTATACATTATATACAACCATATTGAGATCTAGCATTTTGATAATAGTGGCCTATCAGGGACTAATAAAAATGGTCAGACCTGCGCTAGAGTAAAATTTTCTTCTCGAAGCCCGAATATTACTCTAGGATTTCTATTAATTAATTTTTATCCTTTCTTCATTGTTTACGGGAAGCGTGCTGAAATGGTACGCAGTCGTTTCTCGACACCTCGGTAATTGCTAAAATCGAGATTCCATGGAATTTTTAATTGGATATCGATTATAAAGTTTGAAAATCGTCTTGTATGTAGTCATACCATTCTTCTTTTAAACGTGCATCTGAAAAGAACGTATTGTTGCTTTGTGACTCTGGATTATAAGTGGTCTTTTAATAATCAACAGAAGATTTATTATTTTGTACAACTAAGTCAATACATGATTTAAGAAACTAAGCGACGCCAGAAAGTATTTTCGCAAACGTAACGTCAGAATTTTTTTTTCCCGAACATCTTTTCTTCTTACATAGGTATTCGACGTGAAAGTGGGTCCAAATTATATATATGTAGGCGTAGGATTATATCTTCCAGTGAAAGATGGGTCATTTTTTTCAATTGAATCAAGTCAATTCAGCTTGTTCAATTTATCCCCAAGATTTCCTAGAAATATTGGAGAACATAATAAAACATCGTTTAGAATAAAAGAAGGAAAATATAGTCATCATAAGATTATATCTTCCAGTGAAAGATGGGTCATCTTTCTCAATTGAATCAAGTCAATTCAGCTTGTTAAATTTATCCCCAAGATTTCCTATAAAAATTGGTGAACTTAATAAAACTTCGTTTAGAAGAAAAGAAAGAAAATATAGTCATCATAAGACAGAAATACTTCTTGAGAAGTAAGAGAAGCAAAAATAGTGTGACTGTATAAGCACCTTGAATACCAGTGCCAGAAGCTACACGAATCTTCACAACTAAAGTGGTAGCTAAACATTCTGTCATTTAAAGCATGACATTGTTAGATAACTGTGATGTATGCAGCGTTATTTGTGGAGTTCTCGATTTTGTAGAAGGTAGAAAAATAATGTCTCTCCACTGTTTTTCAAAGTATTTATTAGCAAAAGCTTTTCGAGAACATGGTTCTCATCGTCAGTGCATCTATTACTCCACCTGCTAATAAATACTTTGAAAAACAGTGGAGAGACATTATTTTTCTACCTTCTACGAAATTGTTAGATAAAACAAATATAGGAGTTTTTAGCATGGATGCGTCCCCTTCGAAATTTATCTTTGCAACGTCCCCCCCCCCTAAGAACATTTTCCTCGTGTCTTGCATATCTTCCAGGATGGTTTCTTCTAATAAAATTCCTTGGTTTGAAATTTCTAGCTCTAACAACATTCCCTGTATTCGTATGTTCATTGTTACTTATGTTTGTTTCTGAGACAATCACTAGCTCTCGAATCTTCAAATGCTTGCTTCTGAATTTGGGAACCAATGGCTCTAGTGTAAAATTTTCTTCTGGAAGCCCGAATATTACTCCAGGATTTCTATTAATTAATTTTTATCCTTTCTTCATTGTATACGGTAAAGCGTCCTGAAATGGTACGCAGACGTTTCTCAACGCCTCCTTAATTGCTAGAATCGAGATTCCATGGAATTTTTAAATGGATATCGTTATAATGTTTGAAACTCGTCTTGTATATAGTCATACCATTTTTCCTATCGAAAAGAAGGTTTGAATTTCTATTAAGTTTCTGAGATTACCTGTGTTTATATAAAATGGAAGTCACCCGTCCAAGAAACTCATTCGAGATTGATGAACACTCATTAGCCTCAATTTCTTTTATCGGTTTTATTAAAGAAGGTTAAAAGTACCCGAAATACGTCGTTATCTTTAACAAAACGACTCGAACGACGCACAGTCCCTGAAAACGTTTTGCCAATAAAACACTTGTGGGAATTTTCGACCATTTTTTCATCCTTGGAACATCAATTTTCACCATCCAGCATTCTCCAACAACGCACAGTGCGGTAGCCCGTGGACAAAAGTCGAAAATGCAACAAATTTTTTCCAATTTGGTTTAGTAATCCTTTTAGATTGACCTCAGTGACATGGAATGGGAGCTTTTATTCGAATATTATTAACACAAAGGTTTCAAACCATGTCTGAACTAGTGGCAGTTTGCTTATCTTTCTAAACGAAACAATTTCCATATAGAAGTCTTCTCGAACTTTTTTGAACGCGCGGTTATTATCTCGATATTTCGTTTTATCTGGTGGGAACTGGTCGGGATAAGGCACAGCCTAATATTCCCTGCATTACTTGATCGGTCTTTGAAAAACATTAGGTCAATGTGGCTAGCTTTGACCAAATTCGATCCAATATCTGGAACAATAGCAGTTGAATTTTTTACGCTCAATATTATATTCGGTCAAGATTTCGTTGAGCTTGCCAACTATTTTTTCTCCCGTATGCTTTCTCTTAAAACGCCTACTAGTGAGAGGAAAGGATACACGCTCAAGATTTGTTTCATCTATCCAGTGACTATAATCCCAATAAATCTATCATCTTCCATACAATTTTTATTGTAATGCTTCTTCCCACATTTTACCTATGGGAATTATGAATGATGAAATCACATCGGGACCATGAATTAACAATTTATGCAATGATACAGGCATATGATACCGGTCATATTTTTTCAAATATACATATATCATTTGTCTTGTCTATTAATATCTTTAATTAATTCAAATTTGTTTGTTTTCCACTAGCAATAACCCTAAGTATTATAGATAAATGCTAAATCAAGTCAACATCAATTCCAGTAATAGATGTGCTCAATGTAGCGTTTTCAAAAAAAACCTTCGAGTGTTGTTACCTTCGTTACTTGAACCAAAACCAGTGTTTTGGTTTATCCACAAAGGGGCCTAAATCTTTATGGATAAATTGTTTTCTTTCTGTGAATAACGTTTTACATTCTTCGCCTCTAACTTGCCATTTCTTGAAGTCTAAACGATAGTATGTATGTTTAATCAGGCTGGGCCTTGATGAGAAATTTGCAGCGAAAGATGCCTCCTCAGAATTCCGGGTTTGTACTAGATCAACTCCCCGGAACTTTTTCGATTTCTGGCAGAACGCTGCAAACTATTTAGTAAGTTTCTAAGTTAGCCGGAAGTGAATTGCCCTTTTCTTGATAATAATTGATAACAATTTCCTCTAAATTTATATCGTGTTCCAATCAGTCTTTATATAAGGTTCAGAATGTTTTTCTGTGCTGTAAACACGCTCCATCATCGCTGAACATCTTTATTACCCTTTCGAATTTCGTTTCTATTGAATTATTATTATATATATATATATATATATATATATATATATATATATATATATATATATATATAACAAGGATAATTTAATAGATGAAATAATATATAATTTACAAAAAGGATTTAAACTACTACTAAAATATTGGGCATTAAGGTTTGTGATAAGATGCTGCCGATGATGACATTGGTGGTGGTGGTTTTGATGGGGAAAGAACTTTAAGATCCTGGGGTGATGTTGGCCAACATATTCTTCTTCTCCCTACTCCTGTGGCCCAGCAGGCCTGTGGTAAACTTCTTTAGCCACTCATGGTATATTTAAAAGTCGCTGAATTGACTTAATGAATCTGAGTCAACTTGTTCTAGCAGAAAAAGAAAAAAACACTGTCTTTTCACTTGATCTAATGTCACTTGTCTCTTTTGAATTTGGAGCCAGTACTTCATTTTAAGGAAATTTATTCTCAACGAGGATTTACCTATCTCGTAGGTCCGTTTACCGTCAAATTAATTTGGGGCGAATCAAAGTACCGGGCATAATAACATTAAAAGAAATAGTTAATTGTTTTACACAAAAATATATGGGGACAAAAAAAAGCTTATATCTATGGTTGTGATACATTATTACCTGATTTCTCCTTCCATCCCAAAGAAATCTTTGATAAATTACGTACACCAATTTAGATATAAATTTGTATTTCCTATTTTGGTTGGCTCTCTGATACTTCTTCAATGTTCTGGAATTTTAAATAAATCCAGTATATAGTCTGACCGACCTGACACTCAATTACGAATTAGTTGGGAACAACGATAAATTTAACAATTTGATTTGTATTCCCATCATACAATAGTTTATAAATTTATTAGTACTAATTCCTTTTTTATAATCTTAATCAAGAATGATGGCACATATTCATTTCTTTTATACATTATATACAACCATATTGAGATCTAGCATTTTGATAATAGTGGCCTATCAGGGACTAATAAAAATGGTCAGACCTGCGCTAGAGTAAAATTTTCTTCTCGAAGCCAGAATATTACTCTAGGATTTCTATTAATTAATTTTTATCCTTTCTTCATTGTTTACGGGAAGCGTGCTGAAATGGTACGCAGTCGTTTCTCGACACCTCGGTAATTGCTAAAATCGAGATTCCATGGAATTTTTAATTGGATATCGATTATAAAGTTTGAAAATCGTCTTGTATGTAGTCATACCATTCTTCTTTTAAACGTGCATCTGAAAAGAACGTATTGTTGCTTTGTGACTCTGGATTATAAGTGGTCTTTTAATAATCAACAGAAGATTTATTATTTTGTACAACTAAGTCAATACATGATTTAAGAAACTAAGCGACGCCAGAAAGTATTTTCGCAAACGTAACGTCAGAATTTTTTTTTCCCGAACATCTTTTCTTCTTACATAGGTATTCGACGTGAAAGTGGGTCCAAATTATATATATGTAGGCGTAGGATTATATCTTCCAGTGAAAGATGGGTCATTTTTTTCAATTGAATCAAGTCAATTCAGCTTGTTCAATTTATCCCCAAGATTTCCTAGAAATATTGGAGAACATAATAAAACATCGTTTAGAATAAAAGAAGGAAAATATAGTCATCATAAGATTATATCTTCCAGTGAAAGATGGGTCATCTTTCTCAATTGAATCAAGTCAATTCAGCTTGTTAAATTTATCCCCAAGATTTCCTATAAAAATTGGTGAACTTAATAAAACTTCGTTTAGAAGAAAAGAAAGAAAATATAGTCATCATAAGACAGAAATACTTCTTGAGAAGTAAGAGAAGCAAAAATAGTGTGACTGTATAAGCACCTTGAATACCAGTGCCAGAAGCTACACGAATCTTCACAACTAAAGTGGTAGCTAAACATTCTGTCATTTAAAGCATGACATTGTTAGATAACTGTGATGTATGCAGCGTTATTTGTGGAGTTCTCGATTTTGTAGAAGGTAGAAAAATAATGTCTCTCCACTGTTTTTCAAAGTATTTATTAGCAAAAGCTTTTCGAGAACATGGTTCTCATCGTCAGTGCATCTATTACTCCACCTGCTAATAAATACTTTGAAAAACAGTGGAGAGACATTATTTTTCTACCTTCTACGAAATTGTTAGATAAAACAAATATAGGAGTTTTTAGCATGGATGCGTCCCCTTCGAAATTTATCTTTGCAACGTCCCCCCCCCCCTAAGAACATTTTCCTCGTGTCTTGCATATCTTCCAGGATGGTTTCTTCTAATAAAATTCCTTGGTTTGAAATTTCTAGCTCTAACAACATTCCCTGTATTCGTATGTTCATTGTTACTTATGTTTGTTTCTGAGACAATCACTAGCTCTCGAATCTTCAAATGCTTGCTTCTGAATTTGGGAACCAATGGCTCTAGTGTAAAATTTTCTTCTGGAAGCCCGAATATTACTCCAGGATTTCTATTAATTAATTTTTATCCTTTCTTCATTGTATACGGTAAAGCGTGCTGAAATGGTACGCAGACGTTTCTCAACGCCTCCTTAATTGCTAGAATCGAGATTCCATGGAATTTTTAAATGGATATCGTTATAATGTTTGAAACTCGTCTTGTATATAGTCATACCATTTTTCCTATCGAAAAGAAGGTTTGAATTTCTATTAAGTTTCTGAGATTACCTGTGTTTATATAAAATGGAAGTCACCCGTCCAAGAAACTCATTCGAGATTGATGAACACTCATTAGCCTCAATTTCTTTTATCGGTTTTATTAAAGAAGGTTAAAAGTACCCGAAATACGTCGTTATCTTTAACAAAACGACTCGAAAGACGCACAGTCCCTGAAAACGTTTTGCCAATAAAACACTTGTGGGAATTTTCGACCATTTTTTCATCCTTGGAACATCAATTTTCACCATCCAGCATTCTCCAACAACGCACAGTGCGGTAGCCCGTGGACAAAAGTCGAAAATGCAACAAATTTTTTCCAATTTGGTTTAGTAATCCTTTTAGATTGACCTCAGTGACATGGAATGGGAGCTTTTATTCGAATATTATTAACACAAAGGTTTCAAACCATGTCTGAACTAGTGGCAGTTTGCTTATCTTTCTAAACGAAACAATTTCCATATAGAAGTCTTCTCGAACTTTTTTGAACGCGCGGTTATTATCTCGATATTTCGTTTTATCTGGTGGGAACTGGTCGGGATAAGGCACAGCCTAATATTCCCTGCATTACTTGATCGGTCTTTGAAAAACATTAGGTCAATGTGGCTAGCTTTGACCAAATTCGATCCAATATCTGGAACAATAGCAGTTGAATTTTTTACGCTCAATATTATATTCGGTCAAGATTTCGTTGAGCTTGCCAACTATTTTTTCTCCCGTATGCTTTCTCTTAAAACGCCTACTAGTGAGAGGAAAGGATACACGCTCAAGATTTGTTTCATCTATCCAGTGACTATAATCCCAATAAATCTATCATCTTCCATACAATTTTTATTATAATGCTTCTTCCCACATTTTACCTATGGGAATTATGAATGATGAAATCACATCGGGACCATGAATTAACAATTTATGCAATGATACAGGCATATGATACCGGTCATATTTTTTCAAATATACATATATCATTTGTCTTGTCTATTAATATCTTTAATTAATTCAAATTTGTTTGTTTTCCACTAGCAATAACCCTAAGTATTATAGATAAATGCTAAATCAAGTCAACATCAATTCCAGTAATAGATGTGCTCAATGTAGCGTTTTCAAAAAAAACCTTCGAGTGTTGTTACCTTCGTTACTTGAACCAAAACCAGTGTTTTGGTTTATCCACAAAGGGGCCTAAATCTTTATGGATAAATTGTTTTCTTTCTGTGAATAACGTTTTACATTCTTCGCCTCTAACTTGCCATTTCTTGAAGTCTAAACGATAGTATGTATGTTTAATCAGGCTGGGCCTTGATGAGAAATTTGCAGCGAAAGATGCCTCCTCAGAATTCCGGGTTTGTACTAGATCAACTCCCCGGAACTTTTTCGATTTCTGGCAGAACGCTGCAAACTATTTAGTAAGTTTCTAAGTTAGCCGGAAGTGAATTGCCCTTTTCTTGATAATAATTGATAACAATTTCCTCTAAATTTATATCGTGTTCCAATCAGTCTTTATATAAGGTTCAGAATGTTTTTCTGTGCTGTAAACACGCTCCATCATCGCTGAACATCTTTATTACCCTTTCGAATTTCGTTTCTATTGAATTATTATTATATATATATATATATATATATATATATATATATATATATATATATATATATATAACAAGGATAATTTAATAGATGAAATAATATATAATTTACAAAAAGGATTTAAACTACTACTAAAATATTGGGCATTAAGGTTTGTGATAAGATGCTGCCGATGATGACATTGGTGGTGGTGGTTTTGATGGGGAAAGAACTTTAAGATCCTGGGGTGATGTTGGCCAACATATTCTTCTTCTCCCTACTCCTGTGGCCCAGCAGGCCTGTGGTAAACTTCTTTAGCCACTCATGGTATATTTAAAAGTCGCTGAATTGACTTAATGAATCTGAGTCAACTTGTTCTAGCAGAAAAAGAAAAAAACACTGTCTTTTCACTTGATCTAATGTCACTTGTCTCTTTTGAATTTGGAGCCAGTACTTCATTTTAAGGAAATTTATTCTCAACGAGGATTTACCTATCTCGTAGGTCCGTTTACCGTCAAATTAATTTGGGGCGAATCAAAGTACCGGGCATAATAACATTAAAAAAAATAGTTAATTGTTTTACACAAAAATATATGGGGACAAAAAAAAGCTTATATCTATGGTTGTGATACATTATTACCTGATTTCTCCTTCCATCCCAAAGAAATCTTTGATAAATTACGTACACCAATTTAGATATAAATTTGTATTTCCTATTTTGGTTGGCTCTCTGATACTTCTTCAATGTTCTGGAATTTTAAATAAATCCAGTATATAGTCTGACCGACCTGACACTCAATTACGAATTAGTTGGGAACAACGATAAATTTAACAATTTGATTTGTATTCCCATCATACAATAGTTTATAAATTTATTAGTACTAATTCCTTTTTTATAATCTTAATCAAGAATGATGGCACATATTCATTTCTTTTATACATTATATACAACCATATTGAGATCTAGCATTTTGATAATAGTGGCCTATCAGGGACTAATAAAAATGGTCAGACCTGCGCTAGAGTAAAATTTTCTTCTCGAAGCCCGAATATTACTCTAGGATTTCTATTAATTAATTTTTATCCTTTCTTCATTGTTTACGGGAAGCGTGCTGAAATGGTACGCAGTCGTTTCTCGACACCTCGGTAATTGCTAAAATCGAGATTCCATGGAATTTTTAATTGGATATCGATTATAAAGTTTGAAAATCGTCTTGTATGTAGTCATACCATTCTTCTTTTAAACGTGCATCTGAAAAGAACGTATTGTTGCTTTGTGACTCTGGATTATAAGTGGTCTTTTAATAATCAACAGAAGATTTATTATTTTGTACAACTAAGTCAATACATGATTTAAGAAACTAAGCGACGCCAGAAAGTATTTTCGCAAACGTAACGTCAGAATTTTTTTTTCCCGAACATCTTTTCTTCTTACATAGGTATTCGACGTGAAAGTGGGTCCAAATTATATATATGTAGGCGTAGGATTATATCTTCCAGTGAAAGATGGGTCATTTTTTTCAATTGAATCAAGTCAATTCAGCTTGTTCAATTTATCCCCAAGATTTCCTAGAAATATTGGAGAACATAATAAAACATCGTTTAGAATAAAAGAAGGAAAATATAGTCATCATAAGATTATATCTTCCAGTGAAAGATGGGTCATCTTTCTCAATTGAATCAAGTCAATTCAGCTTGTTAAATTTATCCCCAAGATTTCCTATAAAAATTGGTGAACTTAATAAAACTTCGTTTAGAAGAAAAGAAAGAAAATATAGTCATCATAAGACAGAAATACTTCTTGAGAAGTAAGAGAAGCAAAAATAGTGTGACTGTATAAGCACCTTGAATACCAGTGCCAGAAGCTACACGAATCTTCACAACTAAAGTGGTAGCTAAACATTCTGTCATTTAAAGCATGACATTGTTAGATAACTGTGGTGTATGCAGCGTTATTTGTGGAGTTCTCGATTTTGTAGAAGGTAGAAAAATAATGTCTCTCCACTGTTTTTCAAAGTATTTATTAGCAAAAGCTTTTCGAGAACATGGTTCTCATCGTCAGTGCATCTATTACTCCACCTGCTAATAAATACTTTGAAAAACAGTGGAGAGACATTATTTTTCTACCTTCTACGAAATTGTTAGATAAAACAAATATAGGAGTTTTTAGCATGGATGCGTCCCCTTCGAAATTTATCTTTGCAACGTCCCCCCCCCCTAAGAACATTTTCCTCGTGTCTTGCATATCTTCCAGGATGGTTTCTTCTAATAAAATTCCTTGGTTTGAAATTTCTAGCTCTAACAACATTCCCTGTATTCGTATGTTCATTGTTACTTATGTTTGTTTCTGAGACAATCACTAGCTCTCGAATCTTCAAATGCTTGCTTCTGAATTTGGGAACCAATGGCTCTAGTGTAAAATTTTCTTCTGGAAGCCCGAATATTACTCCAGGATTTCTATTAATTAATTTTTATCCTTTCTTCATTGTATACGGTAAAGCGTCCTGAAATGGTACGCAGACGTTTCTCAACGCCTCCTTAATTGCTAGAATCGAGATTCCATGGAATTTTTAAATGGATATCGTTATAATGTTTGAAACTCGTCTTGTATATAGTCATACCATTTTTCCTATCGAAAAGAAGGTTTGAATTTCTATTAAGTTTCTGAGATTACCTGTGTTTATATAAAATGGAAGTCACCCGTCCAAGAAACTCATTCGAGATTGATGAACACTCATTAGCCTCAATTTCTTTTATCGGTTTTATTAAAGAAGGTTAAAAGTACCCGAAATACGTCGTTATCTTTAACAAAACGACTCGAACGACGCACAGTCCCTGAAAACGTTTTGCCAATAAAACACTTGTGGGAATTTTCGACCATTTTTTCATCCTTGGAACATCAATTTTCACCATCCAGCATTCTCCAACAACGCACAGTGCGGTAGCCCGTGGACAAAAGTCGAAAATGCAACAAATTTTTTCCAATTTGGTTTAGTAATCCTTTTAGATTGACCTCAGTGACATGGAATGGGAGCTTTTATTCGAATATTATTAACACAAAGGTTTCAAACCATGTCTGAACTAGTGGCAGTTTGCTTATCTTTCTAAACGAAACAATTTCCATATAGAAGTCTTCTCGAACTTTTTTGAACGCGCGGTTATTATCTCGATATTTCGTTTTATCTGGTGGGAACTGGTCGGGATAAGGCACAGCCTAATATTCCCTGCATTACTTGATCGGTCTTTGAAAAACATTAGGTCAATGTGGCTAGCTTTGACCAAATTCGATCCAATATCTGGAACAATAGCAGTTGAATTTTTTACGCTCAATATTATATTCGGTCAAGATTTCGTTGAGCTTGCCAACTATTTTTTCTCCCGTATGCTTTCTCTTAAAACGCCTACTAGTGAGAGGAAAGGATACACGCTCAAGATTTGTTTCATCTATCCAGTGACTATAATCCCAATAAATCTATCATCTTCCATACAATTTTTATTGTAATGCTTCTTCCCACATTTTACCTATGGGAATTATGAATGATGAAATCACATCGGGACCATGAATTAACAATTTATGCAATGATACAGGCATATGATACCGGTCATATTTTTTCAAATATACATATATCATTTGTCTTGTCTATTAATATCTTTAATTAATTCAAATTTGTTTGTTTTCCACTAGCAATAACCCTAAGTATTATAGATAAATGCTAAATCAAGTCAACATCAATTCCAGTAATAGATGTGCTCAATGTAGCGTTTTCAAAAAAAACCTTCGAGTGTTGTTACCTTCGTTACTTGAACCAAAACCAGTGTTTTGGTTTATCCACAAAGGGGCCTAAATCTTTATGGATAAATTGTTTTCTTTCTGTGAATAACGTTTTACATTCTTCGCCTCTAACTTGCCATTTCTTGAAGTCTAAACGATAGTATGTATGTTTAATCAGGCTGGGCCTTGATGAGAAATTTGCAGCGAAAGATGCCTCCTCAGAATTCCGGGTTTGTACTAGATCAACTCCCCGGAACTTTTTCGATTTCTGGCAGAACGCTGCAAACTATTTAGTAAGTTTCTAAGTTAGCCGGAAGTGAATTGCCCTTTTCTTGATAATAATTGATAACAATTTCCTCTAAATTTATATCGTGTTCCAATCAGTCTTTATATAAGGTTCAGAATGTTTTTCTGTGCTGTAAACACGCTCCATCATCGCTGAACATCTTTATTACCCTTTCGAATTTCGTTTCTATTGAATTATTATTATATATATATATATATATATAACAAGGATAATTTAATAGATGAAATAATATATAATTTACAAAAAGGATTTAAACTACTACTAAAATATTGGGCATTAAGGTTTGTGATAAGATGCTGCCGATGATGACATTGGTGGTGGTGGTTTTGATGGGGAAAGAACTTTAAGATCCTGGGGTGATGTTGGCCAACATATTCTTCTTCTCCCTACTCCTGTGGCCCAGCAGGCCTGTGGTAAACTTCTTTAGCCACTCATGGTATATTTAAAAGTCGCTGAATTGACTTAATGAATCTGAGTCAACTTGTTCTAGCAGAAAAAGAAAAAAACACTGTCTTTTCACTTGATCTAATGTCACTTGTCTCTTTTGAATTTGGAGCCAGTACTTCATTTTAAGGAAATTTATTCTCAACGAGGATTTACCTATCTCGTAGGTCCGTTTACCGTCAAATTAATTTGGGGCGAATCAAAGTACCGGGCATAATAACATTAAAAAAAATAGTTAATTGTTTTACACAAAAATATATGGGGACAAAAAAAAGCTTATATCTATGGTTGTGATACATTATTACCTGATTTCTCCTTCCATCCCAAAGAAATCTTTGATAAATTACGTACACCAATTTAGATATAAATTTGTATTTCCTATTTTGGTTGGCTCTCTGATACTTCTTCAATGTTCTGGAATTTTAAATAAATCCAGTATATAGTCTGACCGACCTGACACTCAATTACGAATTAGTTGGGAACAACGATAAATTTAACAATTTGATTTGTATTCCCATCATACAATAGTTTATAAATTTATTAGTACTAATTCCTTTTTTATAATCTTAATCAAGAATGATGGCACATATTCATTTCTTTTATACATTATATACAACCATATTGAGATCTAGCATTTTGATAATAGTGGCCTATCAGGGACTAATAAAAATGGTCAGACCTGCGCTAGAGTAAAATTTTCTTCTCGAAGCCCGAATATTACTCTAGGATTTCTATTAATTAATTTTTATCCTTTCTTCATTGTTTACGGGAAGCGTGCTGAAATGGTACGCAGTCGTTTCTCGACACCTCGGTAATTGCTAAAATCGAGATTCCATGGAATTTTTAATTGGATATCGATTATAAAGTTTGAAAATCGTCTTGTATGTAGTCATACCATTCTTCTTTTAAACGTGCATCTGAAAAGAACGTATTGTTGCTTTGTGACTCTGGATTATAAGTGGTCTTTTAATAATCAACAGAAGATTTATTATTTTGTACAACTAAGTCAATACATGATTTAAGAAACTAAGCGACGCCAGAAAGTATTTTCGCAAACGTAACGTCAGAATTTTTTTTTCCCGAACATCTTTTCTTCTTACATAGGTATTCGACGTGAAAGTGGGTCCAAATTATATATATGTAGGCGTAGGATTATATCTTCCAGTGAAAGATGGGTCATTTTTTTCAATTGAATCAAGTCAATTCAGCTTGTTCAATTTATCCCCAAGATTTCCTAGAAATATTGGAGAACATAATAAAACATCGTTTAGAATAAAAGAAGGAAAATATAGTCATCATAAGATTATATCTTCCAGTGAAAGATGGGTCATCTTTCTCAATTGAATCAAGTCAATTCAGCTTGTTAAATTTATCCCCAAGATTTCCTATAAAAATTGGTGAACTTAATAAAACTTCGTTTAGAAGAAAAGAAAGAAAATATAGTCATCATAAGACAGAAATACTTCTTGAGAAGTAAGAGAAGCAAAAATAGTGTGACTGTATAAGCACCTTGAATACCAGTGCCAGAAGCTACACGAATCTTCACAACTAAAGTGGTAGCTAAACATTCTGTCATTTAAAGCATGACATTGTTAGATAACTGTGGTGTATGCAGCGTTATTTGTGGAGTTCTCGATTTTGTAGAAGGTAGAAAAATAATGTCTCTCCACTGTTTTTCAAAGTATTTATTAGCAAAAGCTTTTCGAGAACATGGTTCTCATCGTCAGTGCATCTATTACTCCACCTGCTAATAAATACTTTGAAAAACAGTGGAGAGACATTATTTTTCTACCTTCTACGAAATTGTTAGATAAAACAAATATAGGAGTTTTTAGCATGGATGCGTCCCCTTCGAAATTTATCTTTGCAACGTCCCCCCCCCCTAAGAACATTTTCCTCGTGTCTTGCATATCTTCCAGGATGGTTTCTTCTAATAAAATTCCTTGGTTTGAAATTTCTAGCTCTAACAACATTCCCTGTATTCGTATGTTCATTGTTACTTATGTTTGTTTCTGAGACAATCACTAGCTCTCGAATCTTCAAATGCTTGCTTCTGAATTTGGGAACCAATGGCTCTAGTGTAAAATTTTCTTCTGGAAGCCCGAATATTACTCCAGGATTTCTATTAATTAATTTTTATCCTTTCTTCATTGTATACGGTAAAGCGTCCTGAAATGGTACGCAGACGTTTCTCAACGCCTCCTTAATTGCTAGAATCGAGATTCCATGGAATTTTTAAATGGATATCGTTATAATGTTTGAAACTCGTCTTGTATATAGTCATACCATTTTTCCTATCGAAAAGAAGGTTTGAATTTCTATTAAGTTTCTGAGATTACCTGTGTTTATATAAAATGGAAGTCACCCGTCCAAGAAAACTCATTCGAGATTGATGAACACTCATTAGCCTCAATTTCTTTTATCGGTTTTATTAAAGAAGGTTAAAAGTACCCGAAATACGTCGTTATCTTTAACAAAACGACTCGAACGACGCACAGTCCCTGAAAACGTTTTGCCAATAAAACACTTGTGGGAATTTTCGACCATTTTTTCATCCTTGGAACATCAATTTTCACCATCCAGCATTCTCCAACAACGCACAGTGCGGTAGCCCGTGGACAAAAGTCGAAAATGCAACAAATTTTTTCCAATTTGGTTTAGTAATCCTTTTAGATTGACCTCAGTGACATGGAATGGGAGCTTTTATTCGAATATTATTAACACAAAGGTTTCAAACCATGTCTGAACTAGTGGCAGTTTGCTTATCTTTCTAACGAAACAATTTCCATATAGAAGTCTTCTCGAACTTTTTTGAACGCGCGGTTATTATCTCGATATTTCGTTTTATCTGGTGGGAACTGGTCGGGATAAGGCACAGCCTAATATTCCCTGCATTACTTGATCGGTCTTTGAAAAACATTAGGTCAATGTGGCTAGCTTTGACCAAATTCGATCCAATATCTGGAACAATAGCAGTTGAATTTTTTACGCTCAATATTATATTCGGTCAAGATTTCGTTGAGCTTGCCAACTATTTTTTCTCCCGTATGCTTTCTCTTAAAACGCCTACTAGTGAGAGGAAAGGATACACGCTCAAGATTTGTTTCATCTATCCAGTGACTATAATCCCAATAAATCTATCATCTTCCATACAATTTTTATTGTAATGCTTCTTCCCACATTTTACCTATGGGAATTATGAATAATGAAATCACATCGGGACCATGAATTAACAATTTATGCAATGATACAGGCATATGATACCGGTCATATTTTTTCAAATATACATATATCATTTGTCTTGTCTATTAATATCTTTAATTAATTCAAATTTGTTTGTTTTCCACTAGCAATAACCCTAAGTATTATAGATAAATGCTAAATCAAGTCAACATCAATTCCAGTAATAGATGTGCTCAATGTAGCGTTTTCAAAAAAAACCTTCGAGTGTTGTTACCTTCGTTACTTGAACCAAAACCAGTGTTTTGGTTTATCCACAAAGGGGCCTAAATCTTTATGGATAAATTGTTTTCTTTCTGTGAATAACGTTTTACATTCTTCGCCTCTAACTTGCCATTTCTTGAAGTCTAAACGATAGTATGTATGTTTAATCAGGCTGGGCCTTGATGAGAAATTTGCAGCGAAAGATGCCTCCTCAGAATTCCGGGTTTGTACTAGATCAACTCCCCGGAACTTTTTCGATTTCTGGCAGAACGCTGCAAACTATTTAGTAAGTTTCTAAGTTAGCCGGAAGTGAATTGCCCTTTTCTTGATAATAATTGATAACAATTTCCTCTAAATTTATATCGTGTTCCAATCAGTCTTTATATAAGGTTCAGAATGTTTTTCTGTGCTGTAAACACGCTCCATCATCGCTGAACATCTTTATTACCCTTTCGAATTTCGTTTCTATTGAATTATTATTATATATATATATATATATATATATATATATATATATATATATATATATAACAAGGATAATTTAATAGATGAAATAATATATAATTTACAAAAAGGATTTAAACTACTACTAAAATATTGGGCATTAAGGTTTGTGATAAGATGCTGCCGATGATGACATTGGTGGTGGTGGTTTTGATGGGGAAAGAACTTTAAGATCCTGGGGTGATGTTGGCCAACATATTCTTCTTCTCCCTACTCCTGTGGCCCAGCAGGCCTGTGGTAAACTTCTTTAGCCACTCATGGTATATTTAAAAGTCGCTGAATTGACTTAATGAATCTGAGTCAACTTGTTCTAGCAGAAAAAGAAAAAAACACTGTCTTTTCACTTGATCTAATGTCACTTGTCTCTTTTGAATTTGGAGCCAGTACTTCATTTTAAGGAAATTTATTCTCAACGAGGATTTACCTATCTCGTAGGTCCGTTTACCGTCAAATTAATTTGGGGCGAATCAAAGTACCGGGCATAATAACATTAAAAAAAATAGTTAATTGTTTTACACAAAAATATATGGGGACAAAAAAAAGCTTATATCTATGGTTGTGATACATTATTACCTGATTTCTCCTTCCATCCCAAAGAAATCTTTGATAAATTACGTACACCAATTTAGATATAAATTTGTATTTCCTATTTTGGTTGGCTCTCTGATACTTCTTCAATGTTCTGGAATTTTAAATAAATCCAGTATATAGTCTGACCGACCTGACACTCAATTACGAATTAGTTGGGAACAACGATAAATTTAACAATTTGATTTGTATTCCCATCATACAATAGTTTATAAATTTATTAGTACTAATTCCTTTTTTATAATCTTAATCAAGAATGATGGCACATATTCATTTCTTTTATACATTATATACAACCATATTGAGATCTAGCATTTTGATAATAGTGGCCTATCAGGGACTAATAAAAATGGTCAGACCTGCGCTAGAGTAAAATTTTCTTCTCGAAGCCCGAATATTACTCTAGGATTTCTATTAATTAATTTTTATCCTTTCTTCATTGTTTACGGGAAGCGTGCTGAAATGGTACGCAGTCGTTTCTCGACACCTCGGTAATTGCTAAAATCGAGATTCCATGGAATTTTTAATTGGATATCGATTATAAAGTTTGAAAATCGTCTTGTATGTAGTCATACCATTCTTCTTTTAAACGTGCATCTGAAAAGAACGTATTGTTGCTTTGTGACTCTGGATTATAAGTGGTCTTTTAATAATCAACAGAAGATTTATTATTTTGTACAACTAAGTCAATACATGATTTAAGAAACTAAGCGACGCCAGAAAGTATTTTCGCAAACGTAACGTCAGAATTTTTTTTTCCCGAACATCTTTTCTTCTTACATAGGTATTCGACGTGAAAGTGGGTCCAAATTATATATATGTAGGCGTAGGATTATATCTTCCAGTGAAAGATGGGTCATTTTTTTCAATTGAATCAAGTCAATTCAGCTTGTTCAATTTATCCCCAAGATTTCCTAGAAATATTGGAGAACATAATAAAACATCGTTTAGAATAAAAGAAGGAAAATATAGTCATCATAAGATTATATCTTCCAGTGAAAGATGGGTCATCTTTCTCAATTGAATCAAGTCAATTCAGCTTGTTAAATTTATCCCCAAGATTTCCTATAAAAATTGGTGAACTTAATAAAACTTCGTTTAGAAGAAAAGAAAGAAAATATAGTCATCATAAGACAGAAATACTTCTTGAGAAGTAAGAGAAGCAAAAATAGTGTGACTGTATAAGCACCTTGAATACCAGTGCCAGAAGCTACACGAATCTTCACAACTAAAGTGGTAGCTAAACATTCTGTCATTTAAAGCATGACATTGTTAGATAACTGTGATGTATGCAGCGTTATTTGTGGAGTTCTCGATTTTGTAGAAGGTAGAAAAATAATGTCTCTCCACTGTTTTTCAAAGTATTTATTAGCAAAAGCTTTTCGAGAACATGGTTCTCATCGTCAGTGCATCTATTACTCCACCTGCTAATAAATACTTTGAAAAACAGTGGAGAGACATTATTTTTCTACCTTCTACGAAATTGTTAGATAAAACAAATATAGGAGTTTTTAGCATGGATGCGTCCCCTTCGAAATTTATCTTTGCAACGTCCCCCCCCCCCTAAGAACATTTTCCTCGTGTCTTGCATATCTTCCAGGATGGTTTCTTCTAATAAAATTCCTTGGTTTGAAATTTCTAGCTCTAACAACATTCCCTGTATTCGTATGTTCATTGTTACTTATGTTTGTTTCTGAGACAATCACTAGCTCTCGAATCTTCAAATGCTTGCTTCTGAATTTGGGAACCAATGGCTCTAGTGTAAAATTTTCTTCTGGAAGCCCGAATATTACTCCAGGATTTCTATTAATTAATTTTTATCCTTTCTTCATTGTATACGGTAAAGCGTCCTGAAATGGTACGCAGACGTTTCTCAACGCCTCCTTAATTGCTAGAATCGAGATTCCATGGAATTTTTAAATGGATATCGTTATAATGTTTGAAACTCGTCTTGTATATAGTCATACCATTTTTCCTATCGAAAAGAAGGTTTGAATTTCTATTAAGTTTCTGAGATTACCTGTGTTTATATAAAATGGAAGTCACCCGTCCAAGAAACTCATTCGAGATTGATGAACACTCATTAGCCTCAATTTCTTTTATCGGTTTTATTAAAGAAGGTTAAAAGTACCCGAAATACGTCGTTATCTTTAACAAAACGACTCGAACGACGCACAGTCCCTGAAAACGTTTTGCCAATAAAACACTTGTGGGAATTTTCGACCATTTTTTCATCCTTGGAACATCAATTTTCACCATCCAGCATTCTCCAACAACGCACAGTGCGGTAGCCCGTGGACAAAAGTCGAAAATGCAACAAATTTTTTCCAATTTGGTTTAGTAATCCTTTTAGATTGACCTCAGTGACATGGAATGGGAGCTTTTATTCGAATATTATTAACACAAAGGTTTCAAACCATGTCTGAACTAGTGGCAGTTTGCTTATCTTTCTAAACGAAACAATTTCCATATAGAAGTCTTCTCGAACTTTTTTGAACGCGCGGTTATTATCTCGATATTTCGTTTTATCTGGTGGGAACTGGTCGGGATAAGGCACAGCCTAATATTCCCTGCATTACTTGATCGGTCTTTGAAAAACATTAGGTCAATGTGGCTAGCTTTGACCAAATTCGATCCAATATCTGGAACAATAGCAGTTGAATTTTTTACGCTCAATATTATATTCGGTCAAGATTTCGTTGAGCTTGCCAACTATTTTTTCTCCCGTATGCTTTCTCTTAAAACGCCTACTAGTGAGAGGAAAGGATACACGCTCAAGATTTGTTTCATCTATCCAGTGACTATAATCCCAATAAATCTATCATCTTCCATACAATTTTTATTGTAATGCTTCTTCCCACATTTTACCTATGGGAATTATGAATAATGAAATCACATCGGGACCATGAATTAACAATTTATGCAATGATACAGGCATATGATACCGGTCATATTTTTTCAAATATACATATATCATTTGTCTTGTCTATTAATATCTTTAATTAATTCAAATTTGTTTGTTTTCCACTAGCAATAACCCTAAGTATTATAGATAAATGCTAAATCAAGTCAACATCAATTCCAGTAATAGATGTGCTCAATGTAGCGTTTTCAAAAAAAACCTTCGAGTGTTGTTACCTTCGTTACTTGAACCAAAACCAGTGTTTTGGTTTATCCACAAAGGGGCCTAAATCTTTATGGATAAATTGTTTTCTTTCTGTGAATAACGTTTTACATTCTTCGCCTCTAACTTGCCATTTCTTGAAGTCTAAACGATAGTATGTATGTTTAATCAGGCTGGGCCTTGATGAGAAATTTGCAGCGAAAGATGCCTCCTCAGAATTCCGGGTTTGTACTAGATCAACTCCCCGGAACTTTTTCGATTTCTGGCAGAACGCTGCAAACTATTTAGTAAGTTTCTAAGTTAGCCGGAAGTGAATTGCCCTTTTCTTGATAATAATTGATAACAATTTCCTCTAAATTTATATCGTGTTCCAATCAGTCTTTATATAAGGTTCAGAATGTTTTTCTGTGCTGTAAACACGCTCCATCATCGCTGAACATCTTTATTACCCTTTCGAATTTCGTTTCTATTGAATTATTATTATATATATATATATATATATATATATATATATATATATATATATATATATATATAACAAGGATAATTTAATAGATGAAATAATATATAATTTACAAAAAGGATTTAAACTACTACTAAAATATTGGGCATTAAGGTTTGTGATAAGATGCTGCCGATGATGACATTGGTGGTGGTGGTTTTGATGGGGAAAGAACTTTAAGATCCTGGGGTGATGTTGGCCAACATATTCTTCTTCTCCCTACTCCTGTGGCCCAGCAGGCCTGTGGTAAACTTCTTTAGCCACTCATGGTATATTTAAAAGTCGCTGAATTGACTTAATGAATCTGAGTCAACTTGTTCTAGCAGAAAAAGAAAAAAACACTGTCTTTTCACTTGATCTAATGTCACTTGTCTCTTTTGAATTTGGAGCCAGTACTTCATTTTAAGGAAATTTATTCTCAACGAGGATTTACCTATCTCGTAGGTCCGTTTACCGTCAAATTAATTTGGGGCGAATCAAAGTACCGGGCATAATAACATTAAAAAAAATAGTTAATTGTTTTACACAAAAATATATGGGGACAAAAAAAAGCTTATATCTATGGTTGTGATACATTATTACCTGATTTCTCCTTCCATCCCAAAGAAATCTTTGATAAATTACGTACACCAATTTAGATATAAATTTGTATTTCCTATTTTGGTTGGCTCTCTGATACTTCTTCAATGTTCTGGAATTTTAAATAAATCCAGTATATAGTCTGACCGACCTGACACTCAATTACGAATTAGTTGGGAACAACGATAAATTTAACAATTTGATTTGTATTCCCATCATACAATAGTTTATAAATTTATTAGTACTAATTCCTTTTTTATAATCTTAATCAAGAATGATGGCACATATTCATTTCTTTTATACATTATATACAACCATATTGAGATCTAGCATTTTGATAATAGTGGCCTATCAGGGACTAATAAAAATGGTCAGACCTGCGCTAGAGTAAAATTTTCTTCTCGAAGCCCGAATATTACTCTAGGATTTCTATTAATTAATTTTTATCCTTTCTTCATTGTTTACGGGAAGCGTGCTGAAATGGTACGCAGTCGTTTCTCGACACCTCGGTAATTGCTAAAATCGAGATTCCATGGAATTTTTAATTGGATATCGATTATAAAGTTTGAAAATCGTCTTGTATGTAGTCATACCATTCTTCTTTTAAACGTGCATCTGAAAAGAACGTATTGTTGCTTTGTGACTCTGGATTATAAGTGGTCTTTTAATAATCAACAGAAGATTTATTATTTTGTACAACTAAGTCAATACATGATTTAAGAAACTAAGCGACGCCAGAAAGTATTTTCGCAAACGTAACGTCAGAATTTTTTTTTCCCGAACATCTTTTCTTCTTACATAGGTATTCGACGTGAAAGTGGGTCCAAATTATATATATGTAGGCGTAGGATTATATCTTCCAGTGAAAGATGGGTCATTTTTTTCAATTGAATCAAGTCAATTCAGCTTGTTCAATTTATCCCCAAGATTTCCTAGAAATATTGGAGAACATAATAAAACATCGTTTAGAATAAAAGAAGGAAAATATAGTCATCATAAGATTATATCTTCCAGTGAAAGATGGGTCATCTTTCTCAATTGAATCAAGTCAATTCAGCTTGTTAAATTTATCCCCAAGATTTCCTATAAAAATTGGTGAACTTAATAAAACTTCGTTTAGAAGAAAAGAAAGAAAATATAGTCATCATAAGACAGAAATACTTCTTGAGAAGTAAGAGAAGCAAAAATAGTGTGACTGTATAAGCACCTTGAATACCAGTGCCAGAAGCTACACGAATCTTCACAACTAAAGTGGTAGCTAAACATTCTGTCATTTAAAGCATGACATTGTTAGATAACTGTGATGTATGCAGCGTTATTTGTGGAGTTCTCGATTTTGTAGAAGGTAGAAAAATAATGTCTCTCCACTGTTTTTCAAAGTATTTATTAGCAAAAGCTTTTCGAGAACATGGTTCTCATCGTCAGTGCATCTATTACTCCACCTGCTAATAAATACTTTGAAAAACAGTGGAGAGACATTATTTTTCTACCTTCTACGAAATTGTTAGATAAAACAAATATAGGAGTTTTTAGCATGGATGCGTCCCCTTCGAAATTTATCTTTGCAACGTCCCCCCCCCCTAAGAACATTTTCCTCGTGTCTTGCATATCTTCCAGGATGGTTTCTTCTAATAAAATTCCTTGGTTTGAAATTTCTAGCTCTAACAACATTCCCTGTATTCGTATGTTCATTGTTACTTATGTTTGTTTCTGAGACAATCACTAGCTCTCGAATCTTCAAATGCTTGCTTCTGAATTTGGGAACCAATGGCTCTAGTGTAAAATTTTCTTCTGGAAGCCCGAATATTACTCCAGGATTTCTATTAATTAATTTTTATCCTTTCTTCATTGTATACGGTAAAGCGTCCTGAAATGGTACGCAGACGTTTCTCAACGCCTCCTTAATTGCTAGAATCGAGATTCCATGGAATTTTTAAATGGATATCGTTATAATGTTTGAAACTCGTCTTGTATATAGTCATACCATTTTTCCTATCGAAAAGAAGGTTTGAATTTCTATTAAGTTTCTGAGATTACCTGTGTTTATATAAAATGGAAGTCACCCGTCCAAGAAACTCATTCGAGATTGATGAACACTCATTAGCCTCAATTTCTTTTATCGGTTTTATTAAAGAAGGTTAAAAGTACCCGAAATACGTCGTTATCTTTAACAAAACGACTCGAACGACGCACAGTCCCTGAAAACGTTTTGCCAATAAAACACTTGTGGGAATTTTCGACCATTTTTTCATCCTTGGAACATCAATTTTCACCATCCAGCATTCTCCAACAACGCACAGTGCGGTAGCCCGTGGACAAAAGTCGAAAATGCAACAAATTTTTTCCAATTTGGTTTAGTAATCCTTTTAGATTGACCTCAGTGACATGGAATGGGAGCTTTTATTCGAATATTATTAACACAAAGGTTTCAAACCATGTCTGAACTAGTGGCAGTTTGCTTATCTTTCTAAACGAAACAATTTCCATATAGAAGTCTTCTCGAACTTTTTTGAACGCGCGGTTATTATCTCGATATTTCGTTTTATCTGGTGGGAACTGGTCGGGATAAGGCACAGCCTAATATTCCCTGCATTACTTGATCGGTCTTTGAAAAACATTAGGTCAATGTGGCTAGCTTTGACCAAATTCGATCCAATATCTGGAACAATAGCAGTTGAATTTTTTACGCTCAATATTATATTCGGTCAAGATTTCGTTGAGCTTGCCAACTATTTTTTCTCCCGTATGCTTTCTCTTAAAACGCCTACTAGTGAGAGGAAAGGATACACGCTCAAGATTTGTTTCATCTATCCAGTGACTATAATCCCAATAAATCTATCATCTTCCATACAATTTTTATTGTAATGCTTCTTCCCACATTTTACCTATGGGAATTATGAATGATGAAATCACATCGGGACCATGAATTAACAATTTATGCAATGATACAGGCATATGATACCGGTCATATTTTTTCAAATATACATATATCATTTGTCTTGTCTATTAATATCTTTAATTAATTCAAATTTGTTTGTTTTCCACTAGCAATAACCCTAAGTATTATAGATAAATGCTAAATCAAGTCAACATCAATTCCAGTAATAGATGTGCTCAATGTAGCGTTTTCAAAAAAAACCTTCGAGTGTTGTTACCTTCGTTACTTGAACCAAAACCAGTGTTTTGGTTTATCCACAAAGGGGCCTAAATCTTTATGGATAAATTGTTTTCTTTCTGTGAATAACGTTTTACATTCTTCGCCTCTAACTTGCCATTTCTTGAAGTCTAAACGATAGTATGTATGTTTAATCAGGCTGGGCCTTGATGAGAAATTTGCAGCGAAAGATGCCTCCTCAGAATTCCGGGTTTGTACTAGATCAACTCCCCGGAACTTTTTCGATTTCTGGCAGAACGCTGCAAACTATTTAGTAAGTTTCTAAGTTAGCCGGAAGTGAATTGCCCTTTTCTTGATAATAATTGATAACAATTTCCTCTAAATTTATATCGTGTTCCAATCAGTCTTTATATAAGGTTCAGAATGTTTTTCTGTGCTGTAAACACGCTCCATCATCGCTGAACATCTTTATTACCCTTTCGAATTTCGTTTCTATTGAATTATTATTATATATATATATATATATATATATATATATATATATATATATATATATATATATAACAAGGATAATTTAATAGATGAAATAATATATAATTTACAAAAAGGATTTAAACTACTACTAAAATATTGGGCATTAAGGTTTGTGATAAGATGCTGCCGATGATGACATTGGTGGTGGTGGTTTTGATGGGGAAAGAACTTTAAGATCCTGGGGTGATGTTGGCCAACATATTCTTCTTCTCCCTACTCCTGTGGCCCAGCAGGCCTGTGGTAAACTTCTTTAGCCACTCATGGTATATTTAAAAGTCGCTGAATTGACTTAATGAATCTGAGTCAACTTGTTCTAGCAGAAAAAGAAAAAAACACTGTCTTTTCACTTGATCTAATGTCACTTGTCTCTTTTGAATTTGGAGCCAGTACTTCATTTTAAGGAAATTTATTCTCAACGAGGATTTACCTATCTCGTAGGTCCGTTTACCGTCAAATTAATTTGGGGCGAATCAAAGTACCGGGCATAATAACATTAAAAGAAATAGTTAATTGTTTTACACAAAAATATATGGGGACAAAAAAAAGCTTATATCTATGGTTGTGATACATTATTACCTGATTTCTCCTTCCATCCCAAAGAAATCTTTGATAAATTACGTACACCAATTTAGATATAAATTTGTATTTCCTATTTTGGTTGGCTCTCTGATACTTCTTCAATGTTCTGGAATTTTAAATAAATCCAGTATATAGTCTGACCGACCTGACACTCAATTACGAATTAGTTGGGAACAACGATAAATTTAACAATTTGATTTGTATTCCCATCATACAATAGTTTATAAATTTATTAGTACTAATTCCTTTTTTATAATCTTAATCAAGAATGATGGCACATATTCATTTCTTTTATACATTATATACAACCATATTGAGATCTAGCATTTTGATAATAGTGGCCTATCAGGGACTAATAAAAATGGTCAGACCTGCGCTAGAGTAAAATTTTCTTCTCGAAGCCAGAATATTACTCTAGGATTTCTATTAATTAATTTTTATCCTTTCTTCATTGTTTACGGGAAGCGTGCTGAAATGGTACGCAGTCGTTTCTCGACACCTCGGTAATTGCTAAAATCGAGATTCCATGGAATTTTTAATTGGATATCGATTATAAAGTTTGAAAATCGTCTTGTATGTAGTCATACCATTCTTCTTTTAAACGTGCATCTGAAAAGAACGTATTGTTGCTTTGTGACTCTGGATTATAAGTGGTCTTTTAATAATCAACAGAAGATTTATTATTTTGTACAACTAAGTCAATACATGATTTAAGAAACTAAGCGACGCCAGAAAGTATTTTCGCAAACGTAACGTCAGAATTTTTTTTTCCCGAACATCTTTTCTTCTTACATAGGTATTCGACGTGAAAGTGGGTCCAAATTATATATATGTAGGCGTAGGATTATATCTTCCAGTGAAAGATGGGTCATTTTTTTCAATTGAATCAAGTCAATTCAGCTTGTTCAATTTATCCCCAAGATTTCCTAGAAATATTGGAGAACATAATAAAACATCGTTTAGAATAAAAGAAGGAAAATATAGTCATCATAAGATTATATCTTCCAGTGAAAGATGGGTCATCTTTCTCAATTGAATCAAGTCAATTCAGCTTGTTAAATTTATCCCCAAGATTTCCTATAAAAATTGGTGAACTTAATAAAACTTCGTTTAGAAGAAAAGAAAGAAAATATAGTCATCATAAGACAGAAATACTTCTTGAGAAGTAAGAGAAGCAAAAATAGTGTGACTGTATAAGCACCTTGAATACCAGTGCCAGAAGCTACACGAATCTTCACAACTAAAGTGGTAGCTAAACATTCTGTCATTTAAAGCATGACATTGTTAGATAACTGTGATGTATGCAGCGTTATTTGTGGAGTTCTCGATTTTGTAGAAGGTAGAAAAATAATGTCTCTCCACTGTTTTTCAAAGTATTTATTAGCAAAAGCTTTTCGAGAACATGGTTCTCATCGTCAGTGCATCTATTACTCCACCTGCTAATAAATACTTTGAAAAACAGTGGAGAGACATTATTTTTCTACCTTCTACGAAATTGTTAGATAAAACAAATATAGGAGTTTTTAGCATGGATGCGTCCCCTTCGAAATTTATCTTTGCAACGTCCCCCCCCCCCTAAGAACATTTTCCTCGTGTCTTGCATATCTTCCAGGATGGTTTCTTCTAATAAAATTCCTTGGTTTGAAATTTCTAGCTCTAACAACATTCCCTGTATTCGTATGTTCATTGTTACTTATGTTTGTTTCTGAGACAATCACTAGCTCTCGAATCTTCAAATGCTTGCTTCTGAATTTGGGAACCAATGGCTCTAGTGTAAAATTTTCTTCTGGAAGCCCGAATATTACTCCAGGATTTCTATTAATTAATTTTTATCCTTTCTTCATTGTATACGGTAAAGCGTGCTGAAATGGTACGCAGACGTTTCTCAACGCCTCCTTAATTGCTAGAATCGAGATTCCATGGAATTTTTAAATGGATATCGTTATAATGTTTGAAACTCGTCTTGTATATAGTCATACCATTTTTCCTATCGAAAAGAAGGTTTGAATTTCTATTAAGTTTCTGAGATTACCTGTGTTTATATAAAATGGAAGTCACCCGTCCAAGAAACTCATTCGAGATTGATGAACACTCATTAGCCTCAATTTCTTTTATCGGTTTTATTAAAGAAGGTTAAAAGTACCCGAAATACGTCGTTATCTTTAACAAAACGACTCGAAAGACGCACAGTCCCTGAAAACGTTTTGCCAATAAAACACTTGTGGGAATTTTCGACCATTTTTTCATCCTTGGAACATCAATTTTCACCATCCAGCATTCTCCAACAACGCACAGTGCGGTAGCCCGTGGACAAAAGTCGAAAATGCAACAAATTTTTTCCAATTTGGTTTAGTAATCCTTTTAGATTGACCTCAGTGACATGGAATGGGAGCTTTTATTCGAATATTATTAACACAAAGGTTTCAAACCATGTCTGAACTAGTGGCAGTTTGCTTATCTTTCTAAACGAAACAATTTCCATATAGAAGTCTTCTCGAACTTTTTTGAACGCGCGGTTATTATCTCGATATTTCGTTTTATCTGGTGGGAACTGGTCGGGATAAGGCACAGCCTAATATTCCCTGCATTACTTGATCGGTCTTTGAAAAACATTAGGTCAATGTGGCTAGCTTTGACCAAATTCGATCCAATATCTGGAACAATAGCAGTTGAATTTTTTACGCTCAATATTATATTCGGTCAAGATTTCGTTGAGCTTGCCAACTATTTTTTCTCCCGTATGCTTTCTCTTAAAACGCCTACTAGTGAGAGGAAAGGATACACGCTCAAGATTTGTTTCATCTATCCAGTGACTATAATCCCAATAAATCTATCATCTTCCATACAATTTTTATTATAATGCTTCTTCCCACATTTTACCTATGGGAATTATGAATGATGAAATCACATCGGGACCATGAATTAACAATTTATGCAATGATACAGGCATATGATACCGGTCATATTTTTTCAAATATACATATATCATTTGTCTTGTCTATTAATATCTTTAATTAATTCAAATTTGTTTGTTTTCCACTAGCAATAACCCTAAGTATTATAGATAAATGCTAAATCAAGTCAACATCAATTCCAGTAATAGATGTGCTCAATGTAGCGTTTTCAAAAAAAACCTTCGAGTGTTGTTACCTTCGTTACTTGAACCAAAACCAGTGTTTTGGTTTATCCACAAAGGGGCCTAAATCTTTATGGATAAATTGTTTTCTTTCTGTGAATAACGTTTTACATTCTTCGCCTCTAACTTGCCATTTCTTGAAGTCTAAACGATAGTATGTATGTTTAATCAGGCTGGGCCTTGATGAGAAATTTGCAGCGAAAGATGCCTCCTCAGAATTCCGGGTTTGTACTAGATCAACTCCCCGGAACTTTTTCGATTTCTGGCAGAACGCTGCAAACTATTTAGTAAGTTTCTAAGTTAGCCGGAAGTGAATTGCCCTTTTCTTGATAATAATTGATAACAATTTCCTCTAAATTTATATCGTGTTCCAATCAGTCTTTATATAAGGTTCAGAATGTTTTTCTGTGCTGTAAACACGCTCCATCATCGCTGAACATCTTTATTACCCTTTCGAATTTCGTTTCTATTGAATTATTATTATATATATATATATATATATATATATATATATATATATATATATATATATATATAACAAGGATAATTTAATAGATGAAATAATATATAATTTACAAAAAGGATTTAAACTACTACTAAAATATTGGGCATTAAGGTTTGTGATAAGATGCTGCCGATGATGACATTGGTGGTGGTGGTTTTGATGGGGAAAGAACTTTAAGATCCTGGGGTGATGTTGGCCAACATATTCTTCTTCTCCCTACTCCTGTGGCCCAGCAGGCCTGTGGTAAACTTCTTTAGCCACTCATGGTATATTTAAAAGTCGCTGAATTGACTTAATGAATCTGAGTCAACTTGTTCTAGCAGAAAAAGAAAAAAACACTGTCTTTTCACTTGATCTAATGTCACTTGTCTCTTTTGAATTTGGAGCCAGTACTTCATTTTAAGGAAATTTATTCTCAACGAGGATTTACCTATCTCGTAGGTCCGTTTACCGTCAAATTAATTTGGGGCGAATCAAAGTACCGGGCATAATAACATTAAAAAAAATAGTTAATTGTTTTACACAAAAATATATGGGGACAAAAAAAAGCTTATATCTATGGTTGTGATACATTATTACCTGATTTCTCCTTCCATCCCAAAGAAATCTTTGATAAATTACGTACACCAATTTAGATATAAATTTGTATTTCCTATTTTGGTTGGCTCTCTGATACTTCTTCAATGTTCTGGAATTTTAAATAAATCCAGTATATAGTCTGACCGACCTGACACTCAATTACGAATTAGTTGGGAACAACGATAAATTTAACAATTTGATTTGTATTCCCATCATACAATAGTTTATAAATTTATTAGTACTAATTCCTTTTTTATAATCTTAATCAAGAATGATGGCACATATTCATTTCTTTTATACATTATATACAACCATATTGAGATCTAGCATTTTGATAATAGTGGCCTATCAGGGACTAATAAAAATGGTCAGACCTGCGCTAGAGTAAAATTTTCTTCTCGAAGCCCGAATATTACTCTAGGATTTCTATTAATTAATTTTTATCCTTTCTTCATTGTTTACGGGAAGCGTGCTGAAATGGTACGCAGTCGTTTCTCGACACCTCGGTAATTGCTAAAATCGAGATTCCATGGAATTTTTAATTGGATATCGATTATAAAGTTTGAAAATCGTCTTGTATGTAGTCATACCATTCTTCTTTTAAACGTGCATCTGAAAAGAACGTATTGTTGCTTTGTGACTCTGGATTATAAGTGGTCTTTTAATAATCAACAGAAGATTTATTATTTTGTACAACTAAGTCAATACATGATTTAAGAAACTAAGCGACGCCAGAAAGTATTTTCGCAAACGTAACGTCAGAATTTTTTTTTCCCGAACATCTTTTCTTCTTACATAGGTATTCGACGTGAAAGTGGGTCCAAATTATATATATGTAGGCGTAGGATTATATCTTCCAGTGAAAGATGGGTCATTTTTTTCAATTGAATCAAGTCAATTCAGCTTGTTCAATTTATCCCCAAGATTTCCTAGAAATATTGGAGAACATAATAAAACATCGTTTAGAATAAAAGAAGGAAAATATAGTCATCATAAGATTATATCTTCCAGTGAAAGATGGGTCATCTTTCTCAATTGAATCAAGTCAATTCAGCTTGTTAAATTTATCCCCAAGATTTCCTATAAAAATTGGTGAACTTAATAAAACTTCGTTTAGAAGAAAAGAAAGAAAATATAGTCATCATAAGACAGAAATACTTCTTGAGAAGTAAGAGAAGCAAAAATAGTGTGACTGTATAAGCACCTTGAATACCAGTGCCAGAAGCTACACGAATCTTCACAACTAAAGTGGTAGCTAAACATTCTGTCATTTAAAGCATGACATTGTTAGATAACTGTGGTGTATGCAGCGTTATTTGTGGAGTTCTCGATTTTGTAGAAGGTAGAAAAATAATGTCTCTCCACTGTTTTTCAAAGTATTTATTAGCAAAAGCTTTTCGAGAACATGGTTCTCATCGTCAGTGCATCTATTACTCCACCTGCTAATAAATACTTTGAAAAACAGTGGAGAGACATTATTTTTCTACCTTCTACGAAATTGTTAGATAAAACAAATATAGGAGTTTTTAGCATGGATGCGTCCCCTTCGAAATTTATCTTTGCAACGTCCCCCCCCCCTAAGAACATTTTCCTCGTGTCTTGCATATCTTCCAGGATGGTTTCTTCTAATAAAATTCCTTGGTTTGAAATTTCTAGCTCTAACAACATTCCCTGTATTCGTATGTTCATTGTTACTTATGTTTGTTTCTGAGACAATCACTAGCTCTCGAATCTTCAAATGCTTGCTTCTGAATTTGGGAACCAATGGCTCTAGTGTAAAATTTTCTTCTGGAAGCCCGAATATTACTCCAGGATTTCTATTAATTAATTTTTATCCTTTCTTCATTGTATACGGTAAAGCGTCCTGAAATGGTACGCAGACGTTTCTCAACGCCTCCTTAATTGCTAGAATCGAGATTCCATGGAATTTTTAAATGGATATCGTTATAATGTTTGAAACTCGTCTTGTATATAGTCATACCATTTTTCCTATCGAAAAGAAGGTTTGAATTTCTATTAAGTTTCTGAGATTACCTGTGTTTATATAAAATGGAAGTCACCCGTCCAAGAAACTCATTCGAGATTGATGAACACTCATTAGCCTCAATTTCTTTTATCGGTTTTATTAAAGAAGGTTAAAAGTACCCGAAATACGTCGTTATCTTTAACAAAACGACTCGAACGACGCACAGTCCCTGAAAACGTTTTGCCAATAAAACACTTGTGGGAATTTTCGACCATTTTTTCATCCTTGGAACATCAATTTTCACCATCCAGCATTCTCCAACAACGCACAGTGCGGTAGCCCGTGGACAAAAGTCGAAAATGCAACAAATTTTTTCCAATTTGGTTTAGTAATCCTTTTAGATTGACCTCAGTGACATGGAATGGGAGCTTTTATTCGAATATTATTAACACAAAGGTTTCAAACCATGTCTGAACTAGTGGCAGTTTGCTTATCTTTCTAAACGAAACAATTTCCATATAGAAGTCTTCTCGAACTTTTTTGAACGCGCGGTTATTATCTCGATATTTCGTTTTATCTGGTGGGAACTGGTCGGGATAAGGCACAGCCTAATATTCCCTGCATTACTTGATCGGTCTTTGAAAAACATTAGGTCAATGTGGCTAGCTTTGACCAAATTCGATCCAATATCTGGAACAATAGCAGTTGAATTTTTTACGCTCAATATTATATTCGGTCAAGATTTCGTTGAGCTTGCCAACTATTTTTTCTCCCGTATGCTTTCTCTTAAAACGCCTACTAGTGAGAGGAAAGGATACACGCTCAAGATTTGTTTCATCTATCCAGTGACTATAATCCCAATAAATCTATCATCTTCCATACAATTTTTATTGTAATGCTTCTTCCCACATTTTACCTATGGGAATTATGAATGATGAAATCACATCGGGACCATGAATTAACAATTTATGCAATGATACAGGCATATGATACCGGTCATATTTTTTCAAATATACATATATCATTTGTCTTGTCTATTAATATCTTTAATTAATTCAAATTTGTTTGTTTTCCACTAGCAATAACCCTAAGTATTATAGATAAATGCTAAATCAAGTCAACATCAATTCCAGTAATAGATGTGCTCAATGTAGCGTTTTCAAAAAAAACCTTCGAGTGTTGTTACCTTCGTTACTTGAACCAAAACCAGTGTTTTGGTTTATCCACAAAGGGGCCTAAATCTTTATGGATAAATTGTTTTCTTTCTGTGAATAACGTTTTACATTCTTCGCCTCTAACTTGCCATTTCTTGAAGTCTAAACGATAGTATGTATGTTTAATCAGGCTGGGCCTTGATGAGAAATTTGCAGCGAAAGATGCCTCCTCAGAATTCCGGGTTTGTACTAGATCAACTCCCCGGAACTTTTTCGATTTCTGGCAGAACGCTGCAAACTATTTAGTAAGTTTCTAAGTTAGCCGGAAGTGAATTGCCCTTTTCTTGATAATAATTGATAACAATTTCCTCTAAATTTATATCGTGTTCCAATCAGTCTTTATATAAGGTTCAGAATGTTTTTCTGTGCTGTAAACACGCTCCATCATCGCTGAACATCTTTATTACCCTTTCGAATTTCGTTTCTATTGAATTATTATTATATATATATATATATATATAACAAGGATAATTTAATAGATGAAATAATATATAATTTACAAAAAGGATTTAAACTACTACTAAAATATTGGGCATTAAGGTTTGTGATAAGATGCTGCCGATGATGACATTGGTGGTGGTGGTTTTGATGGGGAAAGAACTTTAAGATCCTGGGGTGATGTTGGCCAACATATTCTTCTTCTCCCTACTCCTGTGGCCCAGCAGGCCTGTGGTAAACTTCTTTAGCCACTCATGGTATATTTAAAAGTCGCTGAATTGACTTAATGAATCTGAGTCAACTTGTTCTAGCAGAAAAAGAAAAAAACACTGTCTTTTCACTTGATCTAATGTCACTTGTCTCTTTTGAATTTGGAGCCAGTACTTCATTTTAAGGAAATTTATTCTCAACGAGGATTTACCTATCTCGTAGGTCCGTTTACCGTCAAATTAATTTGGGGCGAATCAAAGTACCGGGCATAATAACATTAAAAAAAATAGTTAATTGTTTTACACAAAAATATATGGGGACAAAAAAAAGCTTATATCTATGGTTGTGATACATTATTACCTGATTTCTCCTTCCATCCCAAAGAAATCTTTGATAAATTACGTACACCAATTTAGATATAAATTTGTATTTCCTATTTTGGTTGGCTCTCTGATACTTCTTCAATGTTCTGGAATTTTAAATAAATCCAGTATATAGTCTGACCGACCTGACACTCAATTACGAATTAGTTGGGAACAACGATAAATTTAACAATTTGATTTGTATTCCCATCATACAATAGTTTATAAATTTATTAGTACTAATTCCTTTTTTATAATCTTAATCAAGAATGATGGCACATATTCATTTCTTTTATACATTATATACAACCATATTGAGATCTAGCATTTTGATAATAGTGGCCTATCAGGGACTAATAAAAATGGTCAGACCTGCGCTAGAGTAAAATTTTCTTCTCGAAGCCCGAATATTACTCTAGGATTTCTATTAATTAATTTTTATCCTTTCTTCATTGTTTACGGGAAGCGTGCTGAAATGGTACGCAGTCGTTTCTCGACACCTCGGTAATTGCTAAAATCGAGATTCCATGGAATTTTTAATTGGATATCGATTATAAAGTTTGAAAATCGTCTTGTATGTAGTCATACCATTCTTCTTTTAAACGTGCATCTGAAAAGAACGTATTGTTGCTTTGTGACTCTGGATTATAAGTGGTCTTTTAATAATCAACAGAAGATTTATTATTTTGTACAACTAAGTCAATACATGATTTAAGAAACTAAGCGACGCCAGAAAGTATTTTCGCAAACGTAACGTCAGAATTTTTTTTTCCCGAACATCTTTTCTTCTTACATAGGTATTCGACGTGAAAGTGGGTCCAAATTATATATATGTAGGCGTAGGATTATATCTTCCAGTGAAAGATGGGTCATTTTTTTCAATTGAATCAAGTCAATTCAGCTTGTTCAATTTATCCCCAAGATTTCCTAGAAATATTGGAGAACATAATAAAACATCGTTTAGAATAAAAGAAGGAAAATATAGTCATCATAAGATTATATCTTCCAGTGAAAGATGGGTCATCTTTCTCAATTGAATCAAGTCAATTCAGCTTGTTAAATTTATCCCCAAGATTTCCTATAAAAATTGGTGAACTTAATAAAACTTCGTTTAGAAGAAAAGAAAGAAAATATAGTCATCATAAGACAGAAATACTTCTTGAGAAGTAAGAGAAGCAAAAATAGTGTGACTGTATAAGCACCTTGAATACCAGTGCCAGAAGCTACACGAATCTTCACAACTAAAGTGGTAGCTAAACATTCTGTCATTTAAAGCATGACATTGTTAGATAACTGTGATGTATGCAGCGTTATTTGTGGAGTTCTCGATTTTGTAGAAGGTAGAAAAATAATGTCTCTCCACTGTTTTTCAAAGTATTTATTAGCAAAAGCTTTTCGAGAACATGGTTCTCATCGTCAGTGCATCTATTACTCCACCTGCTAATAAATACTTTGAAAAACAGTGGAGAGACATTATTTTTCTACCTTCTACGAAATTGTTAGATAAAACAAATATAGGAGTTTTTAGCATGGATGCGTCCCCTTCGAAATTTATCTTTGCAACGTCCCCCCCCCCCTAAGAACATTTTCCTCGTGTCTTGCATATCTTCCAGGATGGTTTCTTCTAATAAAATTCCTTGGTTTGAAATTTCTAGCTCTAACAACATTCCCTGTATTCGTATGTTCATTGTTACTTATGTTTGTTTCTGAGACAATCACTAGCTCTCGAATCTTCAAATGCTTGCTTCTGAATTTGGGAACCAATGGCTCTAGTGTAAAATTTTCTTCTGGAAGCCCGAATATTACTCCAGGATTTCTATTAATTAATTTTTATCCTTTCTTCATTGTATACGGTAAAGCGTCCTGAAATGGTACGCAGACGTTTCTCAACGCCTCCTTAATTGCTAGAATCGAGATTCCATGGAATTTTTAAATGGATATCGTTATAATGTTTGAAACTCGTCTTGTATATAGTCATACCATTTTTCCTATCGAAAAGAAGGTTTGAATTTCTATTAAGTTTCTGAGATTACCTGTGTTTATATAAAATGGAAGTCACCCGTCCAAGAAACTCATTCGAGATTGATGAACACTCATTAGCCTCAATTTCTTTTATCGGTTTTATTAAAGAAGGTTAAAAGTACCCGAAATACGTCGTTATCTTTAACAAAACGACTCGAACGACGCACAGTCCCTGAAAACGTTTTGCCAATAAAACACTTGTGGGAATTTTCGACCATTTTTTCATCCTTGGAACATCAATTTTCACCATCCAGCATTCTCCAACAACGCACAGTGCGGTAGCCCGTGGACAAAAGTCGAAAATGCAACAAATTTTTTCCAATTTGGTTTAGTAATCCTTTTAGATTGACCTCAGTGACATGGAATGGGAGCTTTTATTCGAATATTATTAACACAAAGGTTTCAAACCATGTCTGAACTAGTGGCAGTTTGCTTATCTTTCTAAACGAAACAATTTCCATATAGAAGTCTTCTCGAACTTTTTTGAACGCGCGGTTATTATCTCGATATTTCGTTTTATCTGGTGGGAACTGGTCGGGATAAGGCACAGCCTAATATTCCCTGCATTACTTGATCGGTCTTTGAAAAACATTAGGTCAATGTGGCTAGCTTTGACCAAATTCGATCCAATATCTGGAACAATAGCAGTTGAATTTTTTACGCTCAATATTATATTCGGTCAAGATTTCGTTGAGCTTGCCAACTATTTTTTCTCCCGTATGCTTTCTCTTAAAACGCCTACTAGTGAGAGGAAAGGATACACGCTCAAGATTTGTTTCATCTATCCAGTGACTATAATCCCAATAAATCTATCATCTTCCATACAATTTTTATTGTAATGCTTCTTCCCACATTTTACCTATGGGAATTATGAATAATGAAATCACATCGGGACCATGAATTAACAATTTATGCAATGATACAGGCATATGATACCGGTCATATTTTTTCAAATATACATATATCATTTGTCTTGTCTATTAATATCTTTAATTAATTCAAATTTGTTTGTTTTCCACTAGCAATAACCCTAAGTATTATAGATAAATGCTAAATCAAGTCAACATCAATTCCAGTAATAGATGTGCTCAATGTAGCGTTTTCAAAAAAAACCTTCGAGTGTTGTTACCTTCGTTACTTGAACCAAAACCAGTGTTTTGGTTTATCCACAAAGGGGCCTAAATCTTTATGGATAAATTGTTTTCTTTCTGTGAATAACGTTTTACATTCTTCGCCTCTAACTTGCCATTTCTTGAAGTCTAAACGATAGTATGTATGTTTAATCAGGCTGGGCCTTGATGAGAAATTTGCAGCGAAAGATGCCTCCTCAGAATTCCGGGTTTGTACTAGATCAACTCCCCGGAACTTTTTCGATTTCTGGCAGAACGCTGCAAACTATTTAGTAAGTTTCTAAGTTAGCCGGAAGTGAATTGCCCTTTTCTTGATAATAATTGATAACAATTTCCTCTAAATTTATATCGTGTTCCAATCAGTCTTTATATAAGGTTCAGAATGTTTTTCTGTGCTGTAAACACGCTCCATCATCGCTGAACATCTTTATTACCCTTTCGAATTTCGTTTCTATTGAATTATTATTATATATATATATATATATATATATATATATATATATATATATATATATATATAACAAGGATAATTTAATAGATGAAATAATATATAATTTACAAAAAGGATTTAAACTACTACTAAAATATTGGGCATTAAGGTTTGTGATAAGATGCTGCCGATGATGACATTGGTGGTGGTGGTTTTGATGGGGAAAGAACTTTAAGATCCTGGGGTGATGTTGGCCAACATATTCTTCTTCTCCCTACTCCTGTGGCCCAGCAGGCCTGTGGTAAACTTCTTTAGCCACTCATGGTATATTTAAAAGTCGCTGAATTGACTTAATGAATCTGAGTCAACTTGTTCTAGCAGAAAAAGAAAAAAACACTGTCTTTTCACTTGATCTAATGTCACTTGTCTCTTTTGAATTTGGAGCCAGTACTTCATTTTAAGGAAATTTATTCTCAACGAGGATTTACCTATCTCGTAGGTCCGTTTACCGTCAAATTAATTTGGGGCGAATCAAAGTACCGGGCATAATAACATTAAAAAAAATAGTTAATTGTTTTACACAAAAATATATGGGGACAAAAAAAAGCTTATATCTATGGTTGTGATACATTATTACCTGATTTCTCCTTCCATCCCAAAGAAATCTTTGATAAATTACGTACACCAATTTAGATATAAATTTGTATTTCCTATTTTGGTTGGCTCTCTGATACTTCTTCAATGTTCTGGAATTTTAAATAAATCCAGTATATAGTCTGACCGACCTGACACTCAATTACGAATTAGTTGGGAACAACGATAAATTTAACAATTTGATTTGTATTCCCATCATACAATAGTTTATAAATTTATTAGTACTAATTCCTTTTTTATAATCTTAATCAAGAATGATGGCACATATTCATTTCTTTTATACATTATATACAACCATATTGAGATCTAGCATTTTGATAATAGTGGCCTATCAGGGACTAATAAAAATGGTCAGACCTGCGCTAGAGTAAAATTTTCTTCTCGAAGCCCGAATATTACTCTAGGATTTCTATTAATTAATTTTTATCCTTTCTTCATTGTTTACGGGAAGCGTGCTGAAATGGTACGCAGTCGTTTCTCGACACCTCGGTAATTGCTAAAATCGAGATTCCATGGAATTTTTAATTGGATATCGATTATAAAGTTTGAAAATCGTCTTGTATGTAGTCATACCATTCTTCTTTTAAACGTGCATCTGAAAAGAACGTATTGTTGCTTTGTGACTCTGGATTATAAGTGGTCTTTTAATAATCAACAGAAGATTTATTATTTTGTACAACTAAGTCAATACATGATTTAAGAAACTAAGCGACGCCAGAAAGTATTTTCGCAAACGTAACGTCAGAATTTTTTTTTCCCGAACATCTTTTCTTCTTACATAGGTATTCGACGTGAAAGTGGGTCCAAATTATATATATGTAGGCGTAGGATTATATCTTCCAGTGAAAGATGGGTCATTTTTTTCAATTGAATCAAGTCAATTCAGCTTGTTCAATTTATCCCCAAGATTTCCTAGAAATATTGGAGAACATAATAAAACATCGTTTAGAATAAAAGAAGGAAAATATAGTCATCATAAGATTATATCTTCCAGTGAAAGATGGGTCATCTTTCTCAATTGAATCAAGTCAATTCAGCTTGTTAAATTTATCCCCAAGATTTCCTATAAAAATTGGTGAACTTAATAAAACTTCGTTTAGAAGAAAAGAAAGAAAATATAGTCATCATAAGACAGAAATACTTCTTGAGAAGTAAGAGAAGCAAAAATAGTGTGACTGTATAAGCACCTTGAATACCAGTGCCAGAAGCTACACGAATCTTCACAACTAAAGTGGTAGCTAAACATTCTGTCATTTAAAGCATGACATTGTTAGATAACTGTGATGTATGCAGCGTTATTTGTGGAGTTCTCGATTTTGTAGAAGGTAGAAAAATAATGTCTCTCCACTGTTTTTCAAAGTATTTATTAGCAAAAGCTTTTCGAGAACATGGTTCTCATCGTCAGTGCATCTATTACTCCACCTGCTAATAAATACTTTGAAAAACAGTGGAGAGACATTATTTTTCTACCTTCTACGAAATTGTTAGATAAAACAAATATAGGAGTTTTTAGCATGGATGCGTCCCCTTCGAAATTTATCTTTGCAACGTCCCCCCCCCCCTAAGAACATTTTCCTCGTGTCTTGCATATCTTCCAGGATGGTTTCTTCTAATAAAATTCCTTGGTTTGAAATTTCTAGCTCTAACAACATTCCCTGTATTCGTATGTTCATTGTTACTTATGTTTGTTTCTGAGACAATCACTAGCTCTCGAATCTTCAAATGCTTGCTTCTGAATTTGGGAACCAATGGCTCTAGTGTAAAATTTTCTTCTGGAAGCCCGAATATTACTCCAGGATTTCTATTAATTAATTTTTATCCTTTCTTCATTGTATACGGTAAAGCGTGCTGAAATGGTACGCAGACGTTTCTCAACGCCTCCTTAATTGCTAGAATCGAGATTCCATGGAATTTTTAAATGGATATCGTTATAATGTTTGAAACTCGTCTTGTATATAGTCATACCATTTTTCCTATCGAAAAGAAGGTTTGAATTTCTATTAAGTTTCTGAGATTACCTGTGTTTATATAAAATGGAAGTCACCCGTCCAAGAAACTCATTCGAGATTGATGAACACTCATTAGCCTCAATTTCTTTTATCGGTTTTATTAAAGAAGGTTAAAAGTACCCGAAATACGTCGTTATCTTTAACAAAACGACTCGAACGACGCACAGTCCCTGAAAACGTTTTGCCAATAAAACACTTGTGGGAATTTTCGACCATTTTTTCATCCTTGGAACATCAATTTTCACCATCCAGCATTCTCCAACAACGCACAGTGCGGTAGCCCGTGGACAAAAGTCGAAAATGCAACAAATTTTTTCCAATTTGGTTTAGTAATCCTTTTAGATTGACCTCAGTGACATGGAATGGGAGCTTTTATTCGAATATTATTAACACAAAGGTTTCAAACCATGTCTGAACTAGTGGCAGTTTGCTTATCTTTCTAAACGAAACAATTTCCATATAGAAGTCTTCTCGAACTTTTTTGAACGCGCGGTTATTATCTCGATATTTCGTTTTATCTGGTGGGAACTGGTCGGGATAAGGCACAGCCTAATATTCCCTACTATTGTTCCAGATATTTGACCAAATTCGGTCCAATATCTGGAACAATAGCAGTTGAATTTTTTACGCTCAATATTATATTCGGTCAAGATTTCGTTGAGCTTGCCAACTATTTTTTCAGCCGTATGCCTTCTCTTAAAACGCCTACTAGTGAGAGGAAAGGATACACTCTCAAGATTTGTTTCATCTATCCAGTGACTATAATCCCAATAAATCTATCATCTTCCATACAATTTTTATTATAATGCTTCTTCCCACATTTTACCTATGGGAATTATGAATGATGAAATCACATCGGGACCATGAATTAACAATTTATGCAATGATACAGGCATATGATACCGGTCATATTTTTTCAAATATACATATATCATTTGTCTTGTCTATTAATATCTTTAATTAATTCAAATTTGTTTGTTTTCCACTAGCAATAACCCTAAGTATTATATATAAATGCTAAATCAAGTCAACATCAATTCCAGTAATAGATGTGCTCAATGTAGCGTTTTCAAAAAAAACCTTCGAGTGTTGTTACCTTCGTTACTTGAACCAAAACCAGTGTTTTGGTTTATCCACAAAGGGGCCTAAATCTTTATGGATAAATTGTTTTCTTTCTGTGAATAACGTTTTACATTCTTCGCCTCTAACTTGCCATTTCTTGAAGTCTAAACGATAGTATGTATGTTTAATCAGGCTGGGCCTTGATGAGAAATTTGCAGCGAAAGATGCCTCCTCAGAATTCCGGGTTTGTACTAGATCAACACCCCGGAACTTTTTCGATTTCTGGCAGAACGCTGCAAACTATTTAGTAAGTTTCTAAGTTAGCCGGAAGTGAATTGCCCTTTTCTTGATAATAATTGATAACAATTTCCTCTAAATTTATATCTTGTTCCAATCAGTCTTTATATAAGGTTCAGAATGTTTTTCTGTGCTGTAAACACACTCCATCATCGCTGAACATCTTTATTACCCTTTCGAATTTCGTTTCTATTGAATTATTATATATATATATATATATATATATATATATATATATATATATATATATATATATAACAAGGATAATTTAATAGATGATATAATATATAATTTACAAAAAGGATTTAAACTACTACTAAAATATTGGGCATTAAGGTTTGTGATAAGATGCTGCCGATGATGACATTGGTGGTGGTGGTTTTGATGGGGAAAGAACTTTAAGATCCTGGGGTGATGTTGGCCAACATATTCTTCTTCTCCCTACTCCTTATCGGTTTTATTAAAGAAGGTTAAAAGTACCCGAAATACGTCGTTATCTTTAACAAAACGACTCGAACGACGCACAGTTCCTGAAAACGTTTTGCCAATAAAACACTTGTGGGAATTTTCGACCATTTTTTCATCCTTGGAACATCAATTTTCACCATCCAGCATTCTCCAACAACGCACAGTGCGGTAGCCCGTGGACAAAAGTCGAAAATGCAACAAATTTTTTCCAATTTGTTTTGCTTTAGTAATCCTTTTAGATTGACCTCAGTGACATGGAATGGGAGCTTTTATTCGAATATTATTAACACAAAGGTTTCAAACCATGTCTGAACTAGTGGCAGTTTGCTTATCTTTCTAAACGAAACAATTTCCATATAGAAGTCTTCTCGAACTTTTTTGAACGCGCGGTTATTATCTCGATATTTCGTTTTATCTGGTGGGAACTGGTCGGGATAAGGCACAGCCTAATATTCCCTGCATTACTTGATCGGTCTTTGAAAAACATTAGGTCAATGTGGCTAGCTTTGACCAAATTCGGTCCAATATCTGGAACAATAGCAGTTGAATTTTTTACGCTCAATATTATATTCGGTCAAGATTTCGTTGAGCTTGCCAACTATTTTTTCAGCCGTATGCCTTCTCTTAAAACGCCTACTAGTGAGAGGAAAGGATACACGCTCAAGATTTGTTTCATCTATCCAGTGATGTTGGCCAACATATTCTTCTTCTCCCTACTCCTGTGGCCCAGCAGGCCTGTGGTAAACTTCTTTAGCCACTCATGGTATTTTTAAAAGTCGCTGAATTGACTTAATGAATCTGAGTCAACTTGTTCTAGCAGAAAAAGAAAAAAACACTGTCTTTTCACTTGATCTAATGTCACTTGTCTCTTTTGAATTTGGAGCCAGTACTTCATTTTAAGGAAATTTATTCTCAACGAGGATTTACCTATCTCGTAGGTCCGTTTACCGTCAAATTAATTTGGGGCGAATCAAAGTACCGGGCATAATAACATTAAAAAAAATAGTTAATTGTTTTACACAAAAATATATGGGGACAAAAAAAAGCTTATATCTATGGTTGTGACACATTATTACCAGATTTCTCCTTCCATCCCAAAGAAATCTTTGATAAATTACGTACACCAATTTAGATATAAATTTGTATTTCCTATTTTGGTTGGCTCTCTGATACTTCTTCAATGTTCTGGAATTTTAAATAAATCCAGTATATAGTCTGACCGACCTGACACTCAATTACGAATTAGTTGTGAACAACGATAAATTTATCAATTTGATTTGTATTCCCATCATACAATAGTTTATAAATTTATTAGTACTAATTCCTTTTTTATAATCTTAATCAAGAATGATGGCACATATTCATTTCTTTTATACATTATATACAACCATATTGAGATCTAGCATTTTGATAATAGTGGCCTATCAGGGACTAATAAAAATGGTCAGACCTGCGCTAGAGTAAAATTTTCTTCTCGAAGCCCGAATATTACTCTAGGATTTCTATTAATTAATTTTTATCCTTTCTTCATTGTTTACGGGAAGCGTGCTGAAATGGTACGCAGTCGTTTCTCGACACCTCGGTAATTGCTAAAATCGAGATTCTATGGAATTTTTAACTGGATATCGATTATAAAGTTTGAAAATCGTCTTGTATGTAGTCATACCATTCTTCTTTTAAACGTGCATCTGAAAAGAACGTATTCTTGCTTTGTGCCTCTGGATTATAAGTGGTCTTTTAATAATCAACAGAAGATTTATTATTTTGTACAACTACGTCAATACATGATTTAAGAAACTAAGCGACGCCAGAAAGTATTTTCGCAAACGTAACGTCAGAATTTTTTTTCCCCGAACATCTTTTCTTCTTACATAGGTATTCGACGTGAAAGTGGGTCCAAATTATATATATGTAGGCGTAGGATTATATCTTCCAGTGAAAGATGGGTCATTTTTCTCAATTGAATCAAGTCAATTCAGCTTGTTAAATTTATCCCCAAGATTTCCTATAAATATTGGAGAACATAATAAAACATCGTTTAGAATAAAAGAAGGAAAATATAGTCATCATAAGATTATATCTTCCAGTGAAAGATAGGTCATCTTTCTCAATTGAATAAAGTCAATTCAGCTTGTTAAATTTATCCCCAAGATTTCCTATAAAAATTGGTGAACTTAATAAAACTTCGTTTAGAATAAAAGAAAGAAAATATAGTCATCATAAGACAGAAATACTTCTTGAGAAGTAAGAGAAGCAAAAATAGTGTGACTGTATAAGCACCTTGAATACCAGTGCCAGAAGCTACACGAATCTTCACAACTAAAGTGGTAGCTAAACATTCTGCCATTCAAAGCATGACATTGTTAGATAAAACAAATATAGGAGTTTTTAGCATGGATGCGTCCCCTTCGAAATTTATCTTTGCAACGTCCCCCCCCCTAAGAACATCTTCCTCGTGTCTTCCATATCTTCCAGGATGGTTTCTCCTAATAAAATTCCTTGGTTTGAAATTTCTAGCTCTAACAACATTCCCTGTATTCGTATGTTCATTGTTACTTATGTTTGTTTCTGAGACAATCACTAGCTCTCGAATCTTCAAATGCTTGCTTCTGAATTTGGGAACCAATGGCTCTAGTGTAAAATTTTTTTCTGGAAGCCCGAATATTACTCCAGGATTTCTATTAATTAATTTTTATCCTTTCTTCATTGTATACGGTAAAGCGTGCTGAAATGGTACGCAGACGTTTCTCAACGCCTCCTTAATTGCTAGAATCGAGATTCCATGGAATTTTTAAATGGATATCGATTATAATGTTTGAAACTCGTCTTGTATATAGTCATACCTGTTTTCCTATCGAAAAGAAGGTTTGAATTTCTATTAAGTTTCTGAGATTACCTGTGTTTATATAAAATGGAAGTCACCCGTCCAAGAAACTCATTCGAGATTGATGAACACTCATTAGCCTCAATTTCTTTTATCGGTTTTATTAAAGAAGGTTAAAAGTACCCGAAATACGTCGTTATCTTTAACAAAACGACTCGAACGACGCACAGTCCCTGAAAACGTTTTGCCAATAAAACACTTGTGGGAATTTTCGACCATTTTTTCATCCTTGGAACATCAATTTTCACCATCCAGCATTCTCCAACAACGCACAGTGCGGTAGCCCGTGGACAAAAGTCGAAAATGCAACAAATTTTTTCCAATTTGTTTTGCTTTAGTAATCCTTTTAGATTGACCTCAGTGACATGGAATGGGAGCTTTTATTCGAATATTATTAACACAAAGGTTTCAAACCATGTCTGAACTAGTGGCAGTTTGCTTATCTTTCTAAACGAAACAATTTCCATATAGAAGTCTTCTCGAACTTTTTTGAACGCGCGGTTATTATCTCGATATTTCGTTTTATCTGGTGGGAACTGGTCGGGATAAGGCACAGCCTAATATTCCCTACTATTGTTCCAGATATTTGACCAAATTCGGTCCAATATCTGGAACAATAGCAGTTGAATTTTTTACGCTCAATATTATATTCGGTCAAGATTTCGTTGAGCTTGCCAACTATTTTTTCAGCCGTATGCCTTCTCTTAAAACGCCTACTAGTGAGAGGAAAGGATACACTCTCATGATTTGTTTCATCTATCCAGTGACTATAATCCCAATAAATCTATCATCTTCCATACAATTTTTATTATAATGCTTCTTCCCACATTTTACCTATGGGAATTATGAATGATGAAATCACATCGGGACCATGAATTAACAATTTATGCAATGATACAGGCATATGATACCGGTCATATTTTTTCAAATATACATATATCATTTGTCTTGTCTATTAATATCTTTAATTAATTCAAATTTGTTTGTTTTCCACTAGCAATAACCCTAAGTATTATAGATAAATGCTAAATCAAGTCAACATCAATTCCAGTAATAGATGTGCTCAATGTAGCGTTTTCAAAAAAAACCTTCGAGTGTTGTTACCTTCGTTACTTGAACCAAAACCAGTGTTTTGGTTTATCCACAAAGGGGCCTAAATCTTTATGGATAAATTGTTTTCTTTCTGTGAATAACGTTTTACATTCTTCGCCTCTAACTTGCCATTTCTTGAAGTCTAAACGATAGTATGTATGTTTAATCAGGCTGGGCCTTGATGAGAAATTTGCAGCGAAAGATGCCTCCTCAGAATTCCGGGTTTGTACTAGATCAACACCCCGGAACTTTTTCGATTTCTGGCAGAACGCTGCAAACTATTTAGTAAGTTTCTAAGTTAGCCGGAAGTGAATTGCCCTTTTCTTGATAATAATTGATAACAATTTCCTCTAAATTTATATCTTGTTCCAATCAGTCTTTATATAAGGTTCAGAATGTTTTTCTGTGCTGTAAACACGCTCCATCATCGCTGAACATCTTTATTACCCTTTCGAATTTCGTTTCTATTGAATTATTATATATATATATATATATATATATATATATATATATATATATATATATATATATATATAACAAGGATAATTTAATAGATGATAGAATATATAATTTACAAAAAGGATTTAAACTACTACTAAAATATTGGGCATTAAGGTTTGTGATAAGATGCTGCCGATGATGACATTGGTGGTGGTGGTTTTGATGGGGAAAGAACTTTAAGATCCTGGGGTGATGTTGGCCAACATATTCTTCTTCTCCCTACTCCTGTGGCCCAGCAGGCCTGTGGTAAACTTCTTTAGCCACTCATGGTATATTTAAAAGTCGCTGAATTGACTTAATGAATCTGAGTCAACTTGTTCTAGCAGAAAAAGAAAAAAACACTGTCTTTTCACTTGATCTAATGTCACTTGTCTCTTTTGAATTTGGAGCCAGTACTTCATTTTAAGGAAATTTATTCTCAACGAGGATTTACCTATCTCGTAGGTCCGTTTACCGTCAAATTAATTTGGGGCGAATCAAAGTACCGGGCATAATAACATCAAAAAAAATAGTTAATTGTTTTACACAAAAATATATGGGGACAAAAAAAAGCTTATATCTATGGTTGTGATACATTATTACCTGATTTCTCCTTCCATCCCAAAGAAATCTTTGATAAATTACGTACACCAATTTAGATATAAATTTGTATTTCCTATTTTGGTTGGCTCTCTGATACTTCTTCAATGTTCTGGAATTTTAAATAAATCCAGTATATAGTCTGACCGACCTGACACTCAATTACGAATTAGTTGGGAACAACGATAAATTTAACAATTTGATTTGTATTCCCATCATACAATAGTTTATAAATTTATTAGTACTAATTCCTTTTTTATAATCTTAATCAAGAATGATGGCACATATTCATTTCTTTTATACATTATATACAACCATATTGAGATCTAGCATTTTGATAATAGTGGCCTATCAGGGACTAATAAAAATGGTCAGACCTGCGCTAGAGTAAAATTTTCTTCTCGAAGCCCGAATATTACTCTAGGATTTCTATTAATTAATTTTTATCCTTTCTTCATTGTTTACGGGAAGCGTGCTGAAATGGTACGCAGTCGTTTCTCGACACCTCGGTAATTGCTAAAATCGAGATTCCATGGAATTTTTAATTGGATATCGATTATAAAGTTTGAAAATCGTCTTGTATGTAGTCATACCATTCTTCTTTTAAACGTGCATCTGAAAAGAACGTATTGTTGCTTTGTGCCTCTGGATTATAAGTGGTCTTTTAATAATCAACAGAAGATTTATTATTTTGTACAACTACGTCAATACATGATTTAAGAAACTAAGCGACGCCAGAAAGTATTTTCGCAAACGTAACGTCAGAATTTTTTTTCCCCGAACATCTTTTCTTCTTACATAGGTATTCGACGTGAAAGTGGGTCCAAATTATATATATGTAGGCGTAGGATTATATCTTCCAGTGAAAGATGGGTCATTTTTCTCAATTGAATCAAGTCAATTCAGCTTGTTAAATTTATCCCCAAGATTTCCTATAAATATTGGAGAACATAATAAAACATCGTTTAGAATAAAAGAAGGAAAATATAGTCATCATAAGATTATATCTTCCAGTGAAAGATAGGTCATCTTTCTCAATTGAATCAAGTCAATTCAGCTTGTTAAATTTATCCCCAAGATTTCCTATAAAAATTGGTGAACTTAATAAAACTTCGTTTAGAATAAAAGAAAGAAAATATAGTCATCATAAGACAGAAATACTTCTTGAGAAGTAAGAGAAGCAAAAATAGTGTGACTGTATAAGCACCTTGAATACCAGTGCCAGAAGCTACACGAATCTTCACAACTAAAGTGGTAGCTAAACATTCTGCCATTCAAAGCTTGACATTGTTAGATAAAACAAATATAGGAGTTTTTAGCATGGATGCGTCCCCTTCGAAATTTATCTTTGCAACGTCCCCCCCCCCTAAGAACATTTTCCTCGTGTCTTGCATATCTTCCAGGATGGTTTCTCCTAATAAAATTCCTTGGTTTGAAATTTCTAGCTCTAACAACATTCCCTGTATTCGTATGTTCATTGTTACTTATGTTTGTTTCTGAGACAATCACTAGCTCTCGAATCTTCAAATGCTTGCTTCTGAATTTGGGAACCAATGGCTCTAGTGTAAAATTTTCTTCTGGAAGCCCGAATATTACTCCAGGATTTCTATTAATTATTTTTTATCCTTTCTTCATTGTATACGGTAAAGCGTGCTGAAATGGTACGCAGACGTTTCTCAACGCCTCCTTAATTGCTAGAATCGAGATTCCATGGAATTTTTAAATGGATATCGATTATAATGTTTGAAACTCGTCTTGTATATAGTCATACCTGTTTTCCTATCGAAAAGAAGGTTTGAATTTCTATTAAGTTTCTGAGATTACCTGTGTTTATATAAAATGGAAGTCACCCGTCCAAGAAACTCATTCGAGATTGATGAACACTCATTAGCCTCAATTTCTTTTATCGGTTTTATTAAAGAAGGTTAAAAGTACCCGAAATACGTCGTTATCTTTAACAAAACGACTCGAACGACGCACAGTCCCTGAAAACGTTTTGCCAATAAAACACTTGTGGGAATTTTCGACCATTTTTTCATCCTTGGAACATCAATTTTCACCATCCAGCATTCTCCAACAACGCACAGTGCGGTAGCCCGTGGACAAAAGTCGAAAATGCAACAAATTTTTTCCAATTTGTTTTGCTTTAGTAATCCTTTTAGATTGACCTCAGTGAATGGGAGCTTTTATTCGAATATTATTAACACAAAGGTTTCAAACCATGTCTGAACTAGTGGCAGTTTGCTTATCTTTCTAAACGAAACAATTTCCATATAGAAGTCTTCTCGAACTTTTTTGAACGCGCGGTTATTATCTCGATATTTCGTTTTATCTGGTGGGAACTGGTCGGGATAAGGCACAGCCTAATATTCCCTGCATTACTTGATCGGTCTTTGAAAAACATTAGGTCAATGTGGCTAGCTTTGACCAAATTCGGTCCAATATCTGGAACAATAGCAGTTGAATTTTTTACGCTCAATATTATATTCGGTCAAGATTTCGTTGAGCTTGCCAACTATTTTTTCAGCCGTATGCCTTCTCTTAAAACGCCTACTAGTGAGAGGAAAGGATACACGCTCAAGATTTGTTTCATCTATCCAGTGACTATAATCCCAATAAATCTATCATCTTCCATACAATTTTTATTATAATGCTTCTTCCCACATTTTACCTATGGGAATTATGAATGATGAAATCACATCGGGACCATGAATTAACAATTTATGCAATGATACAGGCATATGATACCGGTCATATTTTTTCAAATATACATATATCATTTGTCTTGTCTATTAATATCTTTAATTAATTCAAATTTGTTTGTTTTCCACTAGCAATAACCCTAAGTATTATAGATAAATGCTAAATCAAGTCAACATCAATTCCAGTAATAGATGTGCTCAATGTAGCGTTTTCAAAAAAAACCTTCGAGTGTTGTTACCTTCGTTACTTGAACCAAAACCAGTGTTTTGGTTTATCCACAAAGGGGCCTAAATCTTTATGGATAAATTGTTTTCTTTCTGTGAATAACGTTTTACATTCTTCGCCTCTAACTTGCCATTTCTTGAAGTCTAAACGATAGTATGTATGTTTAATCAGGCTGGGCCTTGATGAGAAATTTGCAGCGAAAGATGCCTCCTCAGAATTCCGGGTTTGTACTAGATCAACACCCCGGAACTTTTTCGATTTCTGGCAGAACGCTGCAAACTATTTAGTAAGTTTCTAAGTTAGCCGGAAGTGAATTGCCCTTTTCTTGATAATAATTGATAACAATTTCCTCTAAATTTATATCTTGTTCCAATCAGTCTTTATATAAGGTTCAGAATGTTTTTCTGTGCTGTAAACACGCTCCATCATCGCTGAACATCTTTATTACCCTTTCGAATTTCGTTTCTATTGAATTATTATATATATATATATATATATTATATATATATATATATATATATATAACAAGGATAATTTAATAGATGATAGAATATATAATTTACAAAAAGGATTTAAACTACTACTAAAATATTGGGCATTAAGGTTTGTGATAAGATGCTGCCGATGATGACATTGGTGGTGGTGGTTTTGATGGGGAAAGAACTTTAAGATCCTGGGGTGATGTTGGCCAACATATTCTTCTTCTCCCTACTCCTTATCGGTTTTATTAAAGAAGGTTAAAAGTACCCGAAATACGTCGTTATCTTTAACAAAACGACTCGAACGACGCACAGTTCCTGAAAACGTTTTGCCAATAAAACACTTGTGGGAATTTTCGACCATTTTTTCATCCTTGGAACATCAATTTTCACCATCCAGCATTCTCCAACAACGCACAGTGCGGTAGCCCGTGGACAAAAGTCGAAAATGCAACAAATTTTTTCCAATTTTTTTTGCTTTAGTAATCCTTTTAGATTGACCTCAGTGACATGGAATGGGAGCTTTTATTCGAATATTATTTACACAAAGGTTTCAAACCATGTCTGAACTAGTGGCAGTTTGCTTATCTTTCTAAACGAAACAATTTCCATATAGAAGTCTTCTCGAACTTTTTTGAACGCGCGGTTATTATCTCGATATTTCGTTTTATCTGGTGGGAACTGGTCGGGATAAGGCACAGCCTAATATTCCCTGCATTACTTGATCGGTCTTTGAAAAACATTAGGTCAATGTGGCTAGCTTTGACCAAATTCGGTCCAATATCTGGAACAATAGCAGTTGAATTTTTTACGCTCAATATTATATTCGGTCAAGATTTCGTTGAGCTTGCCAACTATTTTTTCAGCCGTATGCCTTCTCTTAAAACGCCTACTAGTGAGAGGAAAGGATACACGCTCAAGATTTGTTTCATCTATCCAGTGATGTTGGCCAACATATTCTTCTTCTCCCTACTCCTGTGGCCCAGCAGGCCTGTGGTAAACTTCTTTAGCCACTCATGGTATTTTTAAAAGTCGCTGAATTGACTTAATGAATCTGAGTCAACTTGTTCTAGCAGAAAAAGAAAAAAACACTGTCTTTTCACTTGATCTAATGTCACTTGTCTCTTTTGAATTTGGAGCCAGTACTTCATTTTAAGGAAATTTATTCTCAACGAGGATCTACCTTTCTCGTAGGTCCGTTTACCGTCAAATTAATTTGGGGCGAATCAAAGTACCGGGCATAATAACATTAAAAAAAATAGTTAATTGTTTTACACAAAAATATATGGGGACAAAAAAAAGCTTATATCTTTGGTTGTGACACATTATTACCTGATTTCTCCTTCCATCCCAAAGAAATCTTTGATAAATTACGTACACCAATTTAGATATAAATTTGTATTTCCTATTTTGGTTGGCTCTCTGATACTTCTTCAATGTTCTGGAATTTTAAATAAATCCAGTATATAGTCTGACCGACCTGACACTCAATTACGAATTAGTTGTGAACAACGATAAATTTATCAATTTGATTTGTATTCCCATCATACAATAGTTTATAAATTTATTAGTACTAATTCCTTTTTTATAATCTTAATCAAGAATGATGGCACATATTCATTTCTTTTATACATTATATACAACCATATTGAGATCTAGCATTTTGATAATAGTGGCCTATCAGGGACTAATAAAAATGGTCAGACCTGCGCTAGAGTAAAATTTTCTTCTCGAAGCCCGAATATTACTCTAGGATTTCTATTAATTAATTTTTATCCTTTCTTCATTGTTTACGGGAAGCGTGCTGAAATGGTACGCAGTCGTTTCTCGACACCTCGGTAATTGCTAAAATCGAGATTCCATGGAATTTTTAATTGGATATCGATTATAAAGTTTGAAAATCGTCTTGTATGTAGTCATACCATTCTTCTTTTAAACGTGCATCTGAAAAGAACGTATTGTTGCTTTGTGCCTCTGGATTATAAGTGGTCTTTTAATAATCAACAGAAGATTTATTATTTTGTACAACTACGTCAATACATGATTTAAGAAACTAAGCGACGCCAGAAAGTATTTTCGCAAACGTAACGTCAGAATTTTTTTTCCCCGAACATCTTTTCTTCTTACATAGGTATTCGACGTGAAAGTGGGTCCAAATTATATATATGTAGGCGTAGGATTATATCTTCCAGTGAAAGATGGGTCATTTTTCTCAATTGAATCAAGTCAATTCAGCTTGTTAAATTTATCCCCAAGATTTCCTATAAATATTGGAGAACATAATAAAACATCGTTTAGAATAAAAGAAGGAAAATATAGTCATCATAAGATTATATCTTCCAGTGAAAGATAGGTCATCTTTCTCAATTGAATCAAGTCAATTCAGCTTGTTAAATTTATCCCCAAGATTTCCTATAAAAATTGGTGAACTTAATAAAACTTCGTTTAGAATAAAAGAAAGAAAATATAGTCATCATAAGACAGAAATACTTCTTGAGAAGTAAGAGAAGCAAAAATAGTGTGACTGTATAAGCACCTTGAATACCAGTGCCAGAAGCTACACGAATCTTCACAACTAAAGTGGTAGCTAAACATTCTGCCATTCAAAGCTTGACATTGTTAGATAAAACAAATATAGGAGTTTTTAGCATGGATGCGTCCCCTTCGAAATTTATCTTTGCAACGTCCCCCCCCCTAAGAACATTTTCCTCGTGTCTTGCATATCTTCCAGGATGGTTTCTCCTAATAAAATTCCTTGGTTTGAAATTTCTAGCTCTAACAACATTCCCTGTATTCGTATGTTCATTGTTACTTATGTTTGTTTCTGAGACAATCACTAGCTCTCGAATCTTCAAATGCTTGCTTCTGAATTTGGGAACCAATGGCTCTAGTGTAAAATTTTCTTCTGGAAGCCCGAATATTACTCCAGGATTTCTATTAATTATTTTTTATCCTTTCTTCATTGTATACGGTAAAGCGTGCTGAAATGGTACGCAGACGTTTCTCAACGCCTCCTTAATTGCTAGAATCGAGATTCCATGGAATTTTTAAATGGATATCGATTATAATGTTTGAAACTCGTCTTGTATATAGTCATACCTGTTTTCCTATCGAAAAGAAGGTTTGAATTTCTATTAAGTTTCTGAGATTACCTGTGTTTATATAAAATGGAAGTCACCCGTCCAAGAAACTCATTCGAGATTGATGAACACTCATTAGCCTCAATTTCTTTTATCGGTTTTATTAAAGAAGGTTAAAAGTACCCGAAATACGTCGTTATCTTTAACAAAACGACTCGAACGACGCACAGTCCCTGAAAACGTTTTGCCAATAAAACACTTGTGGGAATTTTCGACCATTTTTTCATCCTTGGAACATCAATTTTCACCATCCAGCATTCTCCAACAACGCACAGTGCGGTAGCCCGTGGACAAAAGTCGAAAATGCAACAAATTTTTTCCAATTTGTTTTGCTTTAGTAATCCTTTTAGATTGACCTCAGTGAATGGGAGCTTTTATTCGAATATTATTAACACAAAGGTTTCAAACCATGTCTGAACTAGTGGCAGTTTGCTTATCTTTCTAAACGAAACAATTTCCATATAGAAGTCTTCTCGAACTTTTTTGAACGCGCGGTTATTATCTCGATATTTCGTTTTATCTGGTGGGAACTGGTCGGGATAAGGCACAGCCTAATATTCCCTGCATTACTTGATCGGTCTTTGAAAAACATTAGGTCAATGTGGCTAGCTTTGACCAAATTCGGTCCAATATCTGGAACAATAGCAGTTGAATTTTTTACGCTCAATATTATATTCGGTCAAGATTTCGTTGAGCTTGCCAACTATTTTTTCAGCCGTATGCCTTCTCTTAAAACGCCTACTAGTGAGAGGAAAGGATACACGCTCAAGATTTGTTTCATCTATCCAGTGACTATAATCCCAATAAATCTATCATCTTCCATACAATTTTTATTATAATGCTTCTTCCCACATTTTACCTATGGGAATTATGAATGATGAAATCACATCGGGACCATGAATTAACAATTTATGCAATGATACAGGCATATGATACCGGTCATATTTTTTCAAATATACATATATCATTTGTCTTGTCTATTAATATCTTTAATTAATTCAAATTTGTTTGTTTTCCACTAGCAATAACCCTAAGTATTATAGATAAATGCTAAATCAAGTCAACATCAATTCCAGTAATAGATGTGCTCAATGTAGCGTTTTCAAAAAAAACCTTCGAGTGTTGTTACCTTCGTTACTTGAACCAAAACCAGTGTTTTGGTTTATCCACAAAGGGGCCTAAATCTTTATGGATAAATTGTTTTCTTTCTGTGAATAACGTTTTACATTCTTCGCCTCTAACTTGCCATTTCTTGAAGTCTAAACGATAGTATGTATGTTTAATCAGGCTGGGCCTTGATGAGAAATTTGCAGCGAAAGATGCCTCCTCAGAATTCCGGGTTTGTACTAGATCAACACCCCGGAACTTTTTCGATTTCTGGCAGAACGCTGCAAACTATTTAGTAAGTTTCTAAGTTAGCCGGAAGTGAATTGCCCTTTTCTTGATAATAATTGATAACAATTTCCTCTAAATTTATATCTTGTTCCAATCAGTCTTTATATAAGGTTCAGAATGTTTTTCTGTGCTGTAAACACGCTCCATCATCGCTGAACATCTTTATTACCCTTTCGAATTTCGTTTCTATTGAATTATTATATATATATATATATATATATATATATATATATATATATAACAAGGATAATTTAATAGATGATAGAATATATAATTTACAAAAAGGATTTAAACTACTACTAAAATATTGGGCATTAAGGTTTGTGATAAGATGCTGCCGATGATGACATTGGTGGTGGTGGTTTTGATGGGGAAAGAACTTTAAGATCCTGGGGTGATGTTGGCCAACATATTCTTCTTCTCCCTACTCCTTATCGGTTTTATTAAAGAAGGTTAAAAGTACCCGAAATAAGTCGTTATCTTTAACAAAACGACTCGAACGACGCACAGTTGCTGAAAACGTTTTGCCAATAAAACACTTGTGGGAATTTTCGACCATTTTTTCATCCTTGGAACATCAATTTTCACCATCCAGCATTCTCCAACAACGCACAGTGCGGTAGCCCGTGGACAAAAGTCGAAAATGCAACAAATTTTTTCCAATTTGTTTTGCTTTAGTAATCCTTTTAGATTGACCTCAGTGACATGGAATGGGAGCTTTTATTCGAATATTATTTACACAAAGGTTTCAAACCATGTCTGAACTAGTGGCAGTTTGCTTATCTTTCTAAACGAAACAATTTCCATATAGAAGTCTTCTCGAACTTTTTTGAACGCGCGGTTATTATCTCGATATTTCGTTTTATCTGGTGGGAACTGGTCGGGATAAGGCACAGCCTAATATTCCCTGCATTACTTGATCGGTCTTTGAAAAACATTAGGTCAATGTGGCTAGCTTTGACCAAATTCGGTCCAATATCTGGAACAATAGCAGTTGAATTTTTTACGCTCAATATTATATTCGGTCAAGATTTCGTTGAGCTTGCCAACTATTTTTTCAGCCGTATGCCTTCTCTTAAAACGCCTACTAGTGAGAGGAAAGGATACACGCTCAAGATTTGTTTCATCTATCCAGTGATGTTGGCCAACATATTCTTCTTCTCCCTACTCCTGTGGCCCAGCAGGCCTGTGGTAAACTTCTTTAGCCACTCATGGTATTTTTAAAAGTCGCTGAATTGACTTAATGAATCTGAGTCAACTTGTTCTAGCAGAAAAAGAAAAAAACACTGTCTTTTCACTTGATCTAATGTCACTTGTCTCTTTTGAATTTGGAGCCAGTACTTCATTTTAAGGAAATTTATTCTCAACGAGGATCTACCTTTCTCGTAGGTCCGTTTACCGTCAAATTAATTTGGGGCGAATCAAAGTACCGGGCATAATAACATTAAAAAAAATAGTTAATTGTTTTACACAAAAATATATGGGGACAAAAAAAAGCTTATATCTATGGTTGTGACACATTATTACCTGATTTCTCCTTCCATCCCAAAGACATCTTTGATAAATTACGTACACCAATTTAGATATAAATTTGTATTTCCTATTTTGGTTGGCTCTCTGATACTTCTTCAATGTTCTGGAATTTTAAATAAATCCAGTATATAGTCTGACCGACCTGACACTCAATTACGAATTAGTTGTGAACAACGATAAATTTATCAATTTGATTTGTATTCCCATCATACAATAGTTTATAAATTTATTAGTACTAATTCCTTTTTTATAATCTTAATCAAGAATGATGGCACATATTCATTTCTTTTATACATTATATACAACCATATTGAGATCTAGCATTTTGATAATAGTGGCCTATCAGGGACTAATAAAAATGGTCAGACCTGCGCTAGAGTAAAATTTTCTTCTCGAAGCCCGAATATTACTCTAGGATTTCTATTAATTAATTTTTATCCTTTCTTCATTGTTTACGGGAAGCGTGCTGAAATGGTACGCAGTCGTTTCTCGACACCTCGGTAATTGCTAAAATCGAGATTCCATGGAATTTTTAACTGGATATCGATTATAAAGTTTGAAAATCGTCTTGTATGTAGTCATACCATTCTTCTTTTAAACGTGCATCTGAAAAGAACGTATTGTTGCTTTGTGCCTCTGGATTATAAGTGGTCTTTTAATAATCAACAGAAGATTTATTATTTTGTACAACTACGTCAATACATGATTTAAGAAACTAAGCGACGCCCTGAAAGTATTTTCGCAAACGTAACGTCAGAATTTTTTTTCCCCGAACATCTTTTCTTCTTACATAGGTATTCGACGTGAAAGTGGGTCCAAATTATATATATGTAGGCGTAGGATTATATCTTCCAGTGAAAGATGGGTCATTTTTCTCAATTGAATCAAGTCAATTCAGCTTGTTAAATTTATCCCCAAGATTTCCTATAAATATTGGAGAACATAATAAAACATCGTTTAGAATAAAAGAAGGACAATATAGTCATCATAAGATTATATCTTCCAGTGAAAGATAGGTCATCTTTCTCAATTGAATCAAGTCAATTCAGCTTGTTAAATTTATCCCCAAGATTTCCTATAAAAATTGGTGAACTTAATAAAACTTCGTTTAGAATAAAAGAAAGAAAATATAGTCATCATAAGACAGAAATACTTCTTGAGAAGTAAGAGAAGCAAAAATAGTGTGACTGTATAAGCACCTTGAATACCAGTGCCAGAAGCTACACGAATCTTCACAACTAAAGTGGTAGCTAAACATTCTGCCATTCAAAGCATGACATTGTTAGATAAAACAAATATAGGAGTTTTTAGCATGGATGCGTCCCCTTCGAAATTTATCTTTGCAACGTCCCCCCCCCCCTAAGAACATTTTCTTCGTGTCTTCCATATCTTCCAGGATGGTTTCTCCTAATAAAATTCCTTGGTTTGAAATTTCTAGCTCTAACAACATTCCCTGTATTCGTATGTTCATTGTTACTTATGTTTGTTTCTGAGACAATCACTAGCTCTCGAATCTTCAAATGCTTGCTTCTGAATTTGGGAACCAATGGCTCTAGTGTAAAATTTTCTTCTGGAAGCCCGAATATTACTCCAGGATTTCTATTAATTATTTTTTATCCTTTCTTCATTGTATACGGTAAAGCGTGCTGAAATGGTACGCAGACGTTTCTCAACGCCTCCTTAATTGCTAGAATCGAGATTCCATGGAATTTTTAAATGGATATCGATTATAATGTTTGAAACTCGTCTTGTATATAGTCATACCTGTTTTCCTATCGAAAAGAAGGTTTGAATTTCTATTAAGTTTCTGAGATTACCTGTGTTTATATAAAATGGAAGTCACCCGTCCAAGAAACTCATTCGAGATTGATGAACACTCATTAGCCTCAATTTCTTTTATCGGTTTTATTAAAGAAGGTTAAAAGTACCCGAAATACGTCGTTATCTTTAACAAAACGACTCGAACGACGCACAGTCCCTGAAAACGTTTTGCCAATAAAACACTTGTGGGAATTTTCGACCATTTTTTCATCCTTGGAACATCAATTTTCACCATCCAGCATTCTCCAACAACGCACAGTGCGGTAGCCCGTGGACAAAAGTCGAAAATGCAACAAATTTTTTCCAATTTGTTTTGCTTTAGTAATCCTTTTAGATTGACCTCAGTGACATGGAATGGGAGCTTTTATTCGAATATTATTAACACAAAGGTTTCAAACCATGTCTGAACTAGTGGCAGTTTGCTTATCTTTCTAAACGAAACAATTTCCATATAGAAGTCTTCTCGAACTTTTTTGAACGCGCGGTTATTATCTCGATATTTCGTTTTATCTGGTGGGAACTGGTCGGGATAAGGCACAGCCTAATATTCCCTACTATTGTTCCAGATATTTGACCAAATTCGGTCCAATATCTGGAACAATAGCAGTTGAATTTTTTACGCTCAATATTATATTCGGTCAAGATTTCGTTGAGCTTGCCAACTATTTTTTCAGCCGTATGCCTTCTCTTAAAACGCCTACTAGTGAGAGGAAAGGATACACTCTCAAGATTTGTTTCATCTATCCAGTGACTATAATCCCAATAAATCTATCATCTTCCATACAATTTTTATTATAATGCTTCTTCCCACATTTTACCTATGGGAATTATGAATGATGAAATCACATCGGGACCATGAATTAACAATTTATGCAATGATACAGGCATATGATACCGGTCATATTTTTTCAAATATACATATATCATTTGTCTTGTCTATTAATATCTTTAATTAATTCAAATTTGTTTGTTTTCCACTAGCAATAACCCTAAGTATTATATATAAATGCTAAATCAAGTCAACATCAATTCCAGTAATAGATGTGCTCAATGTAGCGTTTTCAAAAAAAACCTTCGAGTGTTGTTACCTTCGTTACTTGAACCAAAACCAGTGTTTTGGTTTATCCACAAAGGGGCCTAAATCTTTATGGATAAATTGTTTTCTTTCTGTGAATAACGTTTTACATTCTTCGCCTCTAACTTGCCATTTCTTGAAGTCTAAACGATAGTATGTATGTTTAATCAGGCTGGGCCTTGATGAGAAATTTGCAGCGAAAGATGCCTCCTCAGAATTCCGGGTTTGTACTAGATCAACACCCCGGAACTTTTTCGATTTCTGGCAGAACGCTGCAAACTATTTAGTAAGTTTCTAAGTTAGCCGGAAGTGAATTGCCCTTTTCTTGATAATAATTGATAACAATTTCCTCTAAATTTATATCTTGTTCCAATCAGTCTTTATATAAGGTTCAGAATGTTTTTCTGTGCTGTAAACACACTCCATCATCGCTGAACATCTTTATTACCCTTTCGAATTTCGTTTCTATTGAATTATTATATATATATATATATATATATATATATATATATATATATATATATATATATATATAACAAGGATAATTTAATAGATGATATAATATATAATTTACAAAAAGGATTTAAACTACTACTAAAATATTGGGCATTAAGGTTTGTGATAAGATGCTGCCGATGATGACATTGGTGGTGGTGGTTTTGATGGGGAAAGAACTTTAAGATCCTGGGGTGATGTTGGCCAACATATTCTTCTTCTCCCTACTCCTGTGGCCCAGCAGGCCTGTGGTAAACTTCTTTAGCCACTCATGGTATATTTAAAAGTCGCTGAATTGACTTAATGAATCTGAGTCAACTTGTTCTAGCAGAAAAAGAAAAAAACACTGTCTTTTCACTTGATCTAATGTCACTTGTCTCTTTTGAATTTGGAGCCAGTACTTCATTTTAAGGAAATTTATTCTCAACGAGGATTTACCTATCTCGTAGGTCCGTTTACCGTCAAATTAATTTGGGGCGAATCAAAGTACCGGGCATAATAACATCAAAAAAAATAGTTAATTGTTTTACACAAAAATATATGGGGACAAAAAAAAGCTTATATCTATGGTTGTGATACATTATTACCTGATTTCTCCTTCCATCCCAAAGAAATCTTTGATAAATTACGTACACCAATTTAGATATAAATTTGTATTTCCTATTTTGGTTGGCTCTCTGATACTTCTTCAATGTTCTGGAATTTTAAATAAATCCAGTATATAGTCTGACCGACCTGACACTCAATTACGAATTAGTTGGGAACAACGATAAATTTAACAATTTGATTTGTATTCCCATCATACAATAGTTTATAAATTTATTAGTACTAATTCCTTTTTTATAATCTTAATCAAGAATGATGGCACATATTCATTTCTTTTATACATTATATACAACCATATTGAGATCTAGCATTTTGATAATAGTGGCCTATCAGGGACTAATAAAAATGGTCAGACCTGCGCTAGAGTAAAATTTTCTTCTCGAAGCCCGAATATTACTCTAGGATTTCTATTAATTAATTTTTATCCTTTCTTCATTGTTTACGGGAAGCGTGCTGAAATGGTACGCAGTCGTTTCTCGACACCTCGGTAATTGCTAAAATCGAGATTCCATGGAATTTTTAATTGGATATCGATTATAAAGTTTGAAAATCGTCTTGTATGTAGTCATACCATTCTTCTTTTAAACGTGCATCTGAAAAGAACGTATTGTTGCTTTGTGCCTCTGGATTATAAGTGGTCTTTTAATAATCAACAGAAGATTTATTATTTTGTACAACTACGTCAATACATGATTTAAGAAACTAAGCGACGCCAGAAAGTATTTTCGCAAACGTAACGTCAGAATTTTTTTTCCCCGAACATCTTTTCTTCTTACATAGGTATTCGACGTGAAAGTGGGTCCAAATTATATATATGTAGGCGTAGGATTATATCTTCCAGTGAAAGATGGGTCATTTTTCTCAATTGAATCAAGTCAATTCAGCTTGTTAAATTTATCCCCAAGATTTCCTATAAATATTGGAGAACATAATAAAACATCGTTTAGAATAAAAGAAGGAAAATATAGTCATCATAAGATTATATCTTCCAGTGAAAGATAGGTCATCTTTCTCAATTGAATCAAGTCAATTCAGCTTGTTAAATTTATCCCCAAGATTTCCTATAAAAATTGGTGAACTTAATAAAACTTCGTTTAGAATAAAAGAAAGAAAATATAGTCATCATAAGACAGAAATACTTCTTGAGAAGTAAGAGAAGCAAAAATAGTGTGACTGTATAAGCACCTTGAATACCAGTGCCAGAAGCTACACGAATCTTCACAACTAAAGTGGTAGCTAAACATTCTGCCATTCAAAGCTTGACATTGTTAGATAAAACAAATATAGGAGTTTTTAGCATGGATGCGTCCCCTTCGAAATTTATCTTTGCAACGTCCCCCCCCCCTAAGAACATTTTCCTCGTGTCTTGCATATCTTCCAGGATGGTTTCTCCTAATAAAATTCCTTGGTTTGAAATTTCTAGCTCTAACAACATTCCCTGTATTCGTATGTTCATTGTTACTTATGTTTGTTTCTGAGACAATCACTAGCTCTCGAATCTTCAAATGCTTGCTTCTGAATTTGGGAACCAATGGCTCTAGTGTAAAATTTTCTTCTGGAAGCCCGAATATTACTCCAGGATTTCTATTAATTATTTTTTATCCTTTCTTCATTGTATACGGTAAAGCGTGCTGAAATGGTACGCAGACGTTTCTCAACGCCTCCTTAATTGCTAGAATCGAGATTCCATGGAATTTTTAAATGGATATCGATTATAATGTTTGAAACTCGTCTTGTATATAGTCATACCTGTTTTCCTATCGAAAAGAAGGTTTGAATTTCTATTAAGTTTCTGAGATTACCTGTGTTTATATAAAATGGAAGTCACCCGTCCAAGAAACTCATTCGAGATTGATGAACACTCATTAGCCTCAATTTCTTTTATCGGTTTTATTAAAGAAGGTTAAAAGTACCCGAAATACGTCGTTATCTTTAACAAAACGACTCGAACGACGCACAGTCCCTGAAAACGTTTTGCCAATAAAACACTTGTGGGAATTTTCGACCATTTTTTCATCCTTGGAACATCAATTTTCACCATCCAGCATTCTCCAACAACGCACAGTGCGGTAGCCCGTGGACAAAAGTCGAAAATGCAACAAATTTTTTCCAATTTGTTTTGCTTTAGTAATCCTTTTAGATTGACCTCAGTGACATGGAATGGGAGCTTTTATTCGAATATTATTAACACAAAGGTTTCAAACCATGTCTGAACTAGTGGCAGTTTGCTTATCTTTCTAAACGAAACAATTTCCATATAGAAGTCTTCTCGAACTTTTTTGAACGCGCGGTTATTATCTCGATATTTCGTTTTATCTGGTGGGAACTGGTCGGGATAAGGCACAGCCTAATATTCCCTGCATTACTTGATCGGTCTTTGAAAAACATTAGGTCAATGTGGCTAGCTTTGACCAAATTCGGTCCAATATCTGGAACAATAGCAGTTGAATTTTTTACGCTCAATATTATATTCGGTCAAGATTTCGTTGAGCTTGCCAACTATTTTTTCAGCCGTATGCCTTCTCTTAAAACGCCTACTAGTGAGAGGAAAGGATACACGCTCAAGATTTGTTTCATCTATCCAGTGACTATAATCCCAATAAATCTATCATCTTCCATACAATTTTTATTATAATGCTTCTTCCCACATTTTACCTATGGGAATTATGAATGATGAAATCACATCGGGACCATGAATTAACAATTTATGCAATGATACAGGCATATGATACCGGTCATATTTTTTCAAATATACATATATCATTTGTCTTGTCTATTAATATCTTTAATTAATTCAAATTTGTTTGTTTTCCACTAGCAATAACCCTAAGTATTATAGATAAATGCTAAATCAAGTCAACATCAATTCCAGTAATAGATGTGCTCAATGTAGCGTTTTCAAAAAAAACCTTCGAGTGTTGTTACCTTCGTTACTTGAACCAAAACCAGTGTTTTGGTTTATCCACAAAGGGGCCTAAATCTTTATGGATAAATTGTTTTCTTTCTGTGAATAACGTTTTACATTCTTCGCCTCTAACTTGCCATTTCTTGAAGTCTAAACGATAGTATGTATGTTTAATCAGGCTGGGCCTTGATGAGAAATTTGCAGCGAAAGATGCCTCCTCAGAATTCCGGGTTTGTACTAGATCAACACCCCGGAACTTTTTCGATTTCTGGCAGAACGCTGCAAACTATTTAGTAAGTTTCTAAGTTAGCCGGAAGTGAATTGCCCTTTTCTTGATAATAATTGATAACAATTTCCTCTAAATTTATATCTTGTTCCAATCAGTCTTTATATAAGGTTCAGAATTTTTTTCTGTGCTGTAAACACGCTCCATCATCGCTGAACATCTTTATTACCCTTTCGAATTTCGTTTCTATTGAATTATTATATATATATATATATATATATATATATATATATATATATATATATATATATATATATAACAAGGATAATTTAATAGATGATAGAATATATAATTTACAAAAAGGATTTAAACTACTACTAAAATATTGGGCATTAAGGTTTGTGATAAGATGCTGCCGATGATGACATTGGTGGTGGTGGTTTTGATGGGGAAAGAACTTTAAGATCCTGGGGTGATGTTGGCCAACATATTCTTCTTCTCCCTACTCCTTATCGGTTTTATTAAAGAAGGTTAAAAGTACCCGAAATAAGTCGTTATCTTTAACAAAACGACTCGAACGACGCACAGTTGCTGAAAACGTTTTGCCAATAAAACACTTGTGGGAATTTTCGACCATTTTTTCATCCTTGGAACATCAATTTTCACCATCCAGCATTCTCCAACAACGCACAGTGCGGTAGCCCGTGGACAAAAGTCGAAAATGCAACAAATTTTTTCCAATTTGTTTTGCTTTAGTAATCCTTTTAGATTGACCTCAGTGACATGGAATGGGAGCTTTTATTCGAATATTATTTACACAAAGGTTTCAAACCATGTCTGAACTAGTGGCAGTTTGCTTATCTTTCTAAACGAAATAATTTCCATATAGAAGTCTTCTCGAACTTTTTTGAACGCGCGGTTATTATCTCGATATTTCGTTTTATCTGGTGGGAACTGGTCGGGATAAGGCACAGCCTAATATTCCCTGCATTACTTGATCGGTCTTTGAAAAACATTAGGTCAATGTGGCTAGCTTTGACCAAATTCGGTCCAATATCTGGAACAATAGCAGTTGAATTTTTTACGCTCAATATTATATTCGGTCAAGATTTCGTTGAGCTTGCCAACTATTTTTTCAGCCGTATGCCTTCTCTTAAAACGCCTACTAGTGAGAGGAAAGGATACACGCTCAAGATTTGTTTCATCTATCCAGTGATGTTGGCCAACATATTCTTCTTCTCCCTACTCCTGTGGCCCAGCAGGCCTGTGGTAAACTTCTTTAGCCACTCATGGTATTTTTAAAAGTCGCTGAATTGACTTAATGAATCTGAGTCAACTTGTTCTAGCAGAAAAAGAAAAAAACACTGTCTTTTCACTTGATCTAATGTCACTTGTCTCTTTTGAATTTGGAGCCAGTACTTCATTTTAAGGAAATTTATTCTCAACGAGGATCTACCTTTCTCGTAGGTCCGTTTACCGTCAAATTAATTTGGGGCGAATCAAAGTACCGGGCATAATAACATTAAAAAAAATAGTTAATTGTTTTACACAAAAATATATGGGGACAAAAAAAAGCTTATATCTATGGTTGTGACACATTATTACCTGATTTCTCCTTCCATCCCAAAGACATCTTTGATAAATTACGTACACCAATTTAGATATAAATTTGTATTTCCTATTTTGGTTGGCTCTCTGATACTTCTTCAATGTTCTGGAATTTTAAATAAATCCAGTATATAGTCTGACCGACCTGACACTCAATTACGAATTAGTTGTGAACAACGATAAATTTATCAATTTGATTTGTATTCCCATCATACAATAGTTTATAAATTTATTAGTACTAATTCCTTTTTTATAATCTTAATCAAGAATGATGGCACATATTCATTTCTTTTATACATTATATACAACCATATTGAGATCTAGCATTTTGATAATAGTGGCCTATCAGGGACTAATAAAAATGGTCAGACCTGCGCTAGAGTAAAATTTTCTTCTCGAAGCCCGAATATTACTCTAGGATTTCTATTAATTAATTTTTATCCTTTCTTCATTGTTTACGGGAAGCGTGCTGAAATGGTACGCAGTCGTTTCTCGACACCTCGGTAATTGCTAAAATCGAGATTCCATGGAATTTTTAACTGGATATCGATTATAAAGTTTGAAAATCGTCTTGTATGTAGTCATACCATTCTTCTTTTAAACGTGCATCTGAAAAGAACGTATTGTTGCTTTGTGCCTCTGGATTATAAGTGGTCTTTTAATAATCAACAGAAGATTTATTATTTTGTACAACTACGTCAATACATGATTTAAGAAACTAAGCGACGCCCTGAAAGTATTTTCGCAAACGTAACGTCAGAATTTTTTTTCCCCGAACATCTTTTCTTCTTACATAGGTATTCGACGTGAAAGTGGGTCCAAATTATATATATGTAGGCGTAGGATTATATCTTCCAGTGAAAGATGGGTCATTTTTCTCAATTGAATCAAGTCAATTCAGCTTGTTAAATTTATCCCCAAGATTTCCTATAAATATTGGAGAACATAATAAAACATCGTTTAGAATAAAAGAAGGACAATATAGTCATCATAAGATTATATCTTCCAGTGAAAGATAGGTCATCTTTCTCAATTGAATCAAGTCAATTCAGCTTGTTAAATTTATCCCCAAGATTTCCTATAAAAATTGGTGAACTTAATAAAACTTCGTTTAGAATAAAAGAAAGAAAATATAGTCATCATAAGACAGAAATACTTCTTGAGAAGTAAGAGAAGCAAAAATAGTGTGACTGTATAAGCACCTTGAATACCAGTGCCAGAAGCTACACGAATCTTCACAACTAAAGTGGTAGCTAAACATTCTGCCATTCAAAGCATGACATTGTTAGATAAAACAAATATAGGAGTTTTTAGCATGGATGCGTCCCCTTCGAAATTTATCTTTGCAACGTCCCCCCCCCCCCTAAGAACATTTTCCTCGTGTCTTCCATATCTTCCAGGATGGTTTCTCCTAATAAAATTCCTTGGTTTGAAATTTCTAGCTCTAACAACATTCCCTGTATTCGTATGTTCATTGTTACTTATGTTTGTTTCTGAGACAATCACTAGCTCTCGAATCTTCAAATGCTTGCTTCTGAATTTGGGAACCAATGGCTCTAGTGTAAAATTTTCTTCTGGAAGCCCGAATATTACTCCAGGATTTCTATTAATTAATTTTTATCCTTTCTTCATTGTATACGGTAAAGCGTGCTGAAATGGTACGCAGACGTTTCTCAACGCCTCCTTAATTGCTAGAATCGAGATTCCATGGAATTTTTAAATGGATATCGATTATAATGTTTGAAACTCGTCTTGTATATAGTCATACCTGTTTTCCTATCGAAAAGAAGGTTTGAATTTCTATTAAGTTTCTGAGATTACCTGTGTTTATATAAAATGGAAGTCACCCGTCCAAGAAACTCATTCGAGATTGATGAACACTCATTAGCCTCAATTTCTTTTATCGGTTTTATTAAAGAAGGTTAAAAGTACCCGAAATACGTCGTTATCTTTAACAAAACGACTCGAACGACGCACAGTCCCTGAAAACGTTTTGCCAATAAAACACTTGTGGGAATTTTCGACCATTTTTTCATCCTTGGAACATCAATTTTCACCATCCAGCATTCTCCAACAACGCACAGTGCGGTAGCCCGTGGACAAAAGTCGAAAATGCAACAAATTTTTTCCAATTTGTTTTGCTTTAGTAATCCTTTTAGATTGACCTCAGTGACATGGAATGGGAGCTTTTATTCGAATATTATTAACACAAAGGTTTCAAACCATGTCTGAACTAGTGGCAGTTTGCTTATCTTTCTAAACGAAACAATTTCCATATAGAAGTCTTCTCGAACTTTTTTGAACGCGCGGTTATTATCTCGATATTTCGTTTTATCTGGTGGGAACTGGTCGGGATAAGGCACAGCCTAATATTCCCTGCATTACTTGATCGGTCTTTGAAAAACATTAGGTCAATGTGGCTAGCTTTGACCAAATTCGGTCCAATATCTGGAACAATAGCAGTTGAATTTTTTACGCTCAATATTATATTCGGTCAAGATTTCGTTGAGCTTGCCAACTATTTTTTCAGCCTTATGCCTTCTCTTAAAACGCCTACTAGTGAGAGGAAAGGATACACGCTCAAGATTTGTTTCATCTATCCAGTGATGTTGGCCAACATATTCTTCTTCTCCCTACTCCTGTGGCCCAGCAGGCCTGTGGTAAACTTCTTTAGCCACTCATGGTATATTTAAAAGTCGCTGAATTGACTTAATGAATCTGAGTCAACTTGTTCTAGCAGAAAAAGAAAAAAACACTGTCTTTTCACTTGATCTAATGTCACTTGTCTCTTTTGAATTTGGAGCCAGTACTTCATTTTAAGGAAATTTATTCTCAACGAGGATTTACCTATCTCGTAGGTCCGTTTACCGTCAAATTAATTTGGGGCGAATCAAAGTACCGGGCATAATAACATTAAAAAAAATAGTTAATTGTTTTACACAAAAATATATGGGGACAAAAAAAAGCTTATATCTATGGTTGTGATACATTATTACCTGATTTCTCCTTCCATCCCAAAGAAATCGTTGATAAATTACGTACACCAATTTAGATATAAATTTGTATTTCCTATTTTGGTTGGCTCTCTGATACTTCTTCAATGTTCTGGAATTTTAAATAAATCCAGTATATAGTCTGACCGACCTGACACTCAATTACGAATTAGTTGTGAACAACGATAAATTTATCAATTTGATTTGTATTCCCATAATACAATAGTTTATAAATTTATTAGTACTAATTCCTTTTTTATAATCTTAATCAAGAATGATGGCACATATTCATTTCTTTTATACATTATATACAACCATATTGAGATCTAGCATTTTGATAATAGTGGCCTATCAGGGACTAATAAAAATGGTCAGACCTGCGCTAGAGTAAAATTTTCTTCTCGAAGCCCGAATATTACTCTAGGATTTCTATTAATTAATTTTTATCCTTCCTTCATTGTTTACGGGAAGCGTGCTGAAATGGTACGCAGTCGTTTCTCGACACCTCGGTAATTGCTAAAATCGAGATTCCATGGAATTTTTAATTGGATATCGATTATAAAGTTTGAAAATCGTCTTGTATGTAGTCATACCATTCTTCTTTTAAACGTGCATCTGAAAAGAACGTATTGTTGCTTTGTGCCTCTGGATTATAAGTGGTCTTTTAATAATCAACAGAAGATTTATTATTTTGTACAACTACGTCAATACATGATTTAAGAAACTAAGCGACGCCAGAAAGTATTTTCGCAAACGTAACGTCAGAATTTTTTTTCCCCGAACATCTTTTCTTCTTACATAGGTATTCGACGTGAAAGTGGGTCCAAATTATATATATGTAGGCGTAGGATTATATCTTCCAGTGAAAGATGGGTCATTTTTCTCAATTGAATCAAGTCAATTCAGCTTGTTAAATTTATCCCCAAGATTTCCTATAAATATTGGAGAACATAATAAAACATCGTTTAGAATAAAAGAAGGAAAATATAGTCATCATAAGATTATATCTTCCAGTGAAAGATACGTCATCTTTCTCAATTGAATCAAGTCAATTCAGCTTGTTAAATTTATCTCCAAGATTTCCTATAAAAATTGGTGAACTTAATTAGACTTCGTTTAGAATAAAAGAAAGAAAATATAGTCATCATAAGACAGAAATACTTCTTGAGAAGTAAGAGAAGCAAAAATAGTGTGACTGTATAAGCACCTTGAATACCAGTGCCAGAAGCTACACGAATCTTCACAACTAAAGTGGTAGCTAAACATTCTGCCATTCAAAGCATGACATTGTTAGATAAAACAAATATAGGAGTTTTTAGCATGGATGCGTCCCCTTCGAAATTTATCTTTGCAACGTCCCCCCCCCCTAAGAACATTTTCCTCGTGTCTTCCATATCTTCCAGGATGGTTTCTCCTAATAAAATTCCTTGGTTTGAAATTTCTAGCTCTAACAACATTCCCTGTATTCGTATGTTCATTGTTACTTATGTTTGTTTCTGAGACAATCACTAGCTCTCGAATCTTCAAATGCTTGCTTCTGAATTTGGGAACCAATGGCTCTAGTGTAAAATTTTCTTCTGGAAGCCCGAATATTACTCCAGGATTTCTATTAATTAATTTTTATCCTTTCTTCATTGTATACGGTAAAGCGTGCTGAAATGGTACGCAGACGTTTCTCAACGCCTCCTTAATTGCTAGAATCGAGATTCCATGGAATTTTTAAATGGATATCGATTATAATGTTTGAAACTCGTCTTGTATATAGTCATACCTGTTTTCCTATCGAAAAGAAGGTTTGAATTTCTATTAAGTTTCTGAGATTACCTGTGTTTATATAAAATGGAAGTCACCCGTCCAAGAAACTCATTCGAGATTGATGAACACTCATTAGCCTCAATTTCTTTTATCGGTTTTATTAAAGAAGGTTAAAAGTACCCGAAATACGTCGTTATCTTTAACAAAACGACTCGAACGACGCACAGTCCCTGAAAACGTTTTGCCAATAAAACACTTGTGGGAATTTTCGACCATTTTTTCATCCTTGGAACATCAATTTTCACCATCCAGCATTCTCCAACAACGCACAGTGCGGTAGCCCGTGGAGAAAAGTCGAAAATGCAACAAATTTTTTCCAATTTGTTTTGCTTTAGTAATCCTTTTAGATTGACCTCAGTGACATGGAATGGGAGCTTTTATTCGAATATTATTAACACAAAGGTTTCAAACCATGTCTGAACTAGTGGCAGTTTGCTTATCTTTCTAAACGAAACAATTTCCATATAGAAGTCTTCTCGAACTTTTTTGAACGCGCGGTTATTATCTCGATATTTCGTTTTATCTGGTGGGAACTGGTCGGGATAAGGCACAGCCTAATATTCCCTGCATTACTTGATCGGTCTTTGAAAAACATTAGGTCAATGTGGCTAGCTTTGACCAAATTCGGTCCAATATCTGGAACAATAGCAGTTGAATTTTTTACGCTCAATATTATATTCGGTCAAGATTTCGTTGAGCTTGCCAACTATTTTTTCAGCCGTATGCCTTCTCTTAAAACTCCTACTAGTGAGAGGAAAGGATACACGCTCAAGATTTGTTTCATCTATCCAGTGACTATAATCCCAATAAATCTATCATCTTCCATACAATTTTTATTATAATGCTTCTTCCCACATTTTACCTATGGGAATTTTGAATGATGAAATCACATCGGGACCATGAATTAACAATTTATGCAATGATACAGGCATATGAATCCGGTCATATTTTTTCAAATATACATATATCATTTGTCTTGTCTATTAATATCTTTAATTAATTCAAATTTGTTTGTTTTCCACTAGCAATAACCCTAAGTATTATAGATAAATGCTAAATCAAGTCAACATCAATTCCAGTAATAGATGTGCTCAATGTAGCGTTTTCAAAAAAAACCTTCGAGTGTTGTTACCTTCGTTACTTGAACCAAAACCAGTGTTTTGGTTTATCCACAAAGGGGCCTAAATCTTTATGGATAAATTGTTTTCTTTCTGTGAATAACGTTTTACATTCTTCGCCTCTAACTTGCCATTTCTTGAAGTCTAAACGATAGTATGTATGTTTAATCAGGCTGGGCCTTGATGAGAAATTTGCAGCGAAAGATGCCTCCTCAGAATTCCGGGTTTGTACTAGATCAACACCCCGGAACTTTTTCGATTTCTGGCAGAACGCTGCAAACTATTTAGTAAGTTTCTAAGTTAGCCGGAAGTGAATTGCCCTTTTCTTGATAATAATTGATAACAATTTCCTCTAAATTTATATCTTGTTCCAATCAGTCTTTATATAAGGTTCAGAATGTTTATCTGTGCTGTAAACACGCTCCATCATCGCTGAACATCTTTATTACCCTTTCGAATTTCGTTTCTATTGAATTATTATATATATATATATATATATATATATATATATATATATATATATATATATATATATATAACAAGGATAATTTAATAGATGAAATAATATATAATTTACAAAAAGGATTTAAACTACTACTAAAATATTGGGCATTAAGGTTTGTGATAAGATGCTGCCGATGATGACATTGGTTGTGGTGGTTTTGATGGGGAAAGAACTTGAAGATCCTGGGGTGATGTTGGCCAACATATTCTTCTTCTCCCTACTCCTGTGGCCCAGCAGGCCTGTGGTAAACTTCTTTAGCCACTCATGGTATATTTAAAAGTCGCTGAATTGACTTAATGAATCTGAGTCAACTTGTTCTAGCAGAAAAAGAAAAAAACACTGTCTTTTCACTTGATCTAATGTCACTTGTCTCTTTTGAATTTGGAGCCAGTACTTCATTTTAAGGAAATTTATTCTCAACGAGGATTTACCTATCTCGTAGGTCCGTTTACCGTCAAATTAATTTGGGGCGAATCAAAGTACCGGGCATAATAACATTAAAAGAAATAGTTAATTGTTTTACACAAAAATATATGGGGACAAAAAAAAGCTTATATCTATGGTTGTGATACATTATTACCTGATTTCTCCTTCCATCCCAAAGAAATCTTTGATAAATTACGTACACCAATTTAGATATAAATTTGTATTTCCTATTTTGATTGGCTCTCTGATACTTCTTCAATGTTCTGGAATTTTAAATAAATCCAGTATATAGTCTGACCGACCTGACACTCAATTACGAATTAGTTGTGAACAACGATAAATTTAACAATTTGATTTGTATTCCCATCATACAATAGTTTATAAATTTATTAGTACTAATTCCTTTTTTATAATCTTAATCAAGAATGAAGGCACATATTCATTTCTTTTATACATTATATACAACCATATTGAGATCTAGCATTTTGATAATAGTGGCCTATCAGGGACTAATAAAAATGGTCAGACCTGCGCTAGAGTAAAATTTTCTTCTCGAAGCCCGAATATTACTCTAGGATTTCTATTAATTAATTTGTATCCTTTCTTCATTGTTTACGGGAAGCGTGCTGAAATGGTACGCAGTCGTTTCTCGACACCTCGGTAATTGCTAAAATCGAGATTCCATGGAATTTTTAATTGGATATCGATTATAAAGTTTGAAAATCGTCTTGTATGTAGTCATACCATTCTTCTTTTAAACGTGCATCTGAAAATAACGTATTGTCGCTTTGTTCCTCTTGATTATAAGTGGTCTTTTAATAATCAACAGAAGATTTATTATTTTGTACAACTACGTCAATACATGATTTAAGAAACTAAGCGACGCCAGAAAGTATTTTCGCAAACGTAACGTCAGAATTTTTTTTTACCGAACATCTTTTCTTCTTACATAGGTATTCGACGTGAAAGTGGGTCCAAATTATATGTATGTAGGCGTAGGATTATATCTTCCAGTGAAAGATGGGTCATTTTTCTCAATTGAATCAAGTCAATTCAGCTTGTTAAATTTATCCCCAAGATTTCCTATAAATATTGGAGAACATAATAAAACTTCGTTTAGAATAAAAGAAGGAAAATATAGTCATCATAAGATTATATCTTCCAGTGAAAGATGGGTCATCTTTCTCAATTGAATCAAGTCAATTCAGCTTGTTAAATTTATCCCCAAGATTTCCTATAAAAATTGGTGAACTTAATAAAACTTCGTTTAGAATAAAAGAAAGAAAATATAGTCATCATAAGACAGAAATACTTCTTGAGAAGTAAGAGAAGCAAAAATAGTGTGACTGTATAAGCACTTTGAATACCAGTGCCAGAAGCTACACGAATCTTCACAACTAAAGTGGTAGCTAAACATTCTGTCATTCAAAGCATGACATTGTTAGATAAAACAAATATAGGAGTTTTTAGCATGGATGCGTCCCCTTCGAAATTTATCTTTGCAACGTCCCCCCCCCCCCCTAAGAACATTTTCCTCGTGTCTTGCATATCTTCCAGGATGGTTTCTCCTAATAAAATTCCTTGGTTTGAAATTTCTAGCTCTAACAACATTCCCTGTATTCGTATGTTCATTGTTACTTATGTTTGTTTCTGAGACAATCACTAGCTCTCGAATCTTCAAATGCTTGCTTCTGAATTTGGGAACCAATGGCTCTAGTGTAAAATTTTTTTCTGGAAGCCCGAATATTACTCCAGGATTTCTATTAATTAATTTTTATCCTTTCTTCATTGTATACGGGAAAGCGTGCTGAAATGTTACGCAGACGTTTCTCAACGCCTTCTTAATTGCTAGAATCGAGATTCCATGGAATTTTTAAATGGATATCGATTATAATGTTTGAAACTCGTCTTGTATATAGTCATACCATTTTTCCTATCGAAAAGAAGGTTTGAATTTCTATTAAGTTTCTGAGATTACCTGTGTTTATATAAAATGGAAGTCACCCGTCCAAGAAACTCATTCGAGATTGATGAACACTCATTAGCCTCAATTTCTTTTATCGGTTTTATTAAAGAAGGTTAAAAGTACCCGAAATACGTCGTTATCTTTAACAAAACGACTCGAACGACGCACAGTCCCTGAAAACGTTTTGCCAATAAAACACTTGTGGGAATTTTCGACCATTTTTTCATCCTTGGAACATCAATTTTCACCATCCAGCATTCTCCAACAACGCACAGTGCGGTAGCCCGTGGACAAAAGTCGAAAATGCAACAAATTTTTTCCAATTTGTTTTGCTTTAGTAATCCTTTTAGATTGACCTCAGTGACATGGAATGGGAGCTTTTATTCGAATATTATTAACACAAAGGTTTCAAACCATGTCTGAACTAGTGGCAGTTTGCTTATCTTTCTAAACGAAACAATTTCCATATAGAAGTCTTCTCGAACTTTTTTGAACGCGCGGTTATTATCTCGATATTTCGTTTTATCTGGTGGGAACTGGTCGGGATAAGGCACAGCCTAATATTCCCTGCATTACTTGATCGGTCTTTGAAAAACATTAGGTCAATGTGGCTAGCTTTGACCAAATTCGGTCCAATATCTGTATAGCAGTTGAATTTTTTACGCTCAATATTATATTCGGTCAAGATTTCGTTGAGCTTGCCAACTATTTTTTCAGCCGTATGCCTTCTCTTAAAACGCCTACTAGTGAGAGGAACGGATACACGCTCAAGATTTGTTTCATCTATCCAGTGACTATAATCCCAATAAATCTATCATCTTCCATACAATTTTTATTATAATGCTTCTTCCCACATTTTACCTATGGGAATTATGAATGATGAAATCACATCGGGACCATGAATTAACAATTTATGCAATGATACAGGCATATGATACCGGTCATATTTTTTCAAATATACATATATCATTTGTCTTGTCTATTAATATCTTTAATTAATTCAAATTTGTTTGTTTTCCACTAGCAATAACCCTAAGTATTATAGATAAATGCTAAATCAAGTCAACATCAATTCCAGTAATAGATGTGCTCAATGTAGCGTTTTCAAAAAAAACCTTCGAGTGTTGTTACCTTCGTTACTTGAACCAAAACCAGTGTTTTGGTTTATCCACAAAGGGGCCTAAATCTTTATGGATAAATTGTTTTCTTTCTGTGAATAACGTTTTACATTCTTCGCCTCTAACTTGCCATTTCTTGAAGTCTAAACGATAGTATGTATGTTTAATCAGGCTGGGCCTTGATGAGAAATTTGCAGCGAAAGATGCCTCCTCAGAATTCCGGGTTTGTACTAGATCAACACCCCGGAACTTTTTCGATTTCTGGCAGAACGCTGCAAACTATTTAGTAAGTTTCTAAGTTAGCCGGAAGTGAATTGCCCTTTTCTTGATAATAATTGATAACAATTTCCTCTAAATTTATATCTTGTTCCAATCAGTCTTTATATAAGGTTCAGAATGATTTTCTGTGCTGTAAACACGCTCCATCATCGCTGAACATCTTTATTACCCTTTCGAATTTCGTTTCTATTGAATTATTATATATATATATATATATATATATATATATATATATATATATATATATATAAAACAAGGATAATTTAATAGATGAAATAATATATAATTTACAAAAAGGATTTAAACTACTACTAAAATATTGGGCATTAAGGTTTGTGATAAGATGCTGTCGATGATGACATTGGTGGTGGTGGTTTTGATGGGGAAAGAACTTGAAGATCCTGGGGTGATGTTGGCCAACATATTCTTCTTCTCCCTACTCCTGTGGCCCAGCAGGCCTGTGGTAAACTTCTTTAGCCACTCATGGTATATTTAAAAGTCGCTGAATTGACTTAATGAATCTGAGTCAACTTGTTCTAGCAGAAAAAGAAAAAAACACTGTCTTTTCACACCATCTAATGTCACTTGTCTCTTTTGAATTTGGAGCCAGTACTTCATTTTAAGGAAATTTATTCTCAACGAGGATTTACCTATCTCGTAGGTCCGTTTACCGTCAAATTAATTTGGGGCGAATCAAAGTACCGGGCATAATAACATTAAAAGAAATAGTTAATTGTTTTACACAAAAATATATGGGGACAAAAAAAAGCTTATATCTATGGTTGTGATACATTATTACCTGATTTCTCCTTCCATCCCAAAGAAATCTTTGATAAATTACGTACACCAATTTAGATATAAATTTGTATTTCCTATTTTGATTGGCTCTCTGATACTTCTTCAATGTTCTGGAATTTTAAATAAATCCAGTATATAGTCTGACCGACCTGACACTCAATTACGAATTAGTTGTGAACAACGATAAATTTAACAATTTGATTTGTATTCCCATCATACAATAGTTTATAAATTTATTAGTACTAATTCCTTTTTTATAATCTTAATCAAGAATGATGGCACATATTCATTTCTTTTATACATTATATACAACCATATTGAGATCTAGCATTTTGATAATAGTGGCCTATCAGGGACTAATAAAAATGGTCAGACCTGCGCTAGAGTAAAATTTTCTTCTCGAAGCCCGAATATTACTCTAGGATTTCTATTAATTAATTTTTATCCTTTCTTCATTGTTTACGGGAAGCGTGCTGAAATGGTACGCAGTCGTTTCTCGACACCTCGGTAATTGCTAAAATCGAGATTCCATGGAATTTTTAATTGGATATCGATTATAAAGTTTGAAAATCGTCTTGTATGTAGTCATACCATTCTTCTTTTAAACGTGCATCTGAAAACAACGTATTGTTGCTTTGTGCCTCTGGATTATAAGTGGTCTTTTAATAATCAACAGAAGATTTATTATTTTGTACAACTACGTCAATACATGATTTAAGAAACTAAGCGACGCCAGAAAGTATTTTCGCAAACGTAACGTCAGAATTTTTTTTTCCCGAACATCTTTTCTTCTTACATAGGTATTCGACGTGAAAGTGGGTCCAAATTATATATATGTAGGCGTAGGATTATATCTTCCAGTGAAAGATGGGTCATTTTTCTCAATTGAATCAAGTCAATTCAGCTTGTTAAATTTATCCCCAAGATTTCCTATAAATATTGGAGAACATAATAAAACTTCGTTTAGAATAAAAGAAGGAAAATATAGTCATCATAAGATTATATCTTCCAGTGAAAGATGGGTCATCTTTCTCAATTGAATCAAGTCAATTCAGCTTGTTAAATTTATCCCCAAGATTTCCTATATAAATTGGTGAACTTAATAAAACTTCGTTTAGAATAAAATAAAGAAAATATAGTCATCATAAGACAGAAATACTTCTTGAGAAGTAAGAGAAAAAAAATAGTGTGACTGTATAAGCACCTTGAATACCAGTGCCAGAAGCTACACGAATCTTCACAACTAAAGTGGTAGCTAAACATTCTGTCATTCAAAGCATGACATTGTTAGATAAAACAAATATAGGAGTTTTTAGCATGGATGCGTCCCCTTCGAAATTTATCTTTGCAACGTCCCCCCCCCCCAAGAACATTTTCCTCGTGTCTTGCATATCTTCCAGGATGGTTTCTCCTAATAAAATTCCTTGGTTTGAAATTTCTAGCTCTAACAACATTCCCTGTATTCGTATGTTCATTGTTACTAATGTTTGTTTCTGAGACAATCACTAGCTCTCGAATCTTCAAATGCTTGCTTCTGAATTTGGGAACCAATGGCTCTAGTGTAAAATTTTCTTCTTGAAGCCCGAATATTACTCCAGGATTTCTATTAATTAATTTGTATCCTTTCTTCATTGTATACGGGAAAGCGTGCTGAAATGGTTCGCAGACGTTTCTCGACGCCTCGGTAATTGCTAGAATCGAGATTCCATGGAATTTTTAAATGGATATCGATTATAATGTTTGAAACTCTTCTTGTATATAGTCATACCATTTTTCCTTTAAACGTGCATCTGAAAAGAACGTATTGTTGCTTTGTGCCTCTGGATTTTAAGTGGTCTTTTAATAATCAACAGAAGATTTATTAATTTGTTCAACTACGTCAATTCATGATTTAAGAAACTCAGCGACGCCAGAAAGTATTCTTGCAAACGTATTGTCAGGATTTTTTTTTCCGAACATCTTTTCTTCTTACGTAAGTATTCGACGTGAAATTGGGTCCAAATTGTATATATGTAGGTGTAGGATTATATCTTCCAGTGAAAGATGGGTCATCTTTCTCAATTGAATCAAGTCAATTCAGCTTGTTAAATTTATCCCCAAGATTTCCTATAAAAATTGGTGAACTTAATAAAACTTCGTTTAGAATAAAAGAAAGAAGATATAGTCATCATAGGACAGATATACTTCTTGAGAAGTAAGAGAAGCAAAAATAGTGTGACTGTATAAGCACCTTGAATACCAGTGCCAGAAGCTACACGAATCTTCACAACTAAAGTGGTAGCTAAACATTCTGTCATTCAAAGCATGACATTTTTAGATAAAACAAATATAGGAGTTTTTAGCATGGATGCGTCTCCTTCGAAATTTACCTTTGCAGGCAGTCCCCCCCCCCTAAGAACATTTTTTTCGTGTCTTGCATATCTTCCAGGATGGTTTCTCCTAATAAAATTCCTTGGTTTGAAATTTCTACCTCTAAGAACGTTCCTATACGCACCATGACAACAGGTGAAGCCCATTCAGCATGGCTGACTTCAACAAGATCCTTCTCCAACGTTGAGTCAAGCTCACAGCCTACATTGCCTCTAGCACCTTCGGGGAGTTACAGTAAGCCCTCTGTTTAATAGGTCTGACACCGTCTTTGACCTCTATGCGGTGTTCGATCTTATTGGTCCTTCCAGAAAGAGACTTGACCTTAGCAAACCCTTCCTTGACAATTTTACCAAAGAGCTTGCTCTGATCTGGAGTCAGAGTCATCGTCCTACGTTCAGACTGACTTTCCTCGACGAATTCTGAAACTTGAGGCTGGGTAGAATCAACAATAAAGGTGTAGATCAGTTTGGGGTCTTCGAAGAACTACCATTGCTCTTTGGAATTAAAAGCTATATCTAATAAAACAATGGAATCTAATCCTAATAAATAAGGAGTACCTAAGTGAGGCATAAGATGGAAAGTTAATACAAATCTCTTCTGAAACAGTGACACTCTTAACGTAACGGATTTGTTAATTGTAACCAAACTCCCAATTGCAACCATGACAGATCATGAAGTAATGGGGTTTTCTTGAGGTTCCCACCTACTGAGATCTCGAAACCCTGAGGACTCAAATTAGATTTCCAGGACCCTGTGTCAACCAAAGCCGACAAGGGTGACTCCTTAGAACTTGGATGGGAAAGTTGAAGATACCAACGTCCAATGGATGAAGTCAATGATGCAGAAAAATCCCCTTCAGAAGAACCAACAACATGTTGCAAAGACCTCTGAAAATTCCGAATAGGCTTATCAGGTGAGGACCTTTATTATTATTAGAGACCAGAGCGACCCGCTTCACTGGCCTCAGGATCCGTTTCCCGGATTACACTTGGGACAATTAATTATTGTTACTCCTGGATGTCCACACTTAAAACAAAATTGTGAACGGGACAAAGTGCATTTGTGATATACATGAGGTCCTTTACAATTCCAGCATTGCAGTGGAGCTTTTCTTCGAACCGGTGGTGGAGCTCTATCTTGATGTGGGCGAGGTGCAACAGGACAAGCCAGAACAGGGGAGCCATCAGATACCTTTTGGCTTTGATTCTCCTCCGAACATTCATCCGATGAAGGGGATGAGTTGTCCTCTGCTGAACATAATTGGTACGTCGGAGAGGTAATCCTCTTCTTATTGTCAGCTGAACTGTCATACTTCTTCGGACATCAACTCTGCTGTCCGACTGCGACTAGTTATAAACTTCATTAAATCGTCATACGAAGGAAAGGAAGTAGATGAGTATTTATCTTCAAATGCCCGACGACTACCAGGATCTAGGTCCGTCAAAGCCAATTGCAATTTTATGAAGTCCTTAAGATCAGGAATACCAACTTTTTCCAAAGCACAAAAGATATTAGTATGGGTGGTTAAAAACCGCCGAAGTTCCTTATGTGAACCATTCGACAGAGGAGAAAACCTTAAGGAAATATATACTAGCCTCTTATTTTGATATCTATTCTTCAAGGCTTCTAAGGCAATAACATAATTTTAAGGAAGTAAATCAATTCCAGCGATGACCGAGAGTGCATCACCAGATAGTGAAGACCTTAAATATTTAAATTTTGCAATATCAGAAATATTTTTATTGCTATCCACGACAGAATATACTCATCAAAAGACAAAAATACTTCTTGAGAAGTAAGAAAAGCAAAAATAGTGTGGCTGTATAAGCACCTTGAATACCGGTGCCATAAACTACGCGAATCTTTACAACTAAAGTGGTACCTTTGCAGTTAGTCCCTACCCAAGAACATTTTTCCGTGTCTTGTATATTTTCGAGAATGCAATTAACGGCAGAATTTTATTAGATAATAGAATTAGGGGAATTTTTTGTAGGGATGCGTCCCGTTCAAACTTTACCTTTGCAGGAAGTTAATCCCCCCCCCCCCCCAATAACGTTTAATTAGTGTCCATAGCACCTTCTTCGATCTTCAGTTCATTCCAGAGATAATCTCGTCTGTCTGCCGCGTCTTGGAAAAGAAGGTTTAATTTCTATTAAGTTTCTGAGATTACCTGTGTTTATATAAAATGGAAGTCACCCGTCCAAGAAACTCATTCGAGATTGATGAACACTCATTAGTCTGAATTTCTTTTATCGGTTTTATTAAAGAAGGTTAAAAGTGCCCGAAATACGTCTTTATCTTTAACAAAACGACTCCAACGACGCACAGGGCGGCAGCCCGTGGACAAAAGTCGAAAATGAAACAATTTTTTCCATTTTGTTTTGCTTTACTAATCCTTTTAGATTGACCTCAGTGACATGGAATGGGTGCTTTTATTCGAATATTATTAACACAAAGGATTCAAACCATGTTTGAACTAGTGGCAGTTTGCTTATCTTTCTAAACGAAACAATTTCCATATAAATGTCTTCTCGAATTTTTAGTATGAATGGCATCGAAGAAGGTAAGAAAATGTCCATTGTCTTTGTTTTTAACATTTTTCGTATATGTTTTTAAATAAAATTTTTAAAATAACTTCAGATACACTTTTTTCCAAAACATCCTGAGTTTCTGAATTATTTTGCTTTAATAACAGTTACACTTCATGTATATACTATTTGTTCTTGCTTTGAATGATTCTGATTATTTTTCTCTTTTAGAAAACATAAACCCAAAAAATGTTAACATTTTGAAAACAATAGGATCAATTCCAATGCTGACCTTTTAAATCGTCTTTTAATAACTCTTTATGGATAAATTGTTTTCTTTCTGTGAATAACGTTTTACATTCTTCGCCTCTAACTTGCATTTTCTTGAAGTCTAAGCGATAGTATGTATGTTTAATCAGGGTGGGCCTTGATGAGACATTTGCAGCGAAAGATGCCTCCTCAGAACTCCGGGTTTGTACTAGATCAACACCCCGGAACTTTTTCGATTTCTGGCAGAACGCTGCAAACTCTTTAGTAAGTTTCTAAGTAAGCCGGAAGTAAATTGCTCTTTTCTTGATAATAATTTATAACAATTTCCTCTAAATTAATATCTTGTTCCAATCAGTCTTTATATAAGGTTCAGAATGTTTTTCTGTGCTGTAAACACGCTCCATCATCGCTGAACATCTTTATTACCCTTTCGAATTTCGTTTCTATTGATTAATTATATATATACATATATATATATATATATATATATATATATATATATATATATTAATTCTTGTGAAAGATGACCCGATATATATTTTCCACTTTTTCTTGTTTGTTTTTCTGGCAGGGGGTCGATAAAGCAGTACACTCTTTGTTCACATTAACTGCTTTATTTGTTATATTCGGGCGAAATATAACAAATAAAGCAGTTAATGTGAACAAAGAGTGTACTGCTTTATCGACCCCCTGCCAGAAAAACAAACAAGAATAAGTGGAAAATATATATATATATATATATATATATATATATATATATATATATATATATATATATATATATATATATATGAATGCGCTCTGCTTTCAATTTTTGTTGATTTAGCAGTAGCAAGCTATAGGTTGTACTGGTGAAATGTTTAGTGGACTGTATGAAGAAGAAAAGGATAATTTAATAGATGAAATAATATATAATTTACAAAAAGGATTTAAACTACTACTAAAATATTGGGCATTAAGGTTTGTGATAAGATGCTGCCGATGATGACATTGGTGGTGGTGGTTTTGATGGTGAAAGAACTTGAAGATCCTGGGGTGATGTTGAAAGTTTTCATTTTATAACTAAGTTAGGAAAAAAAAACTTTCTAAATGGAAAAAACATCTAATTACTAACTCAGCCACAGATTTTTCATTTCATCACCATTTTACGTTTTACAGATTCAACACAAGGTCCTAAAAAAAAACATAATGTCGAATGAGTTACACTTTAAACGTACTGAGTTAAAATATTAGATTCTAATAGTATATGTTTTTCGATGTCATATCTTAAAAATTTAGAAGTTTAATTCTTGAATGCAAGTTACAAATTTAGATGATAAAAAATAACCACTATGCCAAATTTACAGTGGCTTACATAAAATATGACTAAGGGCTAAAATAGTATAATTTAGGCGCTCGATAATTGTGGCTAACATAGTAATTTAGATTTTTAGAGAAAGAAGTTTTCTAATTAACACCCTTATTTAATTGTCCAATCTTCTTAACAATATTTGTTAGTAATCTCTTAGCCTGTCTATCTGCTTTAGATAATCTAGAGATTTTGGTCCGCCTGTAAATACACTGTTGGCAATAGTATGAGCGAGCGCTTTCTACATTTTCATTTTGTTTTATATGTAAGATTGTGTGGATTCTGCACTCGTGCGTTTTCGACCCGTTCATCCAATGTGTCTGTGGTCACAATATACCGAAGGGAGTGAGGAACCTCGATCAGCTTTAGGCAACCTATGAAAATGGATGTTCACTTACCAAAAGGGTTCACTATATAGTTCACAGGTTGAGGCATCGGGTAAAAAAAAAACTGAAATAAACTATTAAACTCATTTAAACTCAGTTCACTTTCTTTAATATGAACAACTCAGGGCTGGAAGTTATAGACAATAATCTAATCACACCCAGGCATGGGTGTGATTAGAAAATGTGCAACATAATAAATAAGTATTCCTCCTATAAGGACAGCAATTACGTTATTATAACATATCCCCTCATCTCAGGGCTCAAGAGTATTCTACTGAACTGACATAGGTTCTCTCCATAACACAAACATAATATAATATCAATATAACGGTTCTCCAACTCAGGGCTCAGAGTATTCTACTGAACTGACATAGGTTCTCTCCATAACATAAACATAATATAATATCAATATAACGGTTCTCCAACTCAGGGCTCAGAGTTTTCTACTGAACTGACATAGGTTCTCTCCATAACATAAACATAATATAATATCAATATAACGTTTCTCCAACTCAGGGCTCAGAGTATTCTTCTGAACTGACTTGGGTTCTCCCCATAACATAAACATAATATGATATCAATATTATAGTATAGTATTGGCGCTTACTGATTTTAATTTCTCTATGGTAAATATCTATATAACCAATACATTGTAGGAACTCAGAATTTTTCAGAATATCGATTTATAATTCCCTATTGGCTCGTACTTAGTTTATATTTTGTACATTGCCTGATTTACTTACATATAGAAACACATACACCACCAAGATTTTTTTCTAAAAATAGACCTATAATTTTTTTTTTTTTTTTTTTTTTTTTCATCCTTGTTTAAATGTCTCTTTTAAACAAGTTGGGGTTTCTAATCCTTTGTAGAAACATTGTTATCTCCAAGTATAGGCATAATAATAGTAGTAAAGTTACCTATTGGCTCCTATTTATTTAGAGTTCTCTGTCTTACATTTCCTGATTTCTAATACTTTGTAAAATCAAATTAGCCTATAAACATTTGTTTGAAAATAGACACCTAATTTCCTATTGGCTCCAATTTATTTGGAGCTCTCTATCTTACATTTCCTAATTTCTAATACTTTCTAAAAACAAATTAGCCTATAAACATTTGTTTGAAAATAGACACCTAATTTCCTATTGGCTCCAATTTATTTGGAGCTCTCTATCTTACATTTCCTGATTTCTAATACTTTGTAAAATCAAATTAGCCTATAAACATTTGTTTGGAAATAGACACCTAATTTCCTATTGGCTCCAATTTATTTGGAGCTCTCTATCTTACATTTCCTGATTTCTAATACTTTCTAAAAACAAATTAGCCTTCAAACATTTACTTGAAAACAGACACCTTTTTGTCTATTGGCTCCGATTTATTTGGAGTTCTCTATCTTACTATTCCAGTTTTGTAATACTTTGTAGAAACAAATCAGCCTACAAACATTTGCTTGAAAATAAACACCTAATTTCCTATTGGCTCATATTAATCTTAATTTCATACCACCTTTAAAGATTTATAATGTTATTATAAATTTGCCTTGTTAGTAACTTCTCTTATTTTAGTAACATTAGTTATAAAACTTTTTATTATTCGTTGCTTTTGTATGTATTACTCCAGCTTAAAGTAATGTTTTATCCTTTCACCGGCTAATTTGTATTTATGTTCTTTTATGAAATTTCTACTAGCTTGCAAGATCTAAAAATATGAAATCGAATTCATTGTTTACTGTGTGTTTTAAGCCTATGCTAAATGCATTTTTATATAATTTGTTATGTTATCCATATGCATTATATTTTGGTTTATTTTTAAATAATTAATTATATTTATTTTTGTATTTATGTTCTTTTATGAAATTTCTACTAGCTTGCAAGATCTAAAAATATGAAATCGAATTCATTGTTTACTGTGTGTTTTAAGCCTATGCTAAATGCATTTTTATATAATTTGTTATGTTATTCATATGCATTATATTTTGGTTTATTTTTAAATAATTAATTATATTTATTTTTGTATTTATTTGAGATATATTTTTGATTTGTTTTTATTCATATGATTTATGTTGTGTTATTTTTAATTTAATAAAATTCTTTTCAATAATTGTGTTTTTCCTTTGTTTTTCAATAATACCTTTTAATACATTTCAATCGCATGGGTTGTTATTATTTTTTTTCTACATTTTGCTTAATTCTTTAATTACTTGGTTTATTTTGTTATTTTATTGTAAGGTTATTTTAATTTTGAGAAGAAGCTTTCGAAAAGTGAGAGATTTGCACACACACATTTATATTATCAAATAAATGTGTATGTGGAGAAAGAAGAATGTGCTTGGGTTACTGGGGGAGGGGTAAAGGTAAGTCTGTATTCATTTGTGGTTTTTTTCGCTATATATTCACAGGGTGTCCCCAAGAAAAAATGGCCAAACCTCGGGAATCGATGCAGGATGAAAAAAAAACAAAGAAAAAAAGGTCATTTGTCATATGTCTCGTGTTTGCTTAAGTTCCCGAAATACGCAAAAAAATAAAAAACAATCATGAAATGGAAGTCTTTCATAAGGCCTGTATAACATTCATTAAAAGAATATGTTTTATCCCCCCACCGACTTCCCCTCCCCGCAAAAAATAAAAAAAAATCGTCATGGTAAAAAAATAAACTGAGACCATGTAAAGCTCAAAGTTCAACATGCTTTATAAAATACAATTTTTTTTTTTTTTTATAGAGCCTTCTGCTCAAATTCAGGATAAATATGCTTTAGGTCCACACGACAAACCTATGTAATGTACTGTATAACATAGTCTTCTTTTTCGTACATGGCCACCGCGCATGCGCGAACACCAGCGGACACTTTTTTGTAACGTTTTTTTTTTTTTTTTTTCTAGTTTCGTCATCGCTAAAGCATATTTATTAGTTCTATTCTAACATTCAATTCCTGATTTAAATACTGTTAAAAGGTTTGGTCCCTTGCAGCAATACAGACATCATATCGTACATTGTCAGACTAGACAGCATTTTTACATTGCACTGCTGTAATCTGTTCCCAGGACCATGTGATGCGACGGATAAGGTGCTTCCTTGGCCAATGGGCTCTCTCTAGACTTTCTCAGTCGGGAAAATCAATTCTTTCTCTCTCTCTCTCTCTCTCTATATATATATATATATATATATATATATATATATATACTATATATATATATATATATATATATATATATATATACTATATATATATAGTATTATTTCGAGTTTGTGGCAGAGCTTTCCATATGAACGAGCGATAGACGATCATGATGGCTAGTAACTTATTTTCGCTTAGATTATAAATTATCTGTGCATTTTAGCCATTTATGCCCTGAAATCTCGCTTACCATGTAGATATCTTAGGAGTAGATATTTTAACTAGTCACCCTGTAAAATAGTTTATCAATGTATGTGACCCTCAAAGATAACAAATAGTTAGAAAACATATTAAGATCCTGGTATAGACTTTCTAAATGATACCAGGGATAAGAGCAATGAGCAAACTCGCAAAGATTTTTGCGAGTCGGACATTTTTGGGTAATTTGTGTACCCCACCTTGTGATATTCAAGCCCTCCCGCAAAATATCAAGGTAATTCTTCATATTTAGTTATCTCTTTTATATACGTTATATAAAATAAAGTAGAAATGTATGAATCAGTGACGTGTTATGTGGTTTATGCTGACCTTAACAAGAGTTATCTTCAGCGATAGGAGGAGTAATGAAAGTTATCACCATATTATTATCATTTATATAATTCTGGTTTTCTGTAATTAAAACTGTCAATCATACTGATAATTCGGTTGTGGAACAATTCTGTCAACGGAAAAAATCGGATTTATGTTTGGTTACCTACATTTGTAATAACAAATATATTCAAACGTTTCTTGAATATATTGTAGAACAAAAAAATAAACTCTTAACACCTCACGTACACTAGTAATAGAAATTGGGGGTACGCTTGAAGTAGAGGAAGCGTAAGAAAAGAAAATATTGCCCGAAATGTGATATCTTGAAAATGGTTACGAATTTATAGAACGTGGAACGTGATCATTGGAAAGCCTAATAAAGGCCCATAACGGCTAAGCATGAGATCTTTTCGCTCTCAAATTTGGAGAATCAAAATAATCCTCTAAAAGATGTCTAAAGACAATTTCTCAGGTCTGAATGAGGACCCCCCCCCCCCGTCGAATTAGAAATGAAAACCTAAATTTTGAAAACAATTTTTTGTCAGAACTATATCAACAGTTATTATTCAAGCTTTCAATGATACCAGGGGAAATAATGATATGAAAACGCGCTTAGTAGACGCAGTTCCAGCGAGTCGAACTTATAGCACCTTCCGAAGGAATGTAGGTATTGAAGTTGCACGCATGAAAGAATTAAAAAAAAAAGAAATGTAAAATCTCCATCGATCCTACCTAGTAGATATTCAAAATGACCTCCATTAAAATTTCTCACTCTCTCCACACACACACATTTAATGCTTAATAAATTTAGAAGTTTTCCTATAAGTAGTGATTCATCGAGAAAAACAGAAGTGGGTTATTGGCCGTCCAGAAGTACTTTCTATCACTGTGTCTGGTGAATTAAATCACTGTTTTCATAAAGGGAATTTTGTATATTTTTTGATGGCATAATTAGAATTGAATTATCTTGAACAGTTTTTGAGCAATCTTTTGTTATTCAATAAAAAGTATGTCTACGTGGAAAAAAATAGAAAATTGGACATAACTCCTTTTTGCTTCGGAATCGGACCATACTTTAGGGAATATTGGGGGCTTCTGAAGACATATTCTTCTCTGGCTTGATTTTCTTATCATCTGCGGGGTTGGATTTCTAAATAGAATTTAGGTCTTGAACGATCGAGGGTTGCAGGAGAAATGCCCTTGAACTTTCTACGAATGAAGACCGCGCCACTTGTGACATTTAAATGTTAGCGCTGTAGGACATAGTGAAGAGGGAGGGCAGTCTCTATAGTTCGCACACCCGTGATGTTCACTTGGAGAATCTCCATCTAGGAGGTTGAAATGGACGGCTTAGGATGGAACGATATGGTTGCTGGGATTGAAGGATGTGGTGACATGGTGCAGAAACTTGTCTGTTTGACAAGTCCGGAATCTTGTGGTAGTCCTGAGCCATGGGTCGGCCAAGCTCCATGGTATCAAGCTCTGGCACTTCCGGACTCGCTGCCCGATTCGGACGAAGTTGGTTCGCTGTCATTATTAATTTTTATTTCCTACATGCTTTACTAGGCTTTAGTCATAAACTGTAATATGTTTTTACATCCCTATTGAAAATCCTTGGAATAATTCTTTAAACGGTAGCCAGAAATTATTAATTAAATACAAAAGGTCCGACATGCAGGAATTGCTACATCCTCCCAAAAAACGTGTTTTTTTTTCATAATTTATTGACGTATAAATGTAAAAGAGTGTTTTATTTGAAGCATATATTTAAATGCATCATATGCTTAATATTTAATCAATCATAAGATAAAAAAGGTATAAAAATACTTAAAATACTTAAAAATGTGTGTAATATTAGTGTAATAAAACACTAACATTAAACAGTCTCACTTATATGGCTTTTAATATAGCTCATAATTTACATTGTAATATTACAATAAGGGGTGTTTCTTAATGGACATTTAATATAGATTCTAAAAATGTGGTAAAAAAGACAGAAGTTTGAGTAGCTCCTCTACATTTTCAGATAGAACGCTCATTTTTGCCCCTGTGAACTACAAATGATGTGCAGAATGAACCTCTGAGGTTATGACATCTCAATGCGGACACCCTGTATATGTATATACGACATATAGCCTTCTGAATGATGAAGTTGTTGCGTTGCACCTACCTGGTGCAGGGGTCTCCCGTGGTCTAGTGGGTAGCGCGCTAGATTCATAAGCGGGAGATGGTGGGTTCGATCCCCACCGGCGCTAGAAATGTTCTCATCTCAGGGCTCGCTAAAAAAATTCCTGGCTGCATCCTGGATGTCGGCGCTAATAGCCAAGATTTGTTGATGCGCCGTAAAAAAAAAAAAAAAAAAAAAAAAAAAAAAAAATTAATTTTTGATATATTGAATTGATTTTATATAATTACCTTTATATTATGTTATAATATATAGGTAATTAACTACATTTACGAATATGCACTACACGGATTTACCAATAATATTTAACATAATATTTATTTTACTTGTGTACGTAGGTAGTTTAAGACAAGTCTATAGAAGACGAAAAGTAATTAAAATCTAAGGCGAGAAAAGTATTTCAATATTTTAAGAATTGATATTTAGCAAATACCTTAATAAATATTATATATGATGTCCTTTAATTTAAAGAACTAAGTATTTAGTTCTAATTTATTTGTACATAGATTAACTGAATTAAATCAATATATTTTTAAATCGTGTATCTGATTAAGGACATCGTTTATGGCGACGCAGATGAGTCTTGCACTTACCACAAAGCCCTGAGGAACACCATTCTGCTGAACAAAAATATCAGACAACGTTGAACCGCATCTGAGGGTGGGTTTACACTTGCTAGTTATTGCAGGATATTTATATCAGAGAGAAATTGCGACTATCGAAACCCCATGTAAAATGTATGTCTGCAATAAATTGCTCATGGTAGAATTTATTGCAGGCATACATTTTACATGGGGTTTCAATAGTCGCAATTTCTCTCTGATATAAATATCCTGCAATAACTAGCAAGTGTAAACCCACCCTTACATAGAAAGATCGGTCATTTATGAAGTTTTTTACGAACTACAGCATATGAACATCAAGTCCTTTCCTCGTGAGTGTATTTATAGTATGCTGTCTCCAAGAGCGATCAAATGCACTTTCTACGTCAACAAAAACAGCTAAGAGTCTCATTTTAGCTTCAAAAGCGTCATGGAGGCATTTTCCAGGCCCACTAAGTTGTCTGTAGTACTCCTGTTCTCCCTAAATCTACTCTGCCAAGGATGTAGTAAACTATGTGTTTCTAAGTACCATTGAAGTCTTTTAACCACAACTTTTCCAAAAGTTTGCAGAGTGAAGATGTGAGAGATACAGGATATCTAGTAACTTTGTCTGCTGGTTTATTAGTTTTCAAAATTGGAACAATAATGGTAAGCCTTCAATCATTCGGAAATTTACATTGTGTATAGATCTGGTTGAAAAGACTTATAATAATCATTTTACTTTGCATATATACATTTTTAATCGTAGTTATGCATATTTGATCTATACCGGGCGCAGTTTCTTTACGGGATTTGAGAGAGTTGAATTCATTGATTGTGAAAGAGAAGTTGAGCGGGTTGGATAATAATCAATTATTAATGGCTTTGCCTCTTCAACATTTTTAATACGTAAAAATTCTTCAGAGTAATGAATCGATGATGAATTGTTTTGAAAATAATTGCCAAAAGTATTTGCTATTGAGTATGGTTCTGTAAACTGATTGTTATCATGATTTATTTTATTTACTGATTTTGCGAAACTGCTCCTTCAATCTTTCGAATAGTTTCCCACTCTTTAGATGAAGGAGTACTAGTGTTTATTTTTTATATGAATTCTTGGCATGATTTCCTTTTACTTTGTTTTATTATATACCTCGCGTGGGTCCTAGCACGCTGGTAAGCCTCAAGAGAATCTGAGCACGGCCTTCATTTAAATCTACGAAGGGCCTTTTTCCTATTTTTAACTGCAGTTTCAAAGTCCGTTGACCACCAAGGGACAAGAACCTTTATCGGGCAAGGTTATGTTTTGGGTATTGATTAGTTTGCGGAATAGATTATCAATTTATTAATAGATTTAATTACCAAGTTGATATCAAGGTCTTCAATATTTATTTTAGTGAGATTTGCTAGATCCTGAAAAAGCTACCAATTAGCTTCTTTCAGTTTCCATTTAGGGCAGTGATAGGATTGTGAAACTCTGTCAACTTTTTCTATTGGGGTCTCCCGTGGTCTAGTGGCTAGCGCGCTGGATTCATAAGCGGGAGATGGTGGGTTCGATCCCCACCGCCGCCAGAAATTTTCTCATCTCAGGGCTCGCTGAGAAAATTCCTGGTTGCACCCTGGATGTCGGCGCTAATAGCCACGATTTGTTGATGCGCCGTAAAAAAAAAAAAAAAAAAAAAAAAAAAAAAAAAAAAAAAAAAAAAAAAAAAAAATAAATGCATGCTATGCACGTTATGTTATACATAACGAAGCAGTAACAACAGACCATTTCTGTGAAATTTAATCCCATTTATATTTCACTGAGCAATGAGTACCATTTGAGTATTTCGAAAAAAAAAGAATAAAAATAAATTAATATTTGCTTGTGAGATTCCAATGAAAATATACACTGTGTTTTTTTTTTGTTTTTTTTTTTTTTGTTTATTTATATAAAGTAAAAAGTTTTAAAGATATACAATGTAAATTAATAATATAACATTGTTGATATATTTTACTGGTAATCTATTATCTACTAGTTACTATTTATGACTCCATGTTTCTGTGGGCATCCTCTCGTATTAGGACGGCCTTTAGTGTTGTTAGGCGTATTCAAGTTTACATTATTTGAACTCTGTTGGGTGACTATAGGTTTTTAGTAATTCGGGAGATTTATGGTATGAATTTAAAATTTCAGTGTAAACATCTGAGAGATCATTTGCCTTAAGATAATTATTTGCTTTTGGAGCTTCACGCTTTTTATCAGACAGAGGGCTGAAATCACTTTCACAAGTAGATACTTGTGGAACCAATTGTTCTTTCATGGATTGCTCCATTTTATTTAGTAAAAATTCAAATGTGGTTGTAAGTTTCTCCACCTGCGAAAGTAAAGAGTCCCTGCCAGAGGGCGCAGCAACTTTCCCAGCAAATGCTTGTGTTTGAAGCTGCTTATACGGTTCGCTACGGTATAGAACATTATCAGCTTGCCTAGAGGTTTTAGCGCGGTTCCTCCCTCCCTTCATAGGGAGGAATGCCGCTTATAAGGTTGATCTCATGAAACAATCCGGAAGTGCCGACTAGAAAATTTTGCGTTTCAGAACCCCTAGAGACCGAAAATAACGGTGGTTAAAATTTGTATATATATATATATATATATATATATATATATATATGTATATATTTATTTATATATATATATATATATATATATATATGTATATATTTATTTATATATATATATATATTTGTCTGTTCGCGCTTTTCCGGCCTTAATAATGGTCCGATTTTGATGAAATTTGGTACAAAAATCTTTCGTCAAGTTTGAAAGGTTAAATTCGTTAACCAGCAGAATCCGCCCACCGGAACATGGTTTTTGGAGCGAATGTCGCGCGAAAAAAAATCGTTCAGCTTACTTTATATGCATGCAAGTACTCGTTTTGTAGGCCTCTTGGCCTAGGAAAACGAATGAAACCATTTTTAAGGCGATAGCTTTAACCGTTTTCGAGAAAATTGGAAAAAATAGTTGCTGAATAACGTTTTTGGTCTTGGTACTTAAAATCATTGGATTCAGTTGAAACATTTTCTGCATGTTCGAATTTCATCAAAACTAATATGTTAAGCTTTTGGTTACGTTTGTAGTTAAGGAAGGGTTAGAATAAAATATTTTATGAACATACATGAAAAGTTTTGGGAACTTCGTATACTTTCATTAAGATCTCGAACACGGTTGGGAAATCGTGATAGGTGGATAAAAACTGTTTGAAAGCTTTCTAAATTCTCTACTAAAAAGATTCTGAAACAATTTTTGATTAGGTGATGTCAATCGGAGAAATAAGTGCTTAAAACTTCAAATACGTCTGTTTTGTTCTTATGAATGGGTTTTTGTCGTTCTTTTTGTAATTTTTGTCTCTTTCCCTTAGTTTTTTTTATTTTTGTAATTTCTTATATTAGAAAAATGTATTTGTGTGTAAAACAGGATAGGTAAATATGAGTACCTTTGCGTAAATATGAGTACCTTTGCGTAAATTCCTAGCAACCTGAAAATTTGCATGAACGTTAGGGGCAGCATTGTAATGGAATTGGAAAAAGCCCTTATCGATCCCATGAGTGCAAACAATTTTATTCGAGGTCAAAGGTAGCAAAAAAAGGTTTTCAAAAATATTCAGCGAAACTTGTCTTCACACTTTGTCTTGACATTTGATAATATTAAACTCGTGAAGTAGTTCCTCTTTTTTTGTCTCTGTTTATCTCAGTTATTAATTTTTATTTATGTTGTACGCCTTATTTTTTAATTGGGTGCTGTTATTTTGATTGTATTTTTTCAATAAAACTAATAAGACTAGTAAATGAGAAGGATGTTCACGCGTATATAGAAAATAATTTCGGAGAGGGCTAGGTGAATTTCGGGGGGGGGGGGGGCTGAGAGGATTTTGGGGGTATGGAACACTAACAATCTAGAACTTGGAATAGTTATACAATTAAAACGCGCTATTACGCCTAAAACAAATTATTTTTTTCTGAACTGAGTGATCTTATTATTATTTTTAAGGTTTTTACGACACATTTTACCGATTGCGGGGTGTGCAGCCCTCTCAGCCCCCCTTATATACGCCCATGCATGGTTTTTTTTTTTATTGATGTATAGAGCTTTACTATAGAATGAGAGCTGGATTGTGTAATTTCAGCTTCTGTGTATGTTACTACTGCCGGTTTCCCTGACGCCTTAATATCACTTTTATTCGAGATGTTCCACAGGATGTTGACAATTTTCACGAGATATATATAAAAAAAGAAGTTTATTTCTATTCTAAGATTTTCAAATGACATTATGGATAAGACGGGAACCGCGCTAAGATGATGCAGTTCCTGCGAGTCGGACTTTTCTCTTTTACTCTTAATTCCTCTATTTTCCATTCGTTTCTATAAGTTTCACACTTACTAGACCAGGAAGGGTAAGGGCTGTTATAATGTATACATTTCATTTCAGAAATACACTGTCCTTCATGTTTGCTTTGACTACATTTACCGCAAAAAATGTTTTTTCAATTCACCCGAGAATATTGAAATGAATAGCAATGAAAACACTGTAATGGTTTAATGTTTGATCTCATTTTAATCAAAACGAAGTCCAAGGTAATTCTTTGTAGTAATTCAGGCTTTTCAAATAAAATAATAAAAGAATTAGTGGCTGATTTGTTGTTATTTATTGTTCTATAAATGCGTTTTACACTTACAACGCCCTGAGATGCCAATTCACTTTTTAACTCTTCGTCAGTCCAATTTTGAAATTGTTCACAGGTAATTATACCTTTTTATAAATTTAAGAATTTATGAGTAGTTAATTTTATATCATATCCTACACATTTTTTAACATTATTGATATTAAAATAATCTTAAGAAGAATAGTTCCTTTCTTCTGAAATGTTACTTGTAACATTGTGTTGTAAGTAGTGCATAAGATTTAACAAATCGGCACACTTTAAATGGACTGAAATTTTTAAATGATTTACCGTCCTGATCGGTGATATCCAAAATTAAAAATTTCTCAACCCATTTCTTGCGTGATTTATTCCAATTTATCTTATCTGAAGAGATATTACGATCAGGAGGCATATTGGTCTTTATCATTTCTGAACTCTCCAGTATAAACAAACAAATTCAAAACAACAAATAACCAGGCTAGGTAGGTTACGGCAGTATCGATACTAGCTGAGCCGTTCGTGAACGATCTCCCTCTTAATGGAGGTTAATCACTCCATTAGCCAGTTATAAACATAAATATCTCCACTAATTTTTTTTTTGCGGCGACGTCCAGGGTGCAGCCAGGAATTTTCTCAGCGAGCCCTGAGATGAGAAAATTTCTGGCGCCGGCGGGGATCGAACCCACCATCTCCCGCTTATGAATCTAGCGCGCTAGCCACTAGACCACGGGAGACCCCTCTCTCCTTCTTCTGAAAATTCTTTCTGACATTTTTGAATGTCTGAAACAAATAATATATTACCCTTTTTGGCCCGTTTCCTCCCTTCGGCAACAAAATTTGGTTTCGTTGTACCACATTTTACCGGTTTCGTTACACAGTTTTGTGTTTTTTAGCGGGTTTCCCTCCTCTCTCTCCATAAGAAGGAAACACTCTTATAACGCATTATCACATAGGTCCCCCCCCCCAAAAAGGCCAAACTTGAGGAATTTATGCAGTATGACAAAACAAAGTTTCCAAAAACGCAAAAAACTAAAAAACAATTGTGAAAAGGCAGTCTTTCGTAAGACCTATATAAAAATCGTGAAAAGTATAGTTCAACTCAGCCACCCACCCCAACCCCAAAAATATAAGAGTGAGTATGCCTCTGATTTTATTTTTTTATTGCACAGTCCAAGACGTGTGAAGTCGGTGGGGGGGGGGGGTGTAAATCGTATACTTTTAAGGATTTTTATCAGATGTCGAAAATAATTGTTAACTTTTATTTTAAAAATGTATTTTTTAAACTTTTACTGTTATTTTACAACTTAAAAATAAAAGTTTTGAAGTAATTGTTATTAAAATAATAGGAAAAAGTCTAAAGGAAAAAATTGAAGCTATCAATGTTTATTTTTTTGTTTTTTATCAACAAATATATTTCAGTAAATAAACAAAAATACATTTTTAAACAAAGAACATTTCACTTTTTTGAAGAATTAATTAAATTTCAATAATAATTTATCCTTTAATTTCGTGGAACTTAGATTCTGTCTATGATCATTTAATATGTACTTTAGGGTTGAAAAGGCAAGTGCTAGTTAATATAGGTATGGAAGTGTGTATTTTCTTTCTTTACAGTATTCCAGGTATTGTAAGCCAACGAAACCCTTAAATTCGTCATTAAAATACTGAAAGCTTTTATTTCACATTGAAACAAGTAAAAGTATTACATTAATTAGCGCGGTTCCTCCCTCCCCAATAGGGAGGAACCCCGCTTATAAGGTTGATACAATGAAACGATCCGGATGTGCCGACTAGAAAATTTCGCGTTTCAGAACCCCTAGAGACCGAAAATAACGGTGGTTCAAATTTTTATATATATATATATATATATATATATATATATATATATATATTTATATATATATATATATATATATATATTTGTCTGTTCGCGGATTTCTGGCCTCCCTAATGGTCCGATTTTGATGAAATTTGGTACAAAAGTCTGTCGTCCAATTTGAAAGGTCAAGTTCGTTAACCAGCAAAATCCGCCCACTGGAAGATGGCGTTTGGGGCGAAATTCGCGCAAAAAAAAACTCGTAACGCTTACGTTTTTGAGTTCATAAGCTTGTAAGTACTCGTTTTATAGGCTTCTTTGGCTAGGAAAACGAATGGAACCATTTTCAAAGCGATAGCTTTAACCGTTTTCGAGAAAACTGAAAAAATAATTTTTGAATGCCGTTTTTGGTTTGGGTACTTAGAATCATGGGATTCAGTTGAAACATTTACTGCATGTTCTACTTTCATTAAAACTAATATGTTGAAATTTTGGTTGCGTTTGGAGTTAAGGAAGGGTTAGAATAAAATATTTTATTAACAGACATAAAAAAGTTTTGGTAACTTTGTATACTTTCCTTAATATCTCGAAAAAGGTTGAAAATCATGGGAAACGGAAGAATACCATTAGAAAGCTTACTAAATGCTCTACAAAAAAGGTTCTAATGAAAGTTTTGATTAGGCGATGTCAATCGGAGAAAAAAGTGCTTAAAACTTTAAAGTAATTGATTTCGTTTATTCGAGCGGTTCTTTTTGACTGTTTTATTCCTTGTTATTTTTAAATTGCTTATAGTCGGATAATGTATTTGACAATAAAACAGATTAAGTAAAATAAGAAGATCAATTTATTGTTAAAAATGTAGCGTTCAAAGAGAGAGATCCCAAGGCTTTCCAAATGCCTCAGAGCGGAGGCCTTTCTGCCCGACTTATGGGATAGCTGACCCATACAGGTAAGATTGTAAATCAAGACCTTTCAAGACTGGTTTGTTTGAGATTTCATTTGGATAGGTGTTTCGCTATTGATCTAAACAAAGTAATAACTGTTTCTATTCTATGCCTTCATAAACACTAGAGATAAGAACGGAACCGCGCTAAGATGACGCAGTTCCTGCGAATCGGACTTTTTTCTTTGTTTTTTTCATCCTACATCTGTAGATTCGATAAAAGTGTAAAAAATATAATTTTCGTTTTGAATTCTTTGGGATGGCTGATTAAATTGATTTAATTTGCATTTGGAATTCCTCCAAACTAAGACATAAAAGGTTTGGTTACGTTTAGTGTTAAGGAATTATTAAAAAAAAAAAAAAAAGAAGGTTTATAAATATACCAGCAGTTTTGAGATTTTTAAAAATACTGTAAACACTGTTCATCCCAACATTACACTACACACTATTTAACTATAGTTTTAGGGCGGTGATGACCAAGCAGTTTTGACATTTTTAAAAATACTGTAAACAATGTTCATCCCAACATTACACTACACACTATTTAACTATAGTTTTAGGGCGGTGATGACCAAGCAGTTTTGAGATTTTTAAAAATACTGTAAACAATGTTCATCCCAACATTACACTACACACTATTTAACTATAGTTTTAGGGCGGTGATGACCAAGCAGTTTTGAGATTTTTAAAAATACTGTAAACAATGTTCATCCCAACATTACACTACACACTATTTAACTATAGTTTTAGGGCGGTGATGACCAAGCAGTTTTGAGATTTGTAAAAATACTGTAAACAATGTTCATCCCAACATTACACTACACACTATTTAACTATAGTTTTAGGGCGGTGATGACCAAGCAGTTTTCTGCCCTTAAACACCCAACCCTACCCAAAAGAAATAAATACATCCGCTTTGTACGGATTTTGGTTCTTGTATCTATTGGTAATTATTCTTTCCATAGTAACATTTTTTCTAAAGCAACATTGTTCATATTTGGTCCTTGTATATTAAACCAGTTCACTATAGTCTTAGGGCGGGGATGACCTAGTAGTTTTCTGCCCTTAAACCACCAACCCAGCCCAACCCAAATGACTCTACGGTTGAGTTTTGTAGCTTCCATAAGATGATTATTTCATTTAATATTTATCAAACACACTAATAGCATAGAAAGCCTTAGAAACATTTCCACATGTGTATTGTGAAATATTATTTCAAACATTGCATTATAACTAATGAAGTGCTCCACATTTTTTGTGATCATCCATGGCTGAAGAATCCGTTTCATGCAGTTATCTATTTGCCTAATTTTTTGTGTTTGTCATTTAGAACCCAAATTTTGAAAAAGAGTTCCACATATTTACATTATGTTTTTGTTATATCTGTGGTTCATTTTTGTTATACATTGTAGAATTTATGATTATACCAGGAGTACTGCAACATGATGAAGAGGCGATCCCGTGACATGGAGACAGAAACTGAGGAAGAGCTTCTTCTTCTAGTGTATCCATCACCCACGGTGCCGGCCCAAGGAAGTGCGAGTCCTGCAGACTATGTCATCGAGGAGTATGTGGGCGATGCGCCTTTTGCAGGTAACTTATTTAGTATATATATATATATATATATATATATATATATATATATATATATATATATTATATATGTGTGTATGTATGTATTTGCACTGTATTCAAATAATATATGTATATATATTACCAACTGGCCGAGTGCCTATGTAACGACGCAAGAAAGGCGTTCTGGAGTCGTGGAAGTTGACGTAGTCCGATTTGGAAGGAGTATACAGGTCCTGTTGGGACCCTTGAAGTGCTGGGAGTTGAGGTGTAGTGTTTAGAAAGAGAAGCATCTGCAGGGGTCTCCAGACGTGAGGTGTGCTCCTTAGCAAGGATATAACTGCAGCAGCCCCCTGGAATTGAGTGGCTGCACCGTCCCTTGGAGTTAAAATGGTGAGGTTAGTGTGGAGCGTAGAGGTACGTGCTGAGGCCCCGCAGAGTTTAGATAGATGAATGAAAAAGTAGCATAGGGCTATCTGCAGGGCCCCTTGCAGTTGAGTGGAAGTGGTTAGCATTTAATGTGTATCTACCTACATGGTACTCTCAACTTGAGATGGCGAGGTTAGCAATGAGTGGAGAGCTACCTGGAGTGGCTCCTGATGTCTGTTGAGAGTAATTAAATTGGCAAGGATTTTAGAGCTACCTGCTGGGTTGTCTGAAGTTGAATAAGTGGTATTAGCAAGTAGTTTAAAGCTACCTGTAGGAGCCCCTGAAGTTGAGCAGGTGAGGTTAGCAAGTAGTATAACGCTACCTGTAGGAGTCCCTGAGGTTGAGCAGGTGAGGTTAGCAATTAGTACAATGCTACCTGTAGGAGTCCCCGAGGTTGAGCAGGTGAGATTAGAAAGTAGTGTAGTGCTACCTGCAAGAGTCCCTGAAGTTGAGCAGGTGAGGTTAGCAAGTAGTGTAGTGCTACCTGCAAGAGTCCCTGAAGTTGATCTGGTAAGATTAGCAAGTAGTGTAGTGTTACCTGCAAGAGTCCCTGACTGAAGTTGAGCAGGTGAGGTTAGCAAGTGGTACAACGCTACCTGTAGGAGTCCCTGAGGTTGAGCAGGTGAGGTTAGCAATTAGTACAATGCTACCTGCAAGAGTCCCTGAAGTTGATCTGGTAAGATTAGCAAGTAGTGTAGTGTTACCTGCAAGAGTCCCTGAAGTTGAGCAGGTGAGGTTAGCAAGTAGTAAAACGCTGCCTGTAGGAGTCCCTAAGGTTGAGCAGGTGTGGTTAGCAAGTAGTGTAGTGCTACCTGCAAGAGTTCCTGAGGTTGAGCAGGTGAGGTTAGCAAATAGTACAGCGCTACCTGTTGGAGTCCCTGAGGTTGAGCAGGTGGGGTTAGGAAGGTGTATAGAGCCACCTGCAGGAGCTCATGGGCTGGTGGGAATAAGAGGCCTGGAGGTTAGTGTATATCTAAATGAAGGGAAGTTGTGTTGAACTAATGAAGGGATTGGGGTATATCTGACGTGGGAGCTGGGCTTGAGAGGGAGAGAATAGCCGGAAATCTTTTGTATTCGCCGGAACTCCCCGCTCCCAGCTTCGTCAGTCAGTATGCTTGCTGACCGTCAACTGTCCTCTTCAATACTTGCCAACCTTCATCTCTGTCTGACTCATTGACTTCCCGCCGGCTCTAATTGGTAGGCACCTCACTCTTAACTTCTTACATGTACTTATTTCATAGAATGTACTTTTGGTGCATTTTAATTAAAAATTCAGTTTTTTATTTTAATATGAAAGGCTTATTATTGTTCGTATATTTATTTCAGGTGTTTTAACAAAAATATTTTTGGTATGTTAGATAGGAACAAAAATGCTGCAAATGTAATCCGAATAAAGCAGCTTTCTTCAATGTCTCTGTTCACACGTCCCGATAAAATGGGGCTTAAATAAGGGGGCTGCACCCCCACCCCCAGAAATTATTTTGTTGTAAACATTTCATGTAAAAAAAACCTATAATAAAGAAAATTGTCATCTACGTTTACCCTGGTCTACTAGGTGTACAGAGTACCTTAAAACCTAACATTTCACACTAAAATGTTTAAAATATTCCCTACACCCTAAATGCCTAGGTGCTTCCGGCCCCCCACCCGGAATGAATTATTTTCTTTATACGTTAGTGCCGATAAATTATATTATATTCTCTTCGCAGTAGTTGTGTTTTTGTCAACTAGAACTATTAGCTTCCTTTGATTGCTTGTCAGGGGTATACCATGATAAGCACAGATGAACATTTATTCTTTTTTTTCCGGAGATCCCACAAAGAATGCATTTCCATGAGCCATGTTTTAAAAAAATACCTATGAGTTTGTGCGCGTGTGTCATTTCACTCTCTAGCGTCCGCTAAAGGAGTATGATCATCACAAAAACGACGGATTGGGTCGTTAAAGCTTTCATACATTCGACATTCATCCGAACTACGGTGTATACATTTTGACATTTAGCAAATTATCTTCAACAAATGTTGAGCTGGAAATTTCCAGTTTGCGCTAGCAAGTCCAGTGTAAAACTTCTTTTGTAGAGTTTGTAGCGGTACAAGACAGTTGAAGCTTCGTTGCTAAGGAGGTTCACTTGAAGAGCTGAACCCAGCAACCAGCTGTTTGAAATAAATTATTGTAGTTCGTAGCAAAACTAATGGAGTGCGGTGTAACAAAATAACTCTTATATTAGCAAAAAAAAAAACAAACAAATATTTACAAATTTACACTGCAGAAGTAAAATGTACGTATACATTTACGAATAGACACGATCACACGATTGAGAGCGTCCTAAGGTAATTGGCTTGTGTTTACATAGTGCTTACTTACGCATTGCCCAGTAAAAAAAACGCGCTCAGGAGTTGTCACAAGCTGTCTGTCTGTATTGTCTAAGGGCTATCTGGCTCTGGAGATTTCGCTATAGTTCCGTTACTCATTAATTTTTTCCTACTTCACTCGCAAGCCACTATAATGTTAAAAAAAAAGTCAAAGGTTTCATCACGCTCCATTGATTTTACTATTGACTATGCGATCTAATACTAGTAGCTTGCCCACGCCTCAGGTGTCCAGTTAACAGCCGAATGCCTTCCTTGTTTGGAAGGATTCTTAGGATGACCTGGAAGCTATAGATAATCATTTATTTTAAACGGCTGGTTGAAAGGTTTTGCTCTTCAAGTGAATTTCCTTAGTAAAAATTAGTAACCTAGTTAAATAAAATTAGTTTATCCTGCAGTTCCTTCGCTTCAATGTGGAAAAGCTTTTGTTATTAGCTTTGCACATCTCACCATGTCCATTGATCTTATGGAAACACGCTAAGATGACGGAGCTCTTGCAAGTTGAGCAATTTATTATATTTTGTTTTACGTAATGTATTTCTTATTATAATTTTATGATTATTTTATTGGGGGTGGTATATTTCAGATTTCCTGGAGGCAATTTTTACTGAGGGATACTTCCAACCAAAAACAGATTATTATATTATTAGTTTTCCATTGTAATTGGAGTAGTACTGCCTCCTGTGGTAATATAATGAGGTCGTCCGAGGTACTTCACTGTAGTGTTCCGTGGGCGTACATAGAAAATAATTTCGGGGGGCTATTAGAATTTGGGGGGGGGGGTATGAGAGCATTTGGAGGGTATGGAATACTAACGGTCTAGAACATGGAATACTTAGCAAATTAAAACGCTAATTTTTTTTTTTTTTTTTTTTTTTTTTTTTTTTTTTTTTTTTTTTTTTTTTTTTTTTTTTTTTTTTTACGGCGCATCTACAGCTAGGTCATTAGCGCCGACATCCAGAGTGCAGCGTGGGAATCGAACCCACCATCTCCCGCTTATGAATCCAGCGCGCTAGCCACTAGACTACGGGAGACCCCTAAAACGCTATTACACCCAAAATAAATTATATTTACTGAACTAAGTGATCTTATTTAATTTATTTTTAAGATTTTCATGACACATTTTTACCGATTTCGGGGGGGGGGGGCTTCAGTCCGTCCTTATATACGCCCACGTTGTGTTCGGAATCAATCCATTGTTCGAGGTGATAACTGCAGTTATGATAGCAGAATCTAATTTTTAGAGATCTTTTAACTATGACCAAATATTGATATTTATGCTGTTTCTCGGCATGACCTTTCTGTTTATTCTTATCCTTTGGTACTGAGTCAGCAATTTTATTAGCGATGTTGTTGAGTTCATTATTATTATATTTTTTTTTTTTTTTTGTTTATTTTATTATATCATTATATATTGAATGTCTTTGCAATAGTTCTGTGACGTTGCCGCGAAGATATCATATAGGCCTGCAAGGTGTGACGTAGCGCCAATGATTTTTTTATTTTTATAGAAATCTAAACCGAACCGCTCTCTATTTATCGCCGTTGCATTGTAAAATCCAGTACCATTCAACAAATTCACCGCCTCCAAATTCTTACGGGATACATTTGTCTGTTCTTTGTTGTCACCTGTTGTGAATATTGCGGAGTCACACAGAGATCCTTTCAGTGGGACATTCACTCATCTGGAAATACTCTTAAGCAGAAAGCGAAATTGCTCATTTGGGAAGTGGGGTAATGGGGACCAGTTGCTAAAAGATAGAGGCATTGAAGAGCAGGTAAAGGCTTTTGTGTCCCATGGGTAGGTAGTTGGACTACGCTCTGGCTGCAAGTAACCAGTTTGTGTTGGACCCTTGGGCAGAAACCTTGCTCTTCCCAGCATATAATTTATGCTTTTACGTATTATTTGGGTAAGTTACTATATTTTCAACCTTTAGCTTACGGTGATTCTGTCTGGTGGGACTATAATCCAATTTATTTGGATGCATAGTAGGCGGTCTTAACTTGTTACGGAGCATTGGGGTGCCAAACGACCAATTTTTGGAGGGGGGACGTGTAGGTACTTGAATCATTCCAATATTGGTATCATTCATGAAGTTTTTTTTTTGCTGAGTCGAATAAGATATTATATTTGCCAATATAATAATTTTTTTGGAAGATAAACTGGTTTCATATTAGGAAAACAGTCGCATTGTCCATTAGTACAATACTAGGCGGCTAATATAGTATCCTCTTTCTGATAAAAAACACTCAATTGTCGAATATTAATTCGTTAATTCCCCTCTTTATAGCAGTAAGACGGTCGAATTGGCAATTTGTGGTATTTAGTCGGCTAATATATTATCCTCTTTCTAATAAAAAACAGACACTTGTCGAATGTTAATTAGTTAAGTCCCCTCTTGATAGCAGTAAGATGGTTGAATTGTCAATTAGTGATATTCTAGTCGGATAATATAGTATCCTCTTTCCAATAATAAACAGTCCAATTGTCGATTGTTAACTAGTTTAGTCCACTCTTTATGGTAGTAAGACAGTCTAATTGTCAATTAGTGATATTCTAGTCGGCTAATATAGTATCCTCTTTCCAATAATAAACAGTCCAATTGTCGATTCTTAACTAGTTTAGTCCACTCTTTATGGTAGTATGATGGTAGAATTATCAATTAGCGATATACTAGTCGGCTAATATAGTGTATGTGTGTATATATATATATATATATATATATATATATATATATATGTTCGCCCTCTCACAAGCTCAAAAATGGCCCGAACCAGCAAAATCCGCCCGTCGAAAAACTGTTTAATGGGCGAAATTCTTGTGACAAAAATAGTAACGCTTACGTGTTTTCGAGTTCCTTGCTCACGTACTCGTTTTATAGGTTCCTTAACGTAGTGGGAGGACAAACGAAACCATTATTAAAGCAATATCTGTAATCGCTTACGAGAAACGTTAATACCACTACTTTTCCAAACTAATTTTCAGTTTGGGAATTCAGAAACGATTGATTAAGTTGGAACTTGTTCCAGACGTTTGACATTTATCAAATCTAAGATATTTAAATTTTGTTTCTGTTTGGAGGTAAGGAAGAATTATAAAACAAAATGTATTAATAGACATGGAAATGTTTCAGATCTTGGTAAATTTTCTAAAATATCTCGAATACGGCTGGGAAATCGTGTTAAGTGAAACGGGACCATTCGAACGCTTACTAAATTCTATACAAGAAAGGTTCTGATTAAATGTTCGTTGTGCGATGTTAATTAAGAAATAAGTGCTTGAAACTACGAAATTGTTAGTTTTGTTCTTTTTAACGGGTTTTGGAATAGCAAAATGTGTATTTTAGTAAAGCAAAGTAAGAAAATGTGAAAGAGTGTTAGTGTTTCCAAGAGCGAACGTTGAAATAGGTTAATTCAGGTTAGGATACTTTAATTTTTCTGTTGTGGCGTCTTAGATCTTCCTTCTCTTTGAGATTTTATTTTTTGTTTTTCACGAAAGATCAAAACCTACCTATAACTGCTTCTATTCCTTTACTAATGGTACTAGAGGCATGAACGGAACCGCGCTAAGATGACGCAGTTCCGGTGAGTCGGACTTTTTTGTTATTCTTCTTCTTGACAGTCACTTCCTGCTCCCAGATATTCAACAGAAGGGTTTAGGGCATTGAAAAGATTTCTCTCATCCCTTCAAAGTGGTTGATTCGCCTATTCGTTTTTCATGTCTTGTGGTCATATCCTGGCACCCATATACTCGTAAGTGATACTATATTGCAACCGAATGTATTAAAACATAGTCGTATTAAAGTACTATTTAATGTGTTGTTTTATTAATGTATAATACAATGTACATAATTTTAAGGTTTAATGGAGCTAACGATCTATCTCATTTCTGCCTAGGATTATATGATGTATAATATATTTGTTTGTTGCAGGGATAAAAGACCGCCTGCAGGCAGGTACAATATGTAATAAGTGTTAAGTTGATTGTTTTGTTTTGTTTTTTTACTCAGCTGCCTAGCTACTAATATTAGCTGGAGGTCAAAAGCTACTTGTGTCAGATTTCTTATTTATAGTTCGCACGCAAACAAAAGAACCAGAAGAGGCATGGCTGAAGGGAAGCTAGGCCTTCCCAAACATGGTTTGGATGCAGCGTGTGCGCACTACCTGGTTCTTTTGTTTGCAGTAGGGCTATAGTTGCTTTGCTGCTTATTTAACAAGATATGCAACCACAGCAGGTTTCTTGCTCAGCTGCCTGGATACTAATATTAGCTGGACTTCGAAAGTTACTAATCTCCGATGTCTTTGCTACCTTCTTTAATTTGTGTTTTAAAAGATTTGTAAACGCAGCAGGCTTTTCGCTCAGCTGCCTAATTACTAATATTAGCTACAGATCGAATGTTTCTTGCCTCTAATGTCTTTACGACCTTATTTACATTGTTTTTAACTGAACTTGCAAACGCAGCAGCCTTTTTGCTCGGCTGCCTAATATTGTAGCCTCATCAGATGACAAAAAAGTTCAGTTCCGCATGCCCAAAATTTTGGGGGAAATATTCCCGACGGTTCCACCATTTTCAAACTCCCATTTCAAGGAACAACAATAAAAAACTGATTATGTCTCGTTTAAATCTATGGAAGGCTTTGTTAGGCCAATCAGAGGAAATAGTGTCTAATATTTATCAATACATAGCCAAAGCTAGGACTAAAAACGTTTTTAACCTTTAGTGATAAGGTTACAAGAGAGAGAATTTTTAGTGCCAATTTCTTGCACGGGGAATATAGGCCACACCCTTTTTCCTCCATCTAAACCATCTATTTAAACAGGCTTTCGCTTAAATTGTTTTTAGCCTTAGCTTTGGCTAAGTATTGATAAATATTAAACACTACCTCCCTTCCCTTACCTGGTCCTAACATAATCAATTTTTATTGACTTTAAGGAGCGTGTTGTTCATTGATATGGAATAGCAAATAGCGGAACCGTCGGGAATAATTCCCTCAGAGTTTCGCGCATGCGGGAATAGAACTATTCCATCTAACTGAACGGGCTATAGCTGGAGATTGACTGCTACTAATTTCTAGTCCTACCTACTTGCTTTTTCCAAGTCCTTCCTTTTGGGTGTTTTCCAATGTTTGCATACGCAGGCGGCTTTTTGCTCAGCTGCCTTGCCAGGGGCGTATATAGGAAATAATTTCGGCTTTTTGCTCGCCGCATAGCTACTGAGAATAGTAGCTGCTGACCGAAAGTAATTATGCTCCGACTTGGTTCACTGGGTGATTACTAGATTTGCAAACGCAGTAGGTTTTTTTTTTTTTGTCAGTTGCCTAGCTACTAACATTACACGGAAGTCGATAATTAAAAGCTGGGTAGGGTTAGGAAAAGTATGGGCCCCGAATGACCCTCGAACGATGACACTTATGCGCGCGCTCGAATTTTGAACTCAGGTCCTCCAAAACATTAGTCGAGCTACCGAGGCTACCGAGGTGTGTGTGTGTATGTGTTGACGAGGGTCATTCTTGATATCTAGCAGGTTGGATCGATGATGAGTTGAAAAAATGTTTTCCAAAACAATAGGGACTTCGAGCCATCCAAGCCTGCCATGGGTTTCTTGTGACTAAGGAAATCATTCATGAGTGCAACCTCAATAGCTTCGGAAAATTCTAAGGGCTATACAAATAAATATAAATTATACGTATAAGAATGTATAACTCGCTCTAATAATAATATTATATAGAAACATTAAAATACAGTTGTAGGGACCTTCTATAAAGGCTATCAGTTTTCCTTTTCCCCCTTCGAGATATCTTTATTACGCAATGCCCAATATCTGGGGTTCGTAAATCGTCTCAAGCAGATTTTATATAATTTATATTACTGTGAGATTTGCATTCACGGGTAAGAGAAATTTCAGAACATTTGTCGAACTTTTGTCGCGTTCCTCCCTGCTTATGTTGTTGACCCGATGATTCAACTCGTAAATGTTGATGAGAAGTGTTGACCCATGTGATGTATTGATGAGGCGTTTCATAACCCATAGGCGGCAAAAACGCTTATTGTGATTTTTCATTGTGAACTCAAAATGAAAATATAACTGGAAGAAGATATTTTTTAATAGAATATCGGGTCTCCCCGTGGTCTAGTGGCTAACTCCGTGGATTCTCATGCTGGAGATGGAGGGTTCGAGTCCCACCGGCAGCAGGGATTCTTCTCATGTCAGGGCCCGTTGAGAAAATATCCGGCTGCACTATGGCCAATCGGCACTAATGGTCTAGATGTCGGTGTGCCGTAAAAAAAAATGCATTATTCATTCAATTAATGGTAATAATCAATCTGGCAAGTTAGGTCCGTTTACACGATCTGAATAATTGTCATTAGTACACACGTTAGTGTGCAAGAAAACTCATCGTCGTACCGTGAAAATAAAATTAGAAGTAACTAAACACTTGTTGGGGTGTTTACACGAGGTGGCAAGGGACCACTGCGCAGTAGAATCGCAATGGAGCAGTTAAATATATGTCGCTTAGTAAATAGAAGCCTTTCCTATTTAAATGCACTTCCCGCTGTTACCAATACTTGTCACGACCAGGTAAAAGTGGAACCAATCACTAATTTGACATTACCAACAAATGTGCACGTTTCGGCTTTGGATTTTTACTGACGGTGATTCTAAGTTGAAAATTGTGTCTCTTTGATTCAAGGGAGAATATCTTTCATTTCCGTATCCATCAACCTCAAAACGAACTCACTTCGAAATGTTCCTCGGTTATCAGTTTCCGGAGGAAATAACTATGTGCAATTAGTTTCTTGTTCTAAATAATTCCTAACCCATTATCTGCTGATATTCAAGTGGGTGCGTGACTTGGGCTTTCATATAGAAATTCTTTGTTAGCTCTTGTAATTTTCTATTTTATTAGAGGAGTTGCTTTGTTATTTGAAAATATCATAATTCTTGCTTAATGTTTTCTATTTACTGACGTAAATTGATAGCATCAGTACCCTTCTTGTTAAACTAATTTAAAACATTAACAGTCTTGTTTACTTTTTCAATTAACATAGCTCTGTTTTTTTATATTAGCTGCAAACATCATGATTCTAGCGCTGTATTCTGGTTTATCTGCTTCAATACTGACCATCCTTCTTTTTAAACTAATTGAAAACATCAACATTCTTGTTTACTTTTTCAATTAACATAGCTCCGTTATTTATTTCAGCTGCAAACGTCATGATTCTAGCGCTGTATTCTGGTTTATCTGCTTCAATACTGACCATCCTTCTTTTTAAACTAATTGAAAACATCAACATTCTTGTTTACTTTTTCAATTAACATAGCTCCGTTATTTATTTCAGCTGCAAACGTCATGATTCTAGCGCTGTATTCTGGTTTATCTGCTTCAATACTGACCATCCTTCTTTTTAAACTAATTGAAAACATCAACATTCTTGTTTACTTTTTCAATTAGCATAGCTCCGTTATTTATTTCAGCTGCAAACGTCATGATTCTAGCGTATTTTTCAGATTTACTTGATTTATTTACTCCGAAGAAATAAAACTAATAGGGTGGGCTCGTGGAAAGGTTTTTGAACATTTTTATAGTTCCTATATGCAAGGAAAGATAAATTTTTAGAACCATCAGGATAATTTCTAAATAGATTTCAGGCTTATTTCTAAATTAAGGTCGTTGAAAGAGGTCCCTACATTAGCATGGATATCTCGAGGTTGAGCCAGCAGTCTCCTATTATCTTTTGCGGGGATAAGGGATAAGGGATGTCTAAAACCACCCTTCCACCCTCTGTAATGGTTTTTTTTTCGCTCATTTCCGTTTTGTGTCGGGTGTTGGCCTTTTCCCGGAAGACCGGATTCATTTTTCGAATATGACACGCCTATTTTTTCACCGACCCTAATTCTATGTTAAGGAAAGGAAAACGTTATTTGAAATGTTTTTTAATGAAATATTATTTTAGATGCCTAATTCAGCCTTGAAGTTCCTTGAATTGGAATTTTATATTTAAACTTCGTATTAAATCGGATTCTGAGTTAAAAATTGTGTGATTCAAGTGAAAATATCTTTAATTTCCTTGTCCATCGGAAGTATAGGGATATTTTAAATAACTAAGTATAGTGTATTACATAGTTTTATAAGCAGATTAAGTACTTATATGACGGTGAACCTATTTCTCACAAATTATTTAATATAGCAGAAGGTCAAATTCCAATAACTAAACCTCTTCACTCACTATTCCTTTATTTTACTCTATATGTTTCTAGTCTTTATTTGACGCATCTTCAGGAGCACTTAAAATAATAAAACATTCTAGCAATCACCTTCAAGAAGCGATTAATTCAAGACATGATTAATCATGTCTACTGTAGATCAGCTGTATAAAATCGATCGATTTAGGGTAAGTGTTGATTTATCAAAGGAAGTCTTTGTATTTTTATTTTTTTAAATAAGTTATTTTATGTCTGTCGCCTTGTTTATTAAATTAAAAAATATTTTATCGAGATATTTATTTTCAGTTTATTTTATTAACTGCCATTTTCCTGTTTTTAATATATTCTTTTATTTTTCGTTTTAAGATGTTTCTCTATTTTCTAATATTTTACCTTTGTCATGCTAAAAACCTTGACGAAACTGACAAAAAAAAACTGCTTTGGCTGATCATGCCATAAAAAATAGTCGCACTGTTACATTTGACAAAGTTTAAATATTATTAAAGATAGAAATCCCATAAAACGAAAAATAAAAGTAAATATTCATTTTATTAAATAACTAATATATATATATATATATATATATATATATATATATACACACATATACATATACATATACATATACATACATACATACATAGATACATACATAAATACATACATACAAATTTGAACCACCGTTATTTTCATGATCTATGGGATCTGAAGCGTGAGGTTTTCTAGTCTGCACTTCCTGATTGCGTCATGAGGTCAACCTCATAAGCGAGTTTCCTATCTATGCACTAAAACAGAAAAAAGTCCGTTAATAAAAAATCTGTAATTAAATATCTCAATAAAATATTTGTTAATGTAATAAACAAGGCTACATAACATATCTTATTCATTTAATAAATGCTAATTTAATAAAGGAAGCTCTTAATCCTTTGTTAAATCAGCATTTATTCTTAATCGATCGATTATAAACAGCTGATCTACAGTAGGCATGATTAATCATGTTAGTCAGACGTGGCCTTGCCTGTGGTTATCGAAGGTGAAGGCTATAATGTTTTATTATTTTAAGTGCTCCTGAAGAGGCTTCAAATAAACACTAGAAACATATAGAGCAAACTAAAGGAATAGTGAATTAAGTGATGTAGTTATTGGAATTTGACCTTCCGCCATATTAACTACATAAAGAGAAGAAGTAAAAATGTTAAATAATTTGGGAAGCTATCTAGAGATGTTGCATTCATGTTGATAGCAGAAAGAATAAATGAGTCCACAACTGGTCCCTCACAATTAAAATGTCATGCCCTCAATTCTACGATATGGGGGTATCTTTGAATTCCTTGGCAAGTCGCGGATCCCAATGTTGCTGCATTTAGCTGGAAGTGAGCGTTATTTTCCGCGTAGCAGCTTCGTCATCGGTGAGGGACGTCACATTGCACCAGGTGAGCGTAGACTACCAGCTCGTAGATAAGACACACACGGGCTATACTGATAGAGAAAGAGAGGGGAGTTAAGAGTTTCAGTAGCTTGTAAGCTGAGCTTGTAGCCGCTCGCCTTGATGCCAGCTGGCAGTGGAAGGAGCCGGCATTCTTCGCTATCGCTCTTAGTCATTTGCCTTCATCATGACTAGCACTTTGGAGACAGGTTTGTCGTAGTTTGTTTTGTTTTGTTTTTTTATGTTTGTTGTTGTCTCCTGTAAGCTGACTCACTTTTCAATCTTTAAGTTGCTCCCGGGTAACAATATATATTTTTCTTTGTTCAATCCTGGTTTTAGCAAAATCCAGATGAATCAAGCATTTGAAAAGTTGCATTGAAAGACGCTTTTTATCCATTTATTAAAATCTTTATCCTACCTACTAGACACCCAAAATATCCAATATATATATATATATATATATATATATATATATATATATATATATATATATATATAAGTGTGTGTGTTTTATCATTCTTGCTTAATTTTTGTAGATTTTCGGTAGCTTATCTATTTAAGCCGCGTTTTGGAAACCTCATCTACCCACCCAGTGATTACTTATCTAGTTTTTTCCATCGTCTTCTAACTGATCTATATGCAGTGCTCAAAGCCGAAACTTCTCGATTTCATTATTATGAGTATATATATATATATATATATATATATATATATATATATATATATATACATATAAATATATATACATCTGCACGTAGTCTGAGGTTCGCTCATCGATAGAACACTCGACTGGATCTGAATACAAAACTCGGCCGTACTAATGATCTTGTATTCTGGTGTCGTCGTTCGAGGGTTGGTTTCTGGTTCCCATGCCCCCCAGGCCGAACCGGCCTTAAGTGGGTATCTGCAAAGCGGAAAATCAGGCGGCCGGAGAATAGAACTGACCACACTAGCTCCCTAGCCGTATGGCCAAGAATCAGTTACATCTTCAGTACCTGCCACTCTGGACCCTAGCGTCCAAGTTTTTAATATAACCGGCCAACTGTAATTTTTGTTCCCTTACAACTGCATGCAATCTGCAAATCGGACCAGTATAGGTGACATTTTACCTGAGGGCTTTGGGTAAATATTTCAAATTTAATTTGTAATAATTGCTGATTCAATGTTTGAAGTTTCTGTTCTGTACAAAAATCTTTCGTCTCATTTGAATGGTCTATTTCGTTAATCAGCAGAATCCGTTCACCGGAACATAGTTTTTGGAGCGAAAGTAACGCTTACGTTTTTGAGTTCTTATGCTTGCAGGTTTTTAAGGCGATATCTGAAACCGTTTTTGAGAAAAAAAATGTCTAATCTAATCCATGATCTTATGATGAGTTTAGGAATTATTCGAAAACATATTTTATTAAAATACATGAATAGTTTTAGGATCTTCGTATTTCTTTTTGCGAATATCTTGAAAATGGTTAGGAAATCGTGGCAAGTGGAGTGTGACCATTGGAAAGCTTACTAGATTCTTTACAAAAAAGGTGCTGAAGTAATTTCTGATGGGGCGATATCAATCGGAGAAGTAAGTGCATAAAACTGCGAAAGTGTTAGTTCTGTTTTTTAGAGCGGGGTTTTGTCTTTGTTTAACCCACTTATTAATTAATTTTTCACGTTTTACATTCCGTTTATCAATAAAATTGGCATTTTAGTAAAAGGAGGTAAGAAAACGAGGAACGTTTAGGTAATAGTGCTTTCCTAGATCGAACGTTGAGATGGCGAGTCATTTCCGCTTAGGATACTGTCAGTTTTCTGTTTTGGTGCCTTAAACTTCCTTCTCTTCGAGGTTTTATTTTATATTTTTGAGCCGACCAATAACTGCTTCTACTCCTCTACTAATCGCACTAGGGATATGAACGGAACCGCGCTAAGATGACGCAGTTCCTGCGAGTCGGACTTTTTTATGAATTCACCTTCCGTATAAGAGTTTCTAAACCTACTTGTAATCATACTCCACAAATGTGCATATAGAAACATTATATGACACTTTACTTGGCTTCTGGGCTTGCGGAATGCTCAGTTCTGATTATGCAATCTTTATTTATAAGGTATTTGTTATATATAAATAACTGGGTAGCCTAAAAGTGATTCACAGGAATTTTTACGGCCTTACATAAAAATATTAATGACGTGAAGAACTGAGGAGTAGGGAGCCAATACCAAGCATTGTTTACATCTTACCGCGTTTCTGCTATTCTCACTCCGTCCTATAAACAAGATCCTAATCACTTTCAGAAACAAAATTAAAAATTAGACTCTTGTACTGTTGCATTTAGAAACATGGCTCATTCATATTATTCTCGCTTGAAATACAAGTGATGCAACATTTTCGTCGTTGGCGGATATAAATAAGTCATTTTATTTCAAGAACGCTACGTCCTAACTATTTCGGACAAGTCGAATTCTATTTGTATTGTCTAGAAAACAAAAACATTCTCGTAGACCTTTACAGTCCAAACTATTTGATGTTTTTTTGACGTTTCGCCAGACATTCTGCCGGCTTCCTCAGGGTCCCGCCTGAGAATAAATCCTTCTTAGAACCCCGAGAAATGCAGCCGAATATCTGGAGAAACGTCGGATATTACCAATTTGAAACGGTCAAAATTTACAATACAGCATTTGCACTGGTTTTCTCTATGTGTAGCCCTTTACTGTTTTAACTAAAGACTGAGATGTACACAGACGTGCAGTTCAATTGTTCATTCCTTCAGTTTTTTTTTTTCAATGGATTCGAACGCGGACGACAATATGACCGCGATCGGTTCTACATTTTTCAATTTTCATATTTGTCTGTTCGCTCTCTCACCGTCTCAATAATGGTCCAATTTAGATGAAATTCAGTAAAAAAATCTTTCGTCTAATTTGAAAGGTCGAGTTCGTTAGCAAACAGAATCCATCAACCCCGAAAAAATCGTAACACTTACGTTTTCCAATTTATATGCTTGCAGGTACTCGTTTTATAGGTTCCTTCAAGCAGGAAAACGAATGAGACAATTTTATTTATTAGCTAAGGAAGCATTTAAGCCCAAGAAAATGCTAAAAAAAAAGTTACAAGATAGTGATGGCTTTGTTCAATTAAAGATGTATATGTAGAAATGTGTATTTTCGGGAATTTTAGGTCGTGCTGCGACGAAATTATTTATGGGTATCATAGAGTGTACACTATAATCAGGTTTCTTCCCAACGATAATAAAGGAAACACGCTAAATGTTCTTACAAAAGGTTTATATGGCGTTATATTAAAAAAACAATATTTATTCAACGTTCTATGTGCTTATCATATTCTCTGTTGCCTACTGTTTATATTGTTTTGTCACGTTGTTTATCCAATAGCCTTAATATTAGTCAGTTTCTGGCTCAATATGTCTTTGTGCCTTATCAATATTTTCCTGTTTTAGAGATTAGGAATGTACTGATAATGCCTTCGTTTTCCTTGATTTCACGTTTACTTGTAAATATCTTCAATTCGTTAGAATGTTCAAAATTCCTCTAGAAAAATAATCCAATACTTTTTTTTGGAACAAGGTTTTACTTTTTATGGAGGCGAAAGGTTAGAGATGAATGAATTATTATCTCTGAAAATAACTTACTAGGAGATATCCTAGATTTATTGTAAACACCTTACAATCTTACTACATATGTAGTTAGTTTGTTGAAGCACATTATTTCGTGCGTTAAATTGTGGGATTGTTTTTAATTACGTGTATAACATCTAAGGAAAGTCCTATCTAGATAGCTCTCATGACGGAATTTTTGAAAAATTTCTTTAGATCTTCATCGATCCTGTTTGCAGACACCGTTTATATGTATATATATATATATATATATATATATATATATATATATATATATATATATATATATATATCGTGTCTGTAAACACAATACGCGCCAGAGTTTTTGTGATATATAGTATTCCCACTTGCAAACGATTGAACGAGTTCGTTAACCAGCAAAATCGTTCATCTGGAGACGGGTTCACTCCGGAGAATAACTAGTTATTTGCTCATACCGGCCTACAGATGGCCAATACTTTGTAAACATCCATGGTAAATCTGGGATTTTTTTCAGCGACTCCAAAGCTGAAATATTTATACAACCATTTTTAACCGGGATTTGAAGCCTCATCTACTTCGCAATCCCGCATATTAACTATCCTGCCAGCGGGGGCCCTACGATAAGTAAATTACGAAAAAAACGTTATATATTTTTAGTGCGTTGGAGCATATACAAGCCACAGGAATAACAAGATGAGTGACGTTCTTAGAAATATGACCAAGCAAAGTTATGTGCGTATTTAGTATGCAGTATGCTGTATGCAACCGGAAGGTTGCTGTATTATCTACAGCGACGCCGCCAGAAACATAGCAACACTAGAAAGATGATGTCATTTTTTGCGATGTTCCCTAGGCCTCATTTTTTATGGTAATGATGTCAAATTTTCAAACATTTTTCATATAGAATATAACATTCAAACAATGCTGATTTCAAACCATAACATTTCAGTCCAAACCATTAGATGTTTGAAGTTCGCACAATGAACCAAGACTAAGCAAAATGGCTGCATCATAGAAAAGCCTGTGAGTAAATTCAGTGAAAACATCAGCAAGGCATTACAATTTTTATTTTTCTTGCGCTATCGTATTTATTACAAACTCTAGAGAGCTCGATATCGTAAAAATTCGATTGTTTCTTTTCTTAGCAAGTGTTTTAAAATGGCTTAAAGCGTTGAGGTAAATAACAACTTCCATTGGCACAATTTTGCATTTTTCCATTTTTTGCATTATACATATCTCATATATATATATATATATATATATATATATATATATATATATATATATATATGTGTGTGTGTGTGTGTGTGTGTACCGAATCCCCCCCGAAATTATTTCGCCCATATATACGCCCATGGATACATCGAACAGACCCTTATATTAGAGTAGCAATGTCCGCGAATATAAAATTAGAAGTATCTAGGAAAGACGGCTTACACGCGGTGGCAAGAGACAATAGCGTAATAGCAGAACCATGGTAGGGAAGCTTACTTGTCGATTAGTAAATAGAAGCGCTTCCTATCCACTTGCCTTGCCGTTTACTAATACTTGTCAAAAAGCACCTTCTTTCACGTTGTACAAGTGGTTGTACTACACTTTTATACACTATAGTCCGACCGCAAACAAAAGAACTAGAAGGGGCGTGTCCGGAAGGGAGATTCTGTGGGGGGGCTTCCCCCACTTGGGCTAAAGGCAGCGCTTGCGCACTACCTTCTTCTTTTGTTTGCGGGCGGACTAACCCTTGGTTCTTTACTCCGTTGGTTTCCGTTCGTTTACACATCCTGTATAAGCACTCCATATAATTGAAGGTGTTGCATTTGTAACATTTAGGTCTGGAAGAGATGCTAAACGAAAAACGAATAGGAATGTTGGTTACAGCTGTTGAGTACTAATTCGCTTAGGTGAGTCATTCCTTAGCGGACGTCCAGAAGTATTGAGAGCACGAATTTATAATGACTTTTCTCTGTATTCGTGACTAACCTGCCATCTTGTCTCCGTCGTTTCCTGCGTTCAACTAGGATTAAGTAACTTAACTAGAGGTAGGCAAAACAGAACTCGGAACTAGTGGAGAGCAGTCCAGGATCGGAAGGGCGAGATGTGAAGTGGGGATCTGAGACGGAACATTACGTGTATGTAGCGTTAGAGGAAGTGGAAGTATTAAAAACAAATTATTAACGGACATGGTAGATTTTGGACTCTTAAATATATTTAACTTACATATTTTCTTAAATATCTTGAAAAATATTGAGAAATCGTGTTAAGTGGGAGTTAGCCAAGCTTAATTATATAAAGAAAAGGTTCATGCGTTAGTTTCGTGAGGACTATTTCAATCACCGAAAACAATGCATCTTGAAAATGAAATCTATGTAATGTACACACGAAACCTCTATTATATTTATATTAATTGTATTGCGAAGACTTATAACCACTAGAGCCAAATTAAAAGTTTGATTTTGAATTGATATATTTTCTCCGGATGAGCTGATTTCACTCGTTTTCTCCCAATTTCATAGTTGTTATTTTTAAATGTTATAAAGGGATGCTCCTTGAGAAAACAAAAATTACGGCTGTTAGGGTACTTTTAAATTTTTGTTAATTAGTACACTAGTCGGTTTTTAGAATTTTACACTTTGTTAACTTAACTCATTTTTTTTAATTTTTGTATTAACAAGCAAAAAATAGGTGACTATAAATAGGTGAATTAAGCCATTTCAAAATACATTTAGTTTTATTTTTAATGAGCTTATACGATAACACAACATATAGTCGTTATACAAAATCTTTTGCCTAATTGTATGTATCAGGCTGTACCGTATGAAATGTCAGTTTTGGACTTGCCGATTTCCTTCAAATGTCTTGAAACCGTTGTGGCTCCTACTCCGAGTTCTTTGGCATATTCCCTAGTGCTTTCTGAGGGACAAGCTTCAACTCTTTCTTTCAGGTGGTCATTGTCAAGCTTGGTTTCTGGCCTTCCTCGCTCCTCGTTGTCAAGGTCAAAATTTCCACTTCGAAACCTGGAAAACCACCGGTAAACAGTTCTTTCATTCACCGTTCCCTACTTGAACGCCGTGTTAATGTTCATACACGCCTCAGCAGCGCTATGACCGAGCTTAAATTCATAATGAAAAATAATACGGATTTCCGTTGAATTCATAATTTAATATATATATATATATATATATAGTGAAACGCCATTAGTGTCCTGTGGTGGGACTGGAAACCTCCGCCTTTCAAAAAGCTCATCACTGGTACATCAACCTACCCCGGGCTGGATTGGGACCAGGATGTCCATAGTAGCTGACCGATATGCAAATGTTTTCGATATAATTCTTATTTATACTATTTTTTTTCTTACAGGATTGATGAAAGGCTCTGTAACAGCTGAAAATAAAGCTGAAAGGCCGAAGACTCTCCGTAAATTAAGGAATGTTTATGAAACCGTAAAAATGTCTGGGGGAGACGATGCTATGGATGAAGGAAAGCTTCCGGATAAAGGTGTACTTAGCCCATTTGATGAGCAGGAAGAATGGGCCAAAATAACTGAAATTATGGCATCATTTGGTACACTTGTTCGAGAATCTGTTTTTATTAGCGAGTTGGAAAAAGAATTTCAAGAACGTCTTGGTAAGCCCTGTCTAATAAACTTAATTTGGGGTTATTTTCTTGTGAAACTATCCTTTATAAACTATATATCTGTTGCAGGTCTCAATCTTAGTGATTCCTCTACATCTGTAGGTGCTGGTTCATCAGATATAGCACAATGGCTTGCTTCTATTAATCTCTCTCAATATGAACCTACATTTATGAATTTTGGTTATGACCATTTGGATTTTGTAGTAAGTATTCAATCAGAAAACTGATTCTCCTTAAATTTCTTAAATATATTATTTGGTTTCAAAATGAGGTTTATCCAGGATATGATTGTAAATTTCTTCCTATAGCATGAAATTAGATGAGTGCGCAATTTTTAAGACCAATATTTAATGATTTAGGAACCTTTCAAAACTAAGAAATCAAATTGAGGAAACTCAGTTTAATTTGGTTATTGTTTTATTTCGTTTTCCCCTCAATATTCAGATATACTGTAAAGAATGAACCAGTTTAGTATAATACATAAATAATAACTATTTTACCAATTGAACAACAACAAGAACATTCACAGGGATTTATCTGTGAATCACTCAAATCCGTTTTATTTTCATAATTAAATTTTGTTATTGTTATTTTGTTTTAGAACGGAGTTTTAGATGATAATGACTTAAAAGAAATGGGTGTTACTTCAGAAGAAGATAGAAAAACACTTCTTGAGGCGGCTAAATCCCTGAAGAATAAAATATCTGAAACCTTTGCTGATCCAGTTAACAACAACAATAACAATGAAGACAAAAGTAAAGAATCTGTAGAAGACTGGTTGGAGAGGCTTGATTTGTCTATTTATTGGGAAACCTTCAGAAAACATCTTTACACTGATATGGAACGGGTTAAAAGTGTTTGGGAAGTAGAGCTTACTGCTGTATTGGAAATAAGCAAGCCAGGCCATCGTCATAGAATAATGGCTTCCCTTCCTCGTTCTCCCAATCAACCCAGTATTCAAGACATTAATGCAGAATTGACACAACTTGTAAGTTTTATACCATCTGGTTGTAAACTCGCTTATTTATTCAATCCTACAGTCATTTAAATGTCATAATTATTTCAGAAAAGTTCTATGCAAGAGTTGGAAGGCAAAGTTGTTAGTACATCCACTTCAACTGGGACTGGAACATTGAGACACAGTCATAAAAAAAGTAGGCCTGCTCCACCACCACCAGGAAAACCCCAGCCTGAGCTACAAATTAGAGATCCATCCCAATTACTAGTGGGTGTTCCATCTACTCTTACAGCCCAATGGAGGCACCAGCCTCATGCTCTTCTTACTGGCACTCTTACTTATCATGCCAGGGTGAGTGACATTCAAATTTAAATCATTGTCATTCAATGATTAGATATTTTTCTCATTCAAATAAAACACCTTTTATATTATTAAAAACTTTTTTTTTTTTTTTATAGTATCTAGGTTCAACTGTTGTTAAAGTGTTGAGAGGTGCTGAATCTACAAAGAAATCTATACAAAAGCTCAAAAAACCTGTGAGTGAACAAAACTCATCTCCAGACATATATCTTGCAATATCATATCATGGCGTAAAATTCCTTAGCGGTGATACCAAGGTATTATACTTATTTTAATAATAACATTTATAATAATTGTAATTAATATATTTCATTTAATGTATTATTTATCAACTCTAGGAATTAGTATGTGAGCACGAGATAAGAAATATTCATCTTGCATGTCAGGATGCAGAAGATCTAACCCACTTTGCATACATAACAAAAGATCGAGCTACTAAATCACATTATTGTCATGTATTTTCTGTGCAAACTATGGTAAGTACTTTTGTAACATTCATATTAATATTTTCATAATATATGTTCAGTGTCTGAAGTCATGTATCTTAATGCAAATTAGTATAGTATTCATCATGATTACTTTTTTTTATAAATCCTAAAATGTTATAAATCCTGGACACAAGTCACCCTCCCAAGGTACCCCCCTGTATCATCTTCCCAAGTGGCCCCTCTGAAAAGGAGGCCACTTGGGAAAATGATACAACCTGATTCAGGTTTTATTTTTGACGTTACAGCATAGTATACGATTGAACATCTAGAGAGAGGCAGAGGACCACTGATTAAGGGGGGGGGTAAAGGAAGCTTACCTACATACCAGTAGGTATGTGGTCATCTTGGAGAAGAGCCACTCTGTAAACTTGATGTGAACGAGCACTTTATTAGTTTTCCCCTCTTTATAAATTCTTTATCCCTGCCAACATTAGTTCATAGGTCGATTTACAGATAGAAGTGAACAATTACAAGAGAACATAAAGTGTCCCCATGTACAGACAAATTCACAAATCTCCACAGATTATCTAGCACCTGTATGTCAAAGTACTGGAAATCTGCATCTGTCAGAGTGTATCTGACACTCTACGTATCTGATGTTGGAAATAGTCACTTCCCTCCTTCTTATTCACTCAACCTGAGCCCAAGGGAATTCAAGGTGTTACATGCAATAGCTATTCCTGATTGTAATAACCACTATTTTATTTTAACAGGACCAAGCAACTGAAGTTATATTAACTCTCGGACAAGCATTTGAAGTAGCTTACCAAATGGCACTACGAGAAGCAAATAACAGCAAGGGAAATGGTCATACGAGATCATACTCAGCTAATCTTGCTCCTGTCACTAGTCAACCCAATCACAACAGATCTCACTCAGTTAATGAAATCAAATTAAATGGTGAAAGCATTGCTAATGGCCATACAGCATCTCCTCCAGTTTTAATGTCTGAAGATCTTTAAGTGATAGACTCAAGAAATAAGTGAAACTAATGGTGGTCCCAAGTTCTCATGAAATCTTATAGATTTTATATTTGTTCTTTGTTTACTTGAGTATTGTTTATAAAATTAAATTGTTGTATAAAATGGCTGTACACATTTAATTAAAATAATTTTACAGAAAAACATTTTACATATATCATTTGAAATATAGTTAAAATGTTTAACATTCTTGGTTTACATAGGTGTTCATTATATTTTATACAATTTAATTAAAAAAAAAAAAAAATATGATTTATACATATTATAAAAATACTGGTTGTATATACCATTCCGATTATTTGAAAATACCGTATATTTTAGAAAAATATCATACAAGATTCATGATCACTAAGGGCTAACCTTATTCTCTTGTTTTTCTTGATACTATGTATGCTCATGTAAAATATTGCATTTCATTAGAACTGTTTATTTGTAAAGTCATAAATTACATAATAATTTTTACCATTGATTCATGAAGTCTGACTATTATTTACTTAATTAAATTGTGATAATTTATGCAATTTATCAGGTACTGTATTGCATTTAGTTCCTATGTATTTATTTCACTATTTATTTAGCCATTATTAGCATTAGATTTTTGTATGTTTTCTTAATAGTTTTGAATAATCTCCCCTTCATCAGTAAAACTATAAGAAGGGTTTTTTGACAATTTTTGTTTGATGTTATTCATAAAATGAAATGTACCAATTGTAAATGTATTGAAATAGGGTAACTTCCATTAATTATATTGAAGTTTTATATTGGTACAAATATAGATATTTTATAATTATAAATTATCCAGTAAGTATCTTTAGATTAATGAATTTTAGGCATATCGGTATTTTATATTGTTATACACATGCTAAAGATATATATATATAAATAAAGCCAGATTTATTTGTCACATTTTAATAATTAGAGTCTTATAGGGAATTGATAAGATTAGTATATGTGTTGTGGATACTTTATTATTATGGGTTAGATATGAAAATCAAAGATGAACATTTGTTACTCAGACATATAAGTTAATATTACCAGTGACTCAAATTTCTGTCTATCTATTTTATTCTGTTTTTATTCTTGCATATTTTAAAATGTTACACATTTTTTAAAATAATGTTTTCAATCATTATTTTAATTGCACGTACTGAAAATAATTGAAATTATTTTTTGTTGCCATTATTTTTATCATTGCTAATATTTTACTGATAAGAGTGATATTATATATTTAATACAAATGCATATCTCTAGAAATGAAATTATAAATGCATGCTTAAGGTGATATACTGCTCGAACATGTAGGATCTCTGAAAAAAGTTTAATAACATATTGATATTTTTTTATGTTAAGTCATTCTATAATCAACACCATTGATATTATATATATATATATATATATATATATATATATATATATATATATTTATATATGTACATATATGTGTTAAACCACAGGGATTATCATGTGGATACTTATTCTTAATGATCTAGAGCTATATAGAACTATAAATATGATTACTGCTACATTACAGCATGTATGTTTATTTTAACTAATCTGGCTTTATATTAATTTACTTTTCATGTCTTTTGGTTTAGTTCAATGTGATAGAAAAAAATATTAACCTATTTATTATTTTTTCCTGAATAATATGAAATTCCTGAATATGTTTTAGGCTGTTTGACTCTTTAGCTTCCATTTGTTTTACTTCTTTCTTATTATTGGGTAGTGTTACGTGCTTAATAATTTAATGTTTTGTTGTTTATTTCTGTCTTTATATTTATGTAATATAATATATATGTTATCTAAATTTTAAATGTATAGCATTTATTTAACTAAAGAAGTTATTCATTTTAATCCATGTGATAATTCAAAGCCTATGAAATTATGCAGTATATTATTTGTTTGTTAATGTCCACTTTACGGCAAAGATCTGAATGAATGCCTTTTTTTTTGTTTTGTTGTTTCATTGGATATGTATTATAAGTATATGTATATAATTTTCGAATACTCCTGTATTGTGCCATAAATGTTTGTATATTTGACTTGACATCATTATATTTATTTTATTGAAAAAATTGTTGAACATTTTAGATCTATGACATCACAATGAATTCTTGAAAACATAATTAAATAATGAATATTAATAAAATGTAACTTTGTGCTTTCATACTATTTTTATTGATTTAATACCAAAGTTTTATAATTTATTGTATTTATAGAAAATAAAAATGTATAATGATTTTAATTTTCTATGTAAATAGCTTGCTTTTTTGCATGTGAAGCCTTTGTTTAACTGCTGGAACAGCAGGCAGGGCTGTGTAAAATACGTCAGAAGGTTGTGTAAGTAGGAATGCGCTCGCTTGAGCAGTTGTATTGATATCAGCAGCAAGTTGTGTTATGAATTTTAAGATAATATTTTATTAATAAGTTGGCAGAGTGATAAAGCCACGTTAAAAATTAAAGAAAAGTTTCCACTTTATGCAAATTATTTTATAAATTCATGTTTTATGTATATATTATTCAAAATCATGATTGGCAACGAACTGTTAAAAATCATAATTTATAGAAAATGTAACTTTTTTTTACCATAAAATTTAAATTATTATACTGTTGAGTAAAATATTATAATGGTTGCTATTCTCCTTTCATGCTTAGGTTGTATTTAGTTCTTCATTCTAAGATTACAATAAAATTCCTGTAAGAAGAAAATTATTTGTTAATTCACTTAAATGTAATTTAACGTGAAAAGCCCTTTTATTCTATCCTATCCCATTCCCACCCCATACCCCCACAAATAAAGCCATAGGTTTGATATATAAATACGCAAATAAAATAATAATAAAAAAAAAAAACTTCAGTTTTTATTCATATATCCTTTATGTTCAAAACATGTGTTTCAACATTAGTTGTTTATTGATTGTTTTGTTTTTTTTTAAATTAAATTTAACATTAAAATTATCTACTAGTAAAACATGTTACATACAAAACTTTTTTTTATTGACTTGTAGAGTCTTCTTTCAGAATGAGGGAGAAAGTGGATTGAGTAATTGCCACTTCTGTGTAAGACTCTGGTCATGTAAATCCTTTATGTCTTGAAACATTCTTTTCATTAAAGAATGTTTAATGGCCCTGGCGAGGGCCGGGATGGGTTGACCCGGCTTAGAGAATTTTTTTCACATGGTTTTACTTAAATAGACAATAAATATAATTTCAAATACACAGTAATAGTGCTTTAAATCTGATATAGTTTTTCAGAGGGTTATAATTCATATTTATAGTTTTAACTTATACAATTTACCTATTTACAATGTTGAGCTAAACAAACTTTAATTGAAGCTAGAGGGTTAATTAAAGTAAACAATTAGCTAGATAGGGTTAATTAAAGTAAAAAATTAATAAAAAAAAGGGGAACACTATTCATTTTTACATCTTTCTTATTTTTATCTGATGATGTTAATATATATATATATATATATATATATATATATATATATATATATATATATATATCTTAGTATTATATATTTACAATTATACAGTAAATGTCATACACACATACAGTTATATTAATTAATACATATATACAATTCTAGGAAAATTAATTGTACATAGGTATAAATCCAAACATACATCTAATCATTAGAACAATTATTCTTGAAAAATGTTCTAATCCACATAAATTAAGCTAGTGGGGGTCTCCCGTGGCTAGCGTCTTAGATTCATAAGCGGGAAATGATGGGTTCGATTCCCACCAACGGCAGGAATTTTCTCATCCCACGGCTCGTTGGGAAAATTCCTCGCTGCACCCTGGATGTCGGCGCTAATGGCCTAGTTGTCGAAGCGCCATAAGAAAAAAAAATTAAGCTAGTGATGCAATCTGTTAGGAGAAAAAAAAAGAGAGAGAAGGGAGAGCTGAATGTAATTTTTATTTGTTTATATTTTTTCATATATGTTGATGTCTTTTAGGTGTGAGAATATTTTGTTAATATGAGGGCTGTCGTCTCCAAGGAGATCGAATCGGGCATATGTATGTTATAGGGACATATAACCTACAATTGGTATAAGTAACTCCGTGACCGCAGGCAACAAAACGTTTTCGGAACCTTCTTAAATTTAAAGTATTGACTTTAAAAATTACTTCACTTTGAAAATCTCCTGAACAATGATCTTTTATGATAATGAACTTCTTTGAGGCTCTTTGTGTAGCTCTTTTATTTTTAGGGTCGCGCAATAATGTATTTATTTACTTGTAAATAAAAATTGTGAAAAACGCCCAGCTTACAAATGTTTGGAACCACCATATTCGAACGGTCACCGCGATTAATAGGTTCAAAAAAAAAAATTAAATATACTTCAGTAAGGAGGTGTCTAGGAAATATAGAAAAATACAAATGGGACAGCTATCCACAAAAAGAAGTCGTATTTTTTCTGTGAAATTATGGTTGCTACTGACTAAGCAGGAAATTAATGTCTGGAGAACGCAGTCTATTAGAATATGTAGGATTGTTAGTTCCGTATTGCAGATCCAACAAGTTACATTATAATTGTGTATTGGATATTTTATTTCTTCCTACTTCCCGGTATATATCACCTGCAGTGCGGTTTTTAAATCACAAATTTTCCTTGCCTTCTAGCCGGCTTCCTCAGATTGTATAAGAAAAATGTCGAGAGTATATTTCAAAACATTTTGATAATTTAAAATAGTAAAATATGTCATTTACCTTGCGTAGAGTCCGACATACCTAATGGTCAAATAATACATGAAAACAACAGTTTAAGTCACCAAGTCAAAATATCGCTGACTACTGTAGAGACTCAGTTAATCCGTTTTTGCAGTATTCAAAAATCATTAGCTTAATTAAACGTAAATATCTAAGGTCAAAACGTTTGAGACCATAATCCAAAAATACTTCTGTTTACGTTCTAATAGGTTTCACATCGATAAAAAATATTTCAATTTTTTCGCGGTAAAAGTGCAACCTTGCCCACCGTGCGCTGGTGGTATATGCCGTAGTAGAAAGAGATAAATCACCCACTGGCCCAGTTTAAAAGAAAATGTATATTCTATTAGATTATAATTTAAAAAAAAAAAAAGTTATTAAAATAATGGACAACAGTATCATGGTGCCGGATTACTGCGAAATATAACGTTAAAAAAGTCCGACTCGCAGGAACTGCGTCATCTTAGCGCGGTTCCGTACAACCCGAAGAAATGGAATAGATTAGGCATCACAAATCACAGGAAACTGACAGTAGCCAACTTAAACAGAAGTGGATAATTTTAATCCTCATTCTTGAGGAAGGCTGAATAAGTCAATACAATTATGTACTGAAAGCGTACACACTCTCCGAGTACTGCTCAGAAGCCTCTATTCCAAACAACCAAAAATTCGTTGTCATTTTAAGTTTCTTGTTTTACTTGCAAATTCATTTTACTGTTATAATCAACTGTAAATATGTCCTTCATGGCAAATAAAATTCCATTCTCTCCTGGGTTAAATTATTCTATAAAATAAGAAATAATGATAACTTCAGTTGTAGCAGTATGAGGAAAGTTATATAGATAGGAGAATTAAAAACAAACCTATGTGTACGCCATCATGATTAGCCAAAGGCATCATGATTACCACAGCCACTCCAAACTTAGTACCAATACCTTTCATAGTTTCTTGGCTTATTTTACTGAAATACTTATTTTACTGATAAATGCAATTGAAAACAAAAACAACCAATTAAAAAGTGAGTTAAACAAAGAAAAAGTCCGTCACGCAGGAGCTGCATAACTAAGCACTTTCCTCAGAATTTGGGTAGTGTAGACTGCTTTCCAGAACAATTTGCTTAAAATATCCTACATAAATTAAATAAAAACATGAATAGTTCTCTTTTAAATTTGTAATGATTAACTGATCAATTATTAATTTGCTTCCAGAGATATGTTTACACATGGTACCTACTACACTACGTAATAAATACAAAAAAACTCATATTATCGTATTTTGATCTAACGCAGGAACAGGATACAGTCACTCTAGTGGTAGAAAGCGCTCCTTGCGGCGGCTTTGTGAACCTACGTTTGGCGGGTTTTTCTATTGAAATATATTACAAATTAAACCCCTGCTTTCCGATTGACCGATTCAGCTCATTTTTACAACACTTCTTTCTCATGAGTTACCCACGACGTATATCGCGTTTCGTTACAATACAGCAGAAATTACGACCGGTATGAGTATATTAGGAATTTGGGTCCGGAGTAAACCCCCCCTTCTAATGAACCGATTTAGTTTATTTTTACAACACATATTTAACTGTAGATTAACACTACGAATACCGAGTTTCGTCGAAATATAACAAAAATCACGGCTGGTAGTGGCGAATTGGTATTGTGGGTCCGGAGTAAACCCCCCCCCCCCTCCTAATGAACCGATTTAGTTTATTTTTACAACACATATTCACCTGTGGATTACCACTACGAATACCGAGTTTCGTCGAAATATACCAAAAATCACGGCTGGCAGTGGCGAATTGGTATTGTGGGTCCGGAGTAAACCCCCCCCCCCCCCTTCTAATGAACCCATTTAGTTCATTTTTATATCTCACTTTTCTCTCTATATTACCAGTACGAATACCAAGTTTCGTTGAAATATAACAAATATTACGGCTGACATAGTCAAATTAGTGTTTTGGGTTCGGGGTAAACCCCCCCTTCCGGTGGACCGACTTTGGTGGTTAACGAACTCGTTCAATCGTTTGCTAATTGAATGCTATATACCAAGTTTCGTGACGAAAAAACAAAAACTCTGGCCGCTATCGTGTTAACAGACACATATATATATATATGCATATATATATATATATATATATATATATATATATATATATATATATATATATATATATATAGATATAGATATATATAAATTTTAACGGGGGTCATTTTCGGTGTCTACTAGGTAGGATCGATAAAGATTTGAAGAAATTTTTCAAAAATTCCGTCATGAGTCCAACCTCAATAGCTACTTTCCTTCGGAGGAAAGTGCTAAAACCCGGTTCAAAAGTTAACAAACTTGACCTTTCAACTTAGACGCCAGATTTTTTACCAAATTTCATCGAAATCGGACCATTTTTGTACTTGCCAGAGAGCGAACAGACAAACATACATATATATAAACTTGAACCACCTATATTTTCGTGATCTATGGGGTCTGAAACGAGAAAGTTTCTAGTCGGCACTCCCGGATTGCGTCGTGAGATCAATCTCAGCAGGCTCTCCCTATGGAGGTAGGGTGGAACCGCGCTAAAAAACAACCGCTGAAGAAGAAACTTCAATTCGGCTAAATACCACATCGTTCCAGCATTTCAATGAAGAAATACAATACTCGTTCCAGTATGTAGGGCGATGATCAAAATTTCTAAAAAATTACGAGTGGGGGGATCTTTCAGGAGGTACCATGAATCTAGAGGCGATAAAACCACCATTTACTTTGCTCAAAGGACTCATTATCCGTGACCTCTTAAGAGGCAGCAATTAAAAATTGAAAAGGTTCACAAACCGAAGTCGAGGGCCTGAGTCAAGGATCTATTACTTCTTCAACCTCCCTTTGTTCAATATCAAAAGGAGTTCGCATTCAGTCCAAATCTCTTTTATTGAAATACATAAACTTTAATGTTTATTACTCTCTAAACCCAAGGTCAAACTTGATCATTTTTTCTCCTATTTTTTTATTATTTTGAAACAGTTTTTTAGCGCGTTTTCGTCTTTCCTTTAAAGGGAAGACATTCGTTAACTATGCATTTCAGAAGCTCGACTAGATATGCCCACGTTCAGTAATAAACACGAGAATACTGATGGTTCAAATTTATATATATATATATATATATATATATATATATAGGGAATTTCCTAGTCAAAGTCAACTTTTTCCAATACAAAGTCAATAGAAAAAGATTGAAATTTAAAATGAAAAAGGGTTAACAAGACTTGGGAATGCGATATATATATATATATATATATATATATATATATATATATATATATATATATATATGTATGTATGTATATATGTATGTATACAGGGTGCCCCGATTTTAAATGGCAAAACTTCAGGAGCGTGTACGGCACCTAAAAACTAAGACAAAAAGTCCTTTAGAGATCTGCTCGTTTTTGAGAAAATCGCAAAACAAGTTTTCATATTTGTACTTACTTATTTAAATTTTCAATGGAAAAAAATGGTCATTGCAAGTTGTTCAAGAAACCAATTATTAAAATTCAATCTTGCGATGCTGATATAGTATTCCTGTACGATTTCTGCGACGGTAATATTTTAGAAGCGGTGCGAGGGTATGAGCGCCGATTCACAAATCGAAGAGTGCTAAATCGAAGAGTGCTTAATCGACGAGTCTTTTTGTTAACTTTTAATAGACAACAAGAGACTGGGTCATTCTTACTTCATAATGAAGGCGACCAATTCCAGGCAGCAGATTTTCCGTGAAGAAATTGAGTCCAACGCCTGCATTATGAATATAGCAGCAGGCAATATGACAAACTTTGAAAGATGATAATCGGCACCCGTACCATCTTCAAATATTGCAGAATTTCTAATTTCAAATTACGCAGAAATTTTGAATTTTAGTAATAGATTTCTTCGTATGGGGGACCTTAAAGCAGGAAGTTTATTTGGTGTCAATCAACTCAAGAGAGCAATAAAGAGACCGAATCATAGATGGTGTGCACCAAATATCATCAGAACAGTGTTTAGCTGCAATTTATCAGGTCAGTGCTAGATGTAATGCTTGCGTTTCTGCAAGAGGGTAACATTTAATAACCAAACTAAATAGAAGATAATATTAAAAAAAAATGTAAATAAATAAAAAGACCCAGTCTCTCGTAGTCTGTTAAAAGTTAACAAAAAGACTCTTATGCGCTCTTCGATTTGTGAATCAGCGAGCATACTCTCCTAACGCTTCTAAGGCATTACCGTTGTTCAAACCATTCACGAAAACTATATCAGCATCAAGAGATTAAATTTTAATAATTTGTTTCTTAAAACAATTCGTTATGACAATTATTTTCCATTGAGAATTTAAATAAGTATGTACAAAAATCAAAACTTGTCTCGTTTCTTGTTTTGGGATTTTACCCAAAACGATGAATTTTAATATGTATATTCAGTAGGTCTGAGAATTGGTTTATAACTAATTTTTATACCCCTAAGTGACAAGGGGGGCCCACCCAAAAAAATATTTTTTTTTATTTTTTGGACAAAATATTTAATTTTTATATTTTTATGATTTAGCGTTAAAAAATACACACAACCCTAAATATTCAACCTTGTACCACCAATCCCCATTTTTTAATAACGATATTAGTACTTTAATTATAATAATAAATGTTTATTATAAAAGTCCAAATCGCAGGAACTGCGTCATCTTACCGCTCTTCCGTTCATATCCCTAGTTTTTTTTTTTTTTTTTTTTTTTTTTTTTTTTTTTTTTTTTACGGTGCATCGACAATTCTTAGCCATTAGCGCCGACATCCAGGGTGCAGCCAGGAATTTTCTCAGCGAGCCCTGAGATGAGAAAATTCCTGTCGCCGGTGGGGATCGAACCCACCATCTCCCGCTTATGAATCTAGCGCGCTAGCCACTAGACCACGGGAGACCCCTCATATCCCTAGTGTCCGTAGTAAAGGAATAGAAGCATTTATTAGTAGGTTTTTATCTTTCGTGAAAAATATAGAATTAAATTTAAAAAAAAAAAAAAAATGTTATTTATTCTATTAAAAATTTAGTCAATAAAAAATATATGGAGCATATAATTACATAATTTAATCTAAATGTTGAGAGCTAAAAAGAAAAAGTAAATAAATAATTAAATTAAGCTTTCCTACAATTTGAAATTTTAATGGTAGACAATAAGAGGATTCTCGCGGGTAGAGGAGAGGAGGGCAAGCATAGCATAGTCCAATAAGGCCGGAACAGGTAGATCACAGTACAGCAGGGGGGCCCAGCCCCCACCACTCGCGGTGAAACAAAATAGAATACTCATTTCACTGTTCAATGCACTTAAAGATATTAAAAAAAAAAAAAAAAAAAAAAAAAAAAAAAAAAAAAAAAAAAAAAAAAAAACTATTAAAAAGTGAGGCAAGTAGGAACAAAAGTTCTGAATTTTACAAAAAAGCCAACAAATAAAAGCAGACAAATAGAACCATCCAAATAAGATAAACCAACTATTTCAAAGTTTTAAGGACTTATTTTTCAAAATGAGACTTTCCCATCGAAAATTCTGTCAGAACATTTTTTGTAGAGAATTTAGTAAGCTTTCGAATGGCCACCTTCCGCTTACCAAGATTCCCAACCGAAGATATTGTTTTCGAAGAAAATATACGAAGTTCCCAAAACTTTTCATATCTATTAATAAAATCTTTTATTCTAATACTTCCTTAACTCCAAACGTAAACAAAATATAAACATCTTTGTTTATATGAATTACAAACATGTAGAAGATATTTTAACTGCATCCCATGGTTATTAGTGCCCAAACCAAAGACTTAATTCGACAACTATTTTTCCAGTTTTCTCGAAAACGGTTAAAGCTTTTGCCCTAAAAATGGTTTCGATCGTTTCAATCGACGAAAGATTCTTGTACCAAATTTTATCAAAATCGGACCATTATTCACTAAACTAGCGAGCGAACAGACAAATATATATATATATATATATATATATATATATATATATATATATATATATATATATATATATACACACACAAATTTGAACCAACGTTATTTCCGTTCCCTAGGAATACAAAATTTTGTATTCGGCACTTCCGGATTGCGTCATGAGGTCAACCTTATAAACGGGGTTCCTCCCTATGAAGGGAGGGAGGAACCGCGCTAAAATGTAGTTTTAATCAACATATGATCTTTTGACAAAGAGACATATGGCTCAAGATTCTAACCTGTTCCTGAAGTTAATTCCAACCTTTAATTTCAAATGACATCGTTCGGAGCAACGGAAATAGTAAAACATAATGCTAAAAATGGTCAACAATTTAATTCTACATTCAAAATCAAAGGCCAAATTTATCACAAAGTGGGATCATTGCTGCCAATGCCAAACGAACCACATCAATTTTTACAAATTTACTTTATGGGAGTTGAGGACTCCGAAAACGCACTCACCAATCGCGTGGACGCACGTTGGGGCTACATTAACCTCAATTCTATTGAATGATCTATTGAATGAGCAGAATGAATTGTTTAAATTATTCAAATCACAAATTACAAAGTGATAATCATGCTATTGTCATCAATCCTGATAAAGAACCATCTGGAGAGTACTTTCGAAGCTGATGACGTTGCTGGAGTCGTAGTTGGCGACCGTACAGATACACGAGAAATTCTGATTCGAGGAAGAAATAATAATCTTGAGTCCATTGCTGATACACACCATTTATACGACGCTATCCAATACCCGCTAATGTTTTGGAAGGGACAAGATGGATATTGCATAAATATTAAACGAGATCCCGCAACAGGTACTGGATTATTATTCCACTACCAAAATATTCACTAGAAACGATGTATATGACAAAACAAAGTTTGCATATATATATATATATATATATATATATATATATATATATATATATATATATACAGGGTGTCCCGTAAATGCCTAGTCATATTGTGGGAGATGTTAGAGGACCCTTAGGGGAACAAAAAATGTTATGTGACGATTTTCAGAATTCTCACACATAAGGGAGAAAACGTCGTTTTATTGTTTTTTTCAAGACAAACGTGGTTTTTAGGAGAATAATCATTGTAGCTCCGTCCCAGGTAGTTCTACAAGAATGAAAGTGAAACCAATCGAAAGGTGAGTAAATTTACTATAAGACTAGTTGATAGTAAACGTAAAAATAAATGAATGTAAGTATGTCTATCTAACCAAAAGAGAGCTATTCTAAATTTCCGGACATTTTCTTGATATTTCTTACCAGCATTACTCCTCACTGGGCATGATCTGAGATTTCCGGGCTTCAGAAAAACTTCCTCATTTAACCAGCTTTCCATTCATGTATCACAACCCTGTGTTATTGATGTATGTGAACAATTTAGGAACAAAAGTTTAAAAAAAAATCATGGATCTGTGAAAAGAAAATTACTTTTTTTTTTTTTAGTTTATTCAAAAAGCTTAAAATAAATATTTATTTTTATAAATATTTACTTAAATATTAAGTAAATTATTACGTAAAACAATAAAAAAAAATTAGTTCCACAAAAATAAAAAAATTCCTAAAACAGTAAATAAATGAAATACACAATTATTTTAAATTTGTTAATTACAGTAACTAATACTGTGTCCAGGAGGTGGCCATTAATGAACCCCAATCACACATTAACCTAAAAAATTATTATTTTTACCTAGATCACGCATTTGAACACATTTTTAGAGAACTATCTACATTATATTTATTAGGGATAGGATATTTAATTACCACAACAAACACACATGGGCTCACGAGAATCCCAGGGTGGTTCACAAGCGTAGCCATCATTTTCCTGGTTAAATGAGGAAGTTTTTCTGAAACCCGGAAATCTCAGATCCTGCCCAGTGAGGAGTAATGCTGGTAAAAAAAAATCAAGAAAATGTCAGGAAATTTTTAACAGCTCTCTTTTGGTAAGATAGACATACTTACATTCATTCATTTTTACGTTTACTGTCAACTAGTCTTATAGTAAATTTACTCAGCTTTCGATTGGTTTCACTTCCTTTCTAGTAGAATCACCTCGGCCGGAGCTACAATGATTATTCTTCTAAAAACCATGTTTGTCTCGATAAAACAATAAAACGACATTTTCTCCCTTATGTGTGAGAATTCGGAAAATCGTCATAGAACCCTTTTTGTTCCCCGAAAGTTCCTCTATCACCTCCCACAATATGACTAGACATTTACGGGACCCCCTTTATACATATACACACGCAATATTATTATTCACTTAAAGGACCTGTCGGATCATGCGAACTACAATTAATTTTGACAAATTTCATTATTATTGTGCCCAGAATGTTTCATCCGGAGGTTGCCCATAAGAAATGCCCACGTTTCATCAAACCCCAGGCCAGAAAAATACAGCTCATTTAAATTGTAATTTGTATATATATATATATATATATATATATATCAACTTTTTTCAGTAATTTTCAAAAAGTAAAAGTCCGAAAATAACTTTTTGGGTTTAAACTTTTTAAAAAAAAAGTTTTTTTTACTGTTATTTGTAAATAAATAGGTATGGAAGTATGTATTTTCTTTCTCAGTATTCCAGGCATTTTAAACCAACAAAACCCTAAAATTCTTGATTAAAATACATAGAACTTTTATTTAACATTTAAAAAAAAAATTATTGCTTTAACTTTTATTTTCATGTACCTAATTTTAGAAGTTCCTAAATAACTTTTACTCTTAAAACTTTTAAATAAAGGTTTTTTAAACTGTTATTTTTTAACTTACAAAATACGTTTTCTTTTTTTTTTTTAACATTTAAATTTCAATTTTTTCGATGAAAACTATAACTGTTTCGATCCATGGCTCCGAGAAAATTCGGCAAACCAGGAATTTCATATCCCTAGAGTCATATTAAAAATATAGAATAGAAACAGTTATTAATTTTTTTAGATCAATCGTGAAACACCTATTCCAATTAAATCTCAAAGAAAAGCAAGATTGTCGGCAAGACACGTTTTCCGTCGTCCTAACGTTTGCTCTAGCAATACAGAAACGTTAAGAAATTACTTAACATTCTTTACTAAAATATTCATTTTAGTGTTGAATGCAATTAAAAATACTAAAATACTCATATTACTGTTAAATTCAATTAAAAATACGAAGATCCCTAAAACGTTTCATGTCTATCAATAATAATTTTTATATTTTCCCGAATACTTCCTTAACTCTTAATGCAAACAAAATCGTAAGCAAATCGGACCTCGGTAAAATAGTTGTCAGCTCTCCTAGGATGTTTCTTGATTTAGGAGGGGCAATAAAACGCTGCCGCCTCGTACGGGTTCCAAACCAATTCAAAATACTAACTGTCTTCTCATGTTTTAAGGGGAATAATGCAATTAAAATAACATCAACTAATAAAAAACTAACGCAAACAGAGACAAAAGTATTCACACGGCATTCCGCCGGGGAAGCTCTATTTCTAATAATGAAATAATGTTTCTAATTTTACGTATCCTATTTTATTGTCAAATACATTTTTGCCCTATAATCAATTAAAAAAAGTACAAGCAATAAAAAACTAAGGGTAACAGACAAAAAGAACCGTTCAAATAAGAGAAACCAACTACTTCAAAGTTTCAAGGGCTTATTTATCAAAATGTGACTGTCGCATCGAAAATTCCCTGAGAACATTTTTTGTAGAGAATTTAGTCAGAGATATTAAGGAAGATATACGAAGCTCCCAAAACTTTTCATGCCTATTAATAAACTATTTTAGCGCGGTTCCTCCCTCCCCCATAGGGAGGAACCCCGCTTATAAGGTTGATACAATGAAACAATCGGGAAGTGCCGACAAGAAAATTTCGCATTTCAGAACCCCTAGAGACCGAAAATAACGGTGGTTCAAATTTGTATATATATATATATATATATATATATATATATATATATATGTATGTATATATATATATATATATATATATATATATATGTATATATATATATATATGTATATATATTTGTCTGTTCGCTCATTTCTGGCTTCCCTGATGGTCCGATTTTGATGAAATTTGGTACAAAAATCTATCGTCCAATTTGAAAGGTCAAGTTCGTTAACCAGCAAAATCCGCCCACTGGAAGATGGCGTTTGGGGCGAAATTCGCGAAAAAAAAATCGTAACGCTTACGTTTTTGAGTTCATAAGCTTGTAAGTACTCTTTTTATAGGCTTCTTGGGCTAGGAAAACGAATGGAACCATTTTCAAGGCGATGGCTTTAACCGTTTTCGAGAAAACTGAAAAAATAATTTTTGAATGCCGTTTTTGGTTTGGGTACTTAGAATCATGGGATTCAGTTGAAACATTTACTGCATGTTCTACTTTCATTAAAACTAATATGTTGAAATTTTGGTTGCGTTTGGAGTTAAGGAAGGGTTAGAATAAAATATTTTATTAACAGACATAAAAAAGTTTTGGTAACTTTGTATACTTTCCCTAATATCTCGAATACGGTTAAGAATATTGGTAAACGGAGGCTTACCATGCGAAAGCTTACTAAATGTTCTACAAAAAAGATTCTGAAACAATTTTTGATTAGGCTATGTCAATCGGAGAAATAAGTGCTTAAACTTTGAAGTAATTGATTTCGTTTATTCGAACGGTTCTTTTTGTTTGTTTTTATTCCTTGTTATTTTTTAATTGCTTAAAGTTGGATAATGTATTTGACAATAAAACAGATTAATTAAAATAAGAAAAGCAATTCATTGTTAAAAATATATCAGGCTGTACCGTATGAAATGTCAGTTTTGGATTTGTCGATTTCCTTCAAATGTCTTGAAACTGTCGAGGCTCCTACTCCGAGTTCTTTGGCATATTCCCTAGTGTTTTTAATTGCTTATAGTAGTCAAATGTATTTGTAAATAAAACAGGATACGTATAATTAGAATCAATATTTTGTTTGTTAGAATTCGAAGATGCCGTATGAATATCTAGATTACAGTACTGGCGTTGATTTCGTTCTTTAGAATTATCCTTGGTATTCCCTATTTTCATCTTTTGCCCATAGTTTTTTATTGTTAGTAGGTTTTTCTTATTGGTTATAGAATATACATCTATTTGGCTATAAAACAGGATACGTAAAATTAGTGACAATATTTCGGAGATTTCTGAGCGAAATACTTTTAAGATTTTCTACCACCACGAACGGCTTTTTTCTTCTATTTTTATCCACTAGATAGGCTTTATTTTGCATATTATTCTATATAAGTTTTATTTAGCAGGGGATTCTGATGAAATGTCGTGTTTTTGCTGTGGATTTTAAATACGATGTATCTAAGATTGGATAACATTAGCGAGTCTACATAGTTAAGAACCGACGACGGAGGATTACTTCTTGCTATGATTTAGTCTACATATGTATATTAAGTCCTAAATCCAAAAAATAAACTTCACAACGGTTAGATACTATGAGCGAATATGGCGGTTCAATGCCCGTAGAAACAAGGGGGCCGCAGGAAATTTACCTGCTAAGAGTTAATCCTCAAGAGCTGTAAATATACCCCAGGTATCTTTCGACACAAATACAAAGCCTTGGCGGAGAGCACCCCAAAAACACAGATCCAAACATAGGTTATATACTAAATATTCATAAAGACTACTTAGTTGTAAACCGATTCATCAATTAGCAATCAATAGTTTTCAACAAAGGTTATATACTAAGTATTGATAAAAAGTATTTAATTAGAAAAAAAACAATATTCCACAAGACTTGTTTTTGGTCCATTTGTGTCTACTCCATAGACTTAATTAGGTATATTATTCTATTGTAGTTGGGGAACTAAACTTTGTTTTATTTTGTTAAATAAAGTTTTTTTTCTTGAATTGTTATTCGTCAAGACTTTTATTTGTCCTTGTGTATTTACTAGATAGGTTTTATTCGGCATATTATTCTATATAGGCTATATTAGGCAGGGTATTCTACTCAATCTTGTGTACTTCTTCTTGATCCTTCTGTACATGGGCGTATATAAAAACAATTTCGGGGGGGGGGGGGGGCTGAGACCATTTCCAGGGTATGGAATACTAAATATTTAGAGCTTGGAATAGTTTTAGGCAACTAAAACGCTATTACACGTAAAATAATATATGTTTTATGAACTAAGTGATCTTATTTAATTTATTTTTAAGGGTTTTACGAGAAGTTTTTATCATCAATTCAAAATTTCGGGAGGGGCTGAAGCCCCCTCAGCCCCCCCCTCATATTCGCCCATGCTTCTGTATCCTCTAGAAAGGCTTTATTAGGCATATTTTGTATTGATTTATAGAGCTTTGCTTTAGAATGAGAGCCAGATTCTTTAATTTCCGCTTCTGTGTAAAAGTTAGCTACTGTCGGTGTCCCTGACGACTTAATATCACTTTTATTCGAGATGTTCGAGAGGATTTTGACAATTTTCACGAGATATATAAAAAAAAAATAAGTTTATTTCTTTTCTAAGCTTATCAAATGGCACTAGGGACATGAACGGAACCGCGCTAAGATGCTGCAGTTCCTGCGAGTCGGACTTTTTATTCTAATCCTTCCTTAATTCCAAACGTAGCCAAAATTTAAACATCTTTGTTTACATAAATCTCAATAATGCAGAAAATATTTTAACAGAATTCCATGATTCTAATTGCTCAAACCAAAAACTTTATTTGACAACTATTTTTCCACCTTTCTCGAAAACTGTTATAGCTATCGCCTTATGGTTTATTTGGTTTATGGTTTCATTCGTTTTCCCAGGCCAAGAAACATATAAAACGAGTACTTTCAAGCATAAGATGTAAGCTTAACGATTTTCATTGAGCGAATTTCACTCCAAAAACCATGTTCCGGTGGACGGATTCTGCTGGTTAACAAACTTGTCCTTTCAAATTATACAAAAGATTTTTGTACCAAATTTAATAAAAGTCGGACCATTTTTCAGGGAGCTACAGCGCGAACAGTCATATATATATATTTGAACCACCGTTATATTCGTGATCTATGGGTTCTGAAACATTAAATTTTCTTGCTAGCACTTTCGAATTGCGTCATGAGATCAACCTCATAAGTGGGGTTTCCTCCCTGTAGGGGAACGTTGCAATAGGTAATTTTTTTTTACATTTATTTAATATTTTTCTATCATTTTCACGATTATTATTATTTCATTGGGCAGAATGAAGCATCAATGGTATATTTTCTTTTTGTTTGTTATAAATATAATTTGTCTATAATTTTCTCTGACCCTCTACGACGCTGTCCATAATATACACAATGTGTTGATACTTTGGAAATAGTTGGGGAGTGACTGAGTAAAGCCTGGACAAGGAAGAGGATGAGAGACCTCTAACCCCTGGCTATTTCTCGTGGTAAGTTTCATTTTTTGCAATATCTCGGCAGTTCAGATTACGCCCCGCTGCATCCGTTGTTTGGCTCTCTGCCTCGGTGCCCCCATTCAGCTAGTCTACCCCAAATATCTCCCCTCCCTTTATTAAAAATGTACTTTTTGCATGTTTTCATTATTCCTCTGTTCATCCAAGAAAGCTTTCCTTCGCCGGGTGCCTCATTTCTAGATTGACCTCATGGAATGGAGGTCAGTGGATCAGTTAATCAGAGCCGGCCCTAGAATAACGAGGGGAGGGGAATAATATAAAACCAGTTCTTTAATTTGTTCATACATTTTAGTAACAGCGAATTGTGAAAATGACATGATATTCATACTATACCTGCGATTGGGCAATAGAACTGATTACAGGCTGTGAATGAACGCTGAACATGACAACACCAGCGTGCGGAAGTGACAATAACCAGTACCGGACCAGAGATTTGCCCAGTGTCATTGGTCCTATTCTTTATACCCTTTTTAGATCTGATATTCCAACACTTCCCGATCAGTCCAGTCAACGAACAGTTATAGATGGAAATTTTTGGAACACAATTTTTGACTTCGTAACTTTGTTTCGGCTGGATAGGATGTGAACATATCCAAAGTCCTCGCCCCTAGCCTTTAAGCCGGGTGGGGGGGAGGGGGGGGGTTTAGAAGGCCCCATTTTTCGGGGTTTCACTTATATCTCGGAAACCCTGCGTCCTAGCGACATGACTATTTTATAACAAATGAAAGCTGATTAAATTTCCTACAAGTTCTATTAATAAAGTTTTTCGAGATATCTTTAGTTTTCGAAATATCCGCTCTTGAAAGTCTGTTATTTTGGGGAAAAACACTTTTGCCGCATATTTTTTCCCCGTTTTGACCGGATAACTCTTCAACGATGTACCAAAATAATAAATAAAGGTTATAGGGTTGTAGAGTATTGCATTCCCTTCAATAATATATATTACTTTGCTATTTTATGTATTTTCCTTCAAACGGAAAAATAATTTCAGTGTTCATCGTGAAATCTGAAATGTAGCGACGAACAGCCCAGGAAACTAAGAGTTATAGGTGGAAATGTTTGGAACACAATTTTTAACTTCATAACTTTGTTTCGGCTAGTTAGGTGATCAACATATCAAAAGTCCTCACCCGTTGCCTTTGAATGGGGGGGAGGGGGGTTTAGAAGGTCCCATTGTTGGGGGTTTTCAGTTATATCTCGGAAACCCTGCGTCCTAGCGACATGACCATTCTATAACAAATGAAAGCTTATTAAATTTCCTACAAGTTCTATTCAATGAAGTTTTTCGAGATATCTTTAGTTTTCAAAATATCCGCTCTTGAAAGTCTGTCATTTTGGGAAAAAAACACACTTTTTTCTATTCTCGACCGGATATCTCTTCAACCCAAAAAATAAATGCCGGTTATGGGGTTGCAGAGCATTCCATTCGCTTCAATAATATATATATATATATATATATATATATATATATATATCAATACTATTTTATGTATTTTCTTTCAAACGTTATATACGCACTCACTTGGTCTTAGCAAAACCATTGCCAATATAATGGTCAAGATGTTATATAATTGAGTGTGAATAACTGGTCAGAGGCCAAAATTATATATTTCGTACTATTTATACGTCCAGTACTACCTATATTTACATAATGGAGTATATTTTGGACAATACAATGACTGGAAATGGTGAGAAATTGAACGGTTCATTGGTCGACAGTTGTTGCAAGATATCACGATGAACACTAAAACTGTTTTCACAGTTGAAGGAAAATACATAAAATAGTAAAGTTATGTTTATTATTGAAGCGAATGGAATGTCCTACAACCCTATAGCCGCAATTTATTTTTTGGGTTCATCGTTGAAGATATATCCGGTCAAGAATAGAAAAAAGTGTGTTTTTTCCCAAAATGACAGACTTTCACGAGCGGATATTTCGAAAACTAAAGATATCTCGAAAAACGTTGTAGAATAGAACTTGTAGGAAATTTAATAAGCTTTCATTTGTTATAGAATGGTCATGTTGCTAGGACGGAGGGTTTCCGAGATATTAGTGAAAACCCGAAAACCCCCCTTCCCCCCGGCAGAAAGGCTACGGACGAGGACTTTTGATATGTTGACCCCCTAACTAGCCGAAACAAAGTTATGAAGTCAAAAATTGTGTTCCAAACACTTCCACCTATAACTCTTAGTTTCCTGAGCTGTTAGTCGCTAAATTTCTGATTTCACGAAGAACACTGAAATTATTTTTACGTTTGAGGGAAAATACATAAAATAGCAAAGTAATATATATTATTGAAGGGAATACAATACTCTACAATCCTATGACTGCTATTTATTTTTTGGGTTCATCGTTGAAGAGATATCCCGTCAAAACGGGGAAAAAATATGCGGCAAAAGTGTTTTCCCCCAAAATTACAGACTTTCAAGAGCGGATATTTCGAAAAATAAAGATATCTCAAAAAACTTTATTGAATAGAACTTGTAGGAAATTTAATCAGCTTTCATTTGTTATAAAATAGTCATGTCGCTAGGACGCAGGGTTTCCGAGATATAAGTGAAAACCCGAAAAATGGGACCTTCTAAAACCCCCTCCCCCCCCCCCGGCTTAATGGCTAGGGGCAAGTACTTTTGATATGTTCACCTCCTATCCAGCCCAAACAAAGTTACGAGGTCAAAAATTGTGTTCCAAATATTTCCACCTATAGGTGTTTTCAAGCATTCGTTGCCTGGACTGAATACACTCATGGCAACGTATGCAGTCGTGTGTCAGCCATCCTGAAGAATGTCACGAAATTACTTTCACTCTTCGACGCATAACCTGGTGTTTCCTTCGAGAACAATCCTTAACCCATAACCACCCGACACATTGGGTTTATCTTGACTAACGAATTACTTGGAACGCACACACTAAACTCAAACCGATCATCCTATCGTACATAAAAAACTGACTGTCATCTACTCTCTAATAAAACCTATATGGACTTCGGACTCAAACTCTTGAAGACTGCCAAGCACTAAAACATCAAACAAATCTTAATTTTACTCTACAGTCTTGCGCATCATACTTAATGCTCTTTATTATGCTACTAAGGGGTCTCCCGTGGTCTAGTGGCTGGCGCCTTAGATTCATAAGCGGGAGATGATGGGTTTGATTCCCTAGGGCGGCAAGCATTTTCTCATCCCACGGCTCAAAAGTCCTCGCTGTACCCTGGATGTTGGCGCTAATGGCCTAGACGTCGAAGTGCCGTAAAAAAAAAACAAAAAAAAAACTACTAATTACAAACTCCATAACAACCTAAATATCCCTTTTACCCAAAATATAATCCTTATCCGCTTCTCATCTTTCTACAGAAAATTAATCAATCATCCTGTTCCTTATCCAGTACCAATCATCTAAGATGTCTTAATAGAAAATGGCTCCGAGATCTGCTGAGGCAGTCAAGTGTCTTGGTGTGGAGTAAACAATAATCAGTGAAATTATATTAATTGAGGGTAATATCAAAGGATATGTTCACTCTTCAAAACACCATGTCACGTTCAACATCCACTATACGTATGCAGATATTTGGCGGTCTTGCCAATGACCGATCAATCTCGATACGAGGGACAAATGAGCAAAACAAAATTATTATTTTCAGTCATGATAGTCAATAGAACTACATTTTAAAATAAAAATGGCTTTTTATTTCCAACGTTTTGGCTTGCATTTCGAGCCTTCATCAGCGCTAAGAGTGGAGGAAGATCTGAACCGTTTGTAAGTGGCTACATTTCTCTGTAACGATAATGAAAGATGTAGCTAATTCCTAAAGGATCAGTTATTTCTTTCCGCTTAGCCTTGATAAAGGCTTGAAAGTCAACGTTTGCAATAAAACCCCATATTTATTTTAAAGTATAATTTATTAACTTTCATGATAGAACTCATTTATCTTCATCCAAACTCGAGTGATCTTTTTCAATTTATAGAAACACCTGAAGAACTGTCGGGGTTATTGTGGATTAGCTAATAGTTATTTGGACATGAATTGGTACTTCTGAAGTTAATCCTTTTCCAACTTCCGATGACAACGTAGTACCATGCTTATTCCTCAGGTCTACTGCAGGTGAAATCAGGCCCGACCTGAATAGGGATTTTAATATAGGGGTTATTATATCTTTTTAATGAGGATCAGAGTCCTGTCCGAAGTCGAGGGGGTAGTTTTACTGCGGGTCAAAGGAGGATTCTAGTTGAAAGCGGCCGGTTGTCGAGGAGCAGGCTTCGGCCATTGGAGCGAGCTGGACCGGAAACACGTCTCTTTACACTTATTTTAATTAATTTCCGGAAGAGGCTCTTCGGAGGCTAACGACACACTCGTCGGCTCCCTTTGAAGTTGTAGACTTGCCTTTGCTCCCAGTCTGCTTCTAGTGCACTCGTCCTCCGCCCTTTGATCCCTGCGAAAGCGATACAGGCCTCTTTAGAATTTTTATATTTAACAAGAGCTGACATTTACATCATTAAAGAAAGATTCACTCGAGACCAGTGTCATTAAATGACAGAAGGCCTTGGAGTTAGTTTTGTATAGAGGTTCTCAAGCTGTACTCAACATTATGTTTTTTGCAGATCAACCGGGTTTTGGCCTTTGATCAGTGCACTTTGGCGACAATATTCTTCCAAACAAGAGCTTATGGATGTACTATATAAAAATATAACAACAAATCTGTTACATGGTAGTTGTCTCATGTTAAGAACAAGCCCTTGAGCAAAATTCGTTTACCATGCGAAATAAAAGACCTCATCACTCCTTATAAAAATAATAAATGCAATTAAAAACTGAGGCAAACAGAGACAAAAATGAAAACTTTCAAAAGAACGAAACCGATACTTATTTACTTACCGATTTCTCCCCAAAATTGAATAAGAATCGTTTTTGTTGGAAACTCAATGAGCTTTCGAATAGATACTTTACATTTATTTCGAGAACCTAACCGGTTTTGAGATAAATGATAACATATCTGATGATAGCATATTTCACTTTATATATATATATATATATATATATATATATATATATATATATAAACACATACACAAATTTAAACTATTGAAACGTAGACATTTCTTGTCGCAACCTCTGGTTTGCAACCATAAAGCTGACGTCATAAGCAGGTCACCTCAATGGGGGGAGTGTGTTATGTCCGCTATCTCTCTATACTCTGTCTTTTTCTTTAAATACCGACATTAGGACATCGATTTTCTTTGAGATTTCGATCCGGCAGATATTCAAATTTGTATAATCTTCAAGTTTCAATAAAAACATATTAATATAATATAACGTTTTCACTAAAAATACCAAGAAGCTTGGGAGTAAAATAATAAGTGTGTATTCTATCCTTTTCAAATCACACCAAGAATAAGGGATTATATGGAAACACGCTAAGATTAAGTATTTCTAGAGTGTTGCACTTTTATCTTACAAACATGTTATTTCTGAATAAAGAAGGAGAGCCTGGGTCAATTCCATAACGGGCGCGCATTCTCGTGGGGGAATTCAGAAACACTATCGATTTCTACATGCACATCAGGTTTTATTCTTGATATCTATTTCATCAAGACTTTTTCATTATCATTTATTCATGATAAGATCGCAAAAATCAACATTTGTTTTATATATCGGTTGCCCCCCCCCCTCCAAATTTCCAATTACATTATGATATGGAGAAATAACTTTAGTTCTGAGTATACCGTTTGAAATGTTACTAAATTTTACAACTTTGGTGAGGTGCAGCAGCTTAAAGACATTTTCTTTTAGAAGTTTAGTGATTTACGAAATTTGTCGCTAACCAGATATTTTTCTTAATATCAACTTTTTGAACAGTTATAACGGTTCGAAAAAGACACCTGTCAACATTGAAAGTGTACTAGCCTTACAGGAAATTTAACGCTGATTTAAACAAATTACTATAACATTGAAAAATAAAGTGTAGCAGTAGAAAAACATTATTTTTTTAGAATGGCATATGTTTGAGACAAGAAAAGATAGACAAGTGTGGTTAGTTGCATTTAACTGCATGTTTTGGTTTATTTTCATTCCTTTGAGTATTTTCATCTACTTGCGATAAACCCTGTGTGTATATCTATATGAATAAAAATCACGAGTCTGTTTGTCTGATTATCTGTTTGTTCCTTATACAAATCGACCAATTTTGACCAAACGTGGCACAAAGGAAGATCTTTATCCGGGGAGTGTCGTAGACTAAGTCAAAAACGTCTACCACCTGTCTGTCTGTATGTTTGTTCCTTATACAAATCCACACCGTTAGACCGATTTTGACTAAACTGGGCACACATGTATGCCTTGATCCGGGGAGTGTCATAGGCCAGGTTAAAATCGTCTCGGACTAACAGTTCGTAGGTCACGGGTTCGAAACTGTGAACCCGAACAGTTACAGATTTGTGTTATTAGATTTTAATATTACTTATTTGGTTTCTAATTTATCTTTGCTATTCTAGATGCAGAAAGTAGGTGTAGCATGGCACGCCGAGTAACAGCTAGTATATATACAGTAGAACTTGGATAATTCGAACCCCTAGGGACCGATAAAAAAGTTCGAATTATCCAAAATTCGAATCACAAAAGTTTTTAAAAATAAAGGGCTAAAAAATCGAACTTCTTATTTTCACATTTTTTAATCTAAAAAGAAATACATTTTAGTTAGAGAAAAACAAACATTTCATGAATTGAAGATTAAGTACATAAGTAATCAATAATTTACCAAATAACTATGAGTAAAATTCTATTGTTTTAAAAAAAAAAGTCATTTTCATGGGCAAGAATTTTTTCTTTATTTTTCAGGTAAGTTTGTAAAGTGTTAGGAGGTTCCAAAGTCCTTGGCAATTTCAGATTTTTTTTTATTCCTTTCTTCAACTTCTTTAATCGCTATTTTCGCTGACAATGTTAAAGTTTTATAACTTCTAAGCTTCGACATCTTAAATCAAGAACTCACAGAACTGCACTGTCCACCAGAAATTCAAGGCACAAACAATGCAACAGATATATATATATATATATATATATATATATATATTTCTAGGAACTGAATTAGAAATGAAGATGGGAGGGATGGTAGAAGGGAATTATAGTATAAAACGACAGGATGGTGTTTGTAACTATAACAAACAACCCGGAAGGGAGGAAGCGCGACCCACCACTTTGCAGAACTCGCTAGAGTCCAAGAACAAGACTATGAGACCGCCGCGATTCTTGTCCCGGAACCCCTAAATCCGTATCTTACTATCCTTCTTACCCGAGGGGAGAATATTTCGACTAGATTTAAGATCGACCGCCTCTCTGTTCACTTCCCATTGGAGGCACAAAAAAAAAAATTCGAATTATCCAAAATTTTATTCGAATTAACCACGATTTTTTTACATTGTTTATGCCCTAAATTCTAGGGACCGAGAGAAATATTCGAATTAAAGACGATTTCGAATTATCGAAGTTCGAATTATCCATGTTCCACTATGTATATATATGTAAGTAAGTCATTTAATGGACATTATAAATGAATATTGTTGTGAGCTGAAGAGGCTCAATTAAAATTCAAGAGCATCTCAGAGGGTGAGAAAAATGGACGGATACAAGGGTGGAAGGTTCACAATAAATTGCGCTAATAGTTTCACAGTCCTTCATGATCTAAGGGTGAGAGTAAGTTGATCCGTGCAGCTTCGTCAGCACATCAATCATCAAGCTTTGAGTCATTCCGATGGGCGTGTCGGAACTAGCTTGGATGCTTTGTTATTCAAAATATGTTTCATGAATGGGGACTCCTTCTACATCTGGTGGTGGAAAATATGTAGACAGGGTGACAAATATATCATAGAAGGGTGATTTAGGAGGTGCTCCTAGCCACCTACTAATCATCCATGAGAAGTGAACATATACTTATATATATATATATATATATATATATATATATATAGAGAGAGAGAGAGAGAGAGAGAGAGAGAGAGAGAGAGAGAGAGGGAAGGTGTTGTACTTCTGACGAGGTCAGCGGTACAACACTCCTGAGAGATTTTTTCATAATTTAACTTTAATGTTAAATACAACTTTTTAAAAATTAGTTACTATTGGTTGCTTTATTTGTTCATAAAGAATTCAAAAAATAGTAAATGGTATAAGTTCAAACTGACTTTATCAATCCTCAGTGTAGCAGTTCAAATCTATCGCGCCTTATCGTTACACCTGAAGTAAGGCCTCATTTAAAAGCTGATTATTGAAAGTAAAAAGAAAAACAAAAAAAAAAAAAAACACCACCCTAAACGTAAGGCACCGCATACAAATAAACCCACTAAAAACTAGCAAATAAAAAAAAAATTGTTTTAATGACAGTTCAGATTTTGATACTGACGCCAAATCTGCCCTGCTTGTTTTTACAGCCCTGCTGAAGACTTGAATTTTAAGCCGGCAACAATAAAACCATTTTCACTTGTAAAATGCAGTTTTATTAAGAAATAATGACCGAACCCCGACAATCCCTACCTTCGCATCATCAACGGTCAACGATCTCCTCTCAATGAAAAAGGAAAAATAATTTTGATAAATTTAAATTATTTATTGGAAAAACACTGGTTACCAAATTTTACAAATTTACAACAAAGCTCCCCAATAGGAGAAGACACAGATGCGGATCTGGATCCAGTAAAATTGAGTAGCAACAAAAGATGTCCCATCACAAGTGTTAATGTGGAGCCCATGTTTGTACTGTTGAAACACATATTAGATGACCGACGATGGAATACATATATATATATATATATATATATATATATATATATATATATATTATAAATTTTATTTAATTATCTTTTTTAGCAAACAAAATGTTTGTAGTGTTTGTAAGCACATATCGCACTAGTATTTCTAAAGTGACACAACTCAACTGAAAACAACACTGGGTAGACTGAGGCCCTTGGTTTTGTATTTCAGGTTTCTAACCCAACAACATCAAAAGTTATTGAGTTTTAAGCGCTTTTTATCGATTTTTGACTACTGTGCGCGGTACATTCTTTTCGTGCGAAATCGCCGTTCTGGTTGCGGATGCTCGTTAACGAACTTGCCAAATCAGACAAAGTATTTCCGTGACACATTTAATCGAAATTGGACCTTTTTTGAGAGTGCTACGGCACGAAAAGACATCAGTATGTGCCAGTATTTCCATGATCTATGGGATTTGAATAGAAGACATATCTCCTCGGCTCCTCTAGATCGGCATTGGATCGGCGTCATAAGAGGATTTCCTCTCTATGGAGGGAAAGAGGAAAAGCGACTAAATATAAATTTGAAAGTTTATAATTGTTACTAAACTAGGAATTTGTTCTGCTAAGGCAGCTCCTATGGAACGGAGATTTTCGCAAATTGAACTATTCCGATGGATTATTTATTAAAATTAATTAAGTTTGAAGAAAATGTGAGTTGAATCATGAATTAAATCTTTTGAGATTTTAATTTCTTTTGATAAGGGTTCATACTCAAATTACTTTATCTGAAAAATGGTCCATTGCATGTTTGATCTTTCAATCAAAACTAAAGTAATATAAATATAGTAGTATAACAATATTTTAGAAAAACATCTTTGTATAGGTTTTGTAGAAATCTTCTTTTGTGCTCGTAAGTTCTAAAATAAGTTACTTTCCTTAAATCTTACTAGGATTAGAACAAGCAGATTTCAAATTCAAATCAAGCATTAAAAAATCATATAGAAACATACTTTTAGTTATTTTTTAATGTTTAATTAAAATGTTTTAAATATATGAAGAGCGAAAGATAAAAGCAATTCCGCGCAGGGACCGCATTCTCTTGAGAACATCGTGAAGTATTATCGATTTCTTCCGGAGTCTCAGAGAAATGTTCAAGGAATTGAAAAAAATAATAATAAAATTTAAATAATTTAGACAAATCGATTCACAGGAACCGTTTCATCTAAGTACGTTTCCCTAATATACCTGACCCGGGCTTGTATTTATTACATATCAATTGTACATGCGTGTCAAAAGATCAAAAGTACTGTGTTTGTGCGTATGTGAGTTTGTGTGCGGTGTAACAAACTAAACGTTGGCTTTTTTAGGTACGTGAACCTTTATCTACCTAATCTGATTTTGTTATCCTTGCGTGGAAGCAACTGATACAAGGAACTTATAAGGTATCAGCGCTCCCACCCTCAACTTAGGTTCTTGGGTTTTATCTATCGTCCTTCATTTTCTATTTCTCATCTGGCTACACTTATTTGCTAGTTGTTAAAAAACCTACTAGATTTTATCAAGCAACTGTAAGAACTTTTTATTTTGAAGGACATTTTAAAATAAAAAGTAGAATCTATAATAATAACTATTATTACAGTTTCTATAAATGATTCCATTGAAAAATTCCTGTGAAATACAGAAATATATGCAGCACGATTCACAGTCAAAAATGATTTCTAGGTGGCAATAAATGTAGAAATTGAGTCTCTGCAGAATGGCACATACAGGATTGGTTTACACAAAGAACGAAGCACTGTAACTATATACTTTTATTTGAATCAAAATGCTACACAACATAACAGACAAAACAAAACAGACATTGTAAACCCAAGAAGGTTGTATCGTTGACAGTGTTGCCACTCAGTTCGAGAATAATATAATTCAATAGTAAAGTAATGAGGTTTCACTAAAATGAATGATTACTCAACACTTGTTTTGTATTACTTTTCTAGAATTAATTAGTGTGCGAGGCAGAGGGCGGTTGTCCCGCTCACACTTGGTTGAGGTCGGCTCTGATAGTACTTTCCTCATCACTCCTAAATATTAATTGGAATGAAATCAATGCTATCATGTGAAAACCCGTTTGCCGTTAACTATATCTTCGACTCCGCGACAGCCGAAGAGATCAGTCATTTTTTATTATTATTATTATTTCTGAAGACCCGCAGCGAAGGCGATTCGCCCAGATCAGTCCTAACGCGTGCCTAAAGTACAGGGCGGCTTAAACTGTTTTTAATTTAAACGATATGAACATTAGCCTGGGTGAAAGAGGGATTAAAATAGTGTTGTCAACGGGTAGCCCTGTGTTTGTTACAATCCCGGCGCGTGTCTGCCACGTGTCGCGTCAAACCCCAGTTCCAATCACATCTGACAGAATCCAACGTCCAAATCTCCACCCTCCTATTCGCTATCGTTCGAAATTTGTTCATCCTCCTGCTCCTATTAAAATAAAATGCAAACAACATTAACATTTAGGCTCTAGGTCTATTGCAATACCAGCTATTACTGGTAACCTGTGTGAATAATTAACGCCTAGTTTACAAAAGGATTTCAACCAGTACTCACTGGAGCACCAGTAATCAAGTGAGATCCTACTTTACCTGTAACCTCCCACTCCACATAAGTATATTAATAGGCTCCATGAAGCCCTTCTTTTTGTTTTCTTCTAACGAGACAACTTAGTTATATAACAACCAAAATTAATGTGATAGATGTATTGAGGAAATAGGCAATCTAAACCCATTAGGATCTGAGCTTTACCTAAAATCCTCATACCAGATCAAAATATAAAAGTGCTTCTAGTACTTATAATTTATTTACATCTGGAACGAATCTAGCAATTTAACATTCCCAATTATTGAGGCAGATTTATTTTTGAAACCTGAAATATTGGACTAGCAAAATAGCAACTCAACTGAGACTTTTTTTTACATAATTGGACAAATATAAAATATTAAAACTTTTTATATTTATTTCAGTTTTTTTCTCTTGAGAAATTTGCTTAGTTTATACAGCTCCTTGCTGGACGTGAGCGAGGAAGACTGTAATATTCACTTCTGAAATTGTGATTAATCGGATGCCACCCCCAAACTAAATGACTAACAATATATATATACATTACACCTCTGAAACAGCTTTCAGTTGTTATTCTTTGAGAATAAAAATATTAAAGGTTTTGTTTTTTTTTGGGGGGGGGGAATAATCTTGTCTTGTAGACAAGCACAGATTAACCCTTTAACGGGCACATTTCGCTAGCTATGTTGGAATTTTTTTAATTTATATTTGGGAGTCTGGGGGCATCCATTTACTAAATATGAACCCAGGTTGTTAAAAAAAAAAATTGTATCCATAAACACGGGGTCGGCCGCTTGAGCGGCCCTTGCCCATTCCAGGCATCGAGAATCCCCTATATGCAATGCCCGCGATACGTCGTAAAGCCGATTCTAAGTCGCAAAGATCCCGAAAATGAAAATGGTTCCTTCTCTGGCGTTACCCTAAGATTGGCAGGCTTTAAAAAAAAAACCCACAATATCATTTGAAATAGAATTGAGAAAAATATGTCATTAGCAATGCCAAAAAAAGTATTTTTTCTTTACAGTCTGACGAGAGTAACGTACTTATGAGATGAATCAACGAATAACATGTAAGCGATATACTCATTCCAATTAAAATCAATTAATTCCTAATCTAGAATGTATAAAAGAATTATTACATACTTTGAAACGATTTCCGGATAAGATGAGTGATCCAGAGAGCCAATAATGCACGGCCAACACTGACACAAGACGAGTGCGGGAATGGGCAAGGACCGCTATAGCGGTCAACTTCGTCATATCTCGGCTCGTCGTGCCCAAGACCTCGAAATACTATTTTTTTTTGTATACCCCGGCATCTAGCAGGAAGCATTGGAACCAATTCGCGTCATTTTAGCGCGGTTTCTCCCTCTCCGATGGGGAGGAACACCGCTTATAAGGTTGATACAATGAAACAATCCGGAAGTGCCGACTAGAAAATTTCGCGTTTCAGAACCCCTAGAGACCGAAAATAACGGTGGTTAAAATTTGTATATATATATAAATATTCGTCTGTTCGCGGATTTCTGGCCTCCCTAATGGTCCGATTTTGATGAAATTTGGTACAGAAATCTGTCGCCCGATTTGAAAGGTCAAGTTCGTTAACCAGCAAAATCCGCCAACTGGAAGATGGCGTTTGGGCCGAAATTCGCGCAAAAAAAATCGTTACGCTTACGTTTTTGAGTTCATAAGCTTGTAAGTACTCGTTTTATAGGCTTCTTTGTCTACGAAAACGAATGAAATCATTTTCAAGGCGATAGCTTTAACCGTATTTGAGAAAATTGGAAAAATAGTTTTTGAATACCGTTTTTGGTTTGGGTACTTAGAATCATGGGATTCAGTTGAAACATTTTCTGCATGTTTTACTATCATTAAAACTAATATGTTGAAATTTTGGTTACGTTTGGAGTTAAGGAAGGGTTAGAATAAAATATTTTATTAACAGACAAGAAAAGTTCTCTTAACTTTGTATACTTTCATTAGTATCTCGAAAACCGTTGACAATCTTGGGAAGCAGAAGGTTACCATTCGAAAGCTTACTAAATGCTCTACAAAAAAGGCTCTAAAGAAAGTTTTAATTAGGCAATGTCAATCGGAGAAATAAGTGCTTAAAACTTTAAAGTAATTGATTTCGTTTATTCGAGCGGTTCTTTTTGACTGTTTTATTCCTTGTTATTTTTAAATTGCTTATAGTCGGATAATGTATTTGACAATAAAACAGATTAAGTAAAATAAGAAGATCAATTTATTGTTAAAAATGTAGCGTTCAAAGAGAGAGATCCCAAGGCTTTCCAAATGCCTCAGAGCGGAGGCCTTTCTGCCCGACTTATGGGATAGCTGACCCATACAGGTAAGATTGTAAATCAAGACCTTTCAAGACTGGTTTGTTTGAGATTTCATTTGGATAGGTGTTTCGCTATTGATCTAAACAAAGTAATAACTGTTTCTATTCTATGCCTTCATGAACACTAGAGATAAGAACGGAACCGCGCTAAGATGACGCAGTTCCTGCGAATCGGACTTTCAGCGAGCAGTGGCCGCTCAAGCGGCCCTTACCCGTTAAGGGGTTAATTAGGTTCAGGTTTTCTCCTATCATGCTTCATTAGTTGTTTTCTCGTATCTCCCCCCTCTCAGCTCTGAGCAAACTCTCTCAGACTGATTTCACATTTATGTGGTTTTATCCAGAGTGAGTTCTAATATGGCAAACTAAATCAGAATTTTTACAGGCCCTAAATTTACAGTGAGGACACAGATATGGTCTGGTATCAGTATGCATTTTATTATGGACGATTAAGGCACTCTGTTTTGAAGCATTTATTTAATATGTGATACAAGCAAAAGATCTGTGATCCCCATGCAATTATTTGTGCAAGTGTAGAATGTCTTTTTAATTTAAATTATTTTCCACATTACCTACATCTGATTGAATTACCTTATAGTTATGAAGAGAAGATAGCTGTGTAAAACTCTTACCACATATATCACAGGGAAAGCTAGTTTAATTTTTTAATGTATAAAGCATGTCCAGATATCTGTACTTCTTCATATAAAATACATGGAAAAATACTATCAGAATGGGCTTTGGTTTTAGCCGTCATATAATTTGTTTTTCACTTGATATCTAGGAAAATTCCTGTATGCAAATTCTAAAATGAACCGAAGGTCTATGAGAAAGAAGGTATGATGAATAGGACAAATTACCATATATTTTTTTCATCTTATATCAGTATTTATTATTTTATAATCCAGTGATTTATTCTAAATATTTTTCTAAAAAAAAAAAATGTTATTTTATAATTAAACTCAGAATTTCAAGGGAAAAGTTGACATATTACTTAAAGATGCTCATTGGTGACAGGTATTGTCACGATGGAGCGAAGTCCACCAGGGATCGTAAAAAAATCAGATATTCTTGAATCACTGAAACCTTTACCCACTACTTATATCTCTCAACTGTTCATAAATTTATGGCTCTAGGCACACGAGCATCTTGCAATGAGTTTTTTTTTTTTTTTTTTTTTTTTTTTTTTTTGTTCTTTTGTAATGACTGTTAGAAGTTACTGCAGAATTGAACTGGCAGTTGCCAGACTGAGCATTCGTAGCTGGGCCGAAGCTGAACATAAGAGGAAGTGGGTTCAAAGTACCACCCAGAGACAGTCAAAGCAATTCATGCTATTCTCTGACAAGAAGAGAACGAAAACACTTCTTAATATCTGCAGAAGCAAGGCAAAGTATTAACAGCCCGCCTTATAGGGCACTTTAAGGTTTGCTGACATCTCTATTCCATGGGACTCACCAACACAACGTGGCACCAACTGTGCTCTGAAGACGATGAATCTCCATACCATATTTTATGGAGATGTACAACACTGGCAGGCAAAAGCTACTTGCACTTCGTAGCAATGACTATTGATGATCTGAGGAGGTATAGCTGAACATTACAACTCTAAGGAGGTTCATTGCTGACATTTGTCTGGTATTATAACAGAAAGACACGTCAGGTGGCACAATAGGTCTTGTGGGCCTCGGTGCAGTTTCTGGTGCTTTCTGGGCACCCGTTAATCTAATCTGTAGCAGAAAAAAGAAATTCAGCCCTACACAAAAAGTTTTGCATTTTGAATCAAATGTATTTCATGCTTCCATGAAGGTACTAGCTAATTTAATACTTTTAATTTGTCCTTGTACAAAGACTACTTCATCTGGATAGGTTAACAAGTATAAAATACCACAATCTTTTACATAAACATATCTCAAAATTATTGTAGACTACTAATTAGTTGAATTAAATGTAATTGAAATAAAAACAAAAATCAGATTCCTTTGACGTTGAAACCATGTTTATTCAAAAAAGCAATGTAAAAAAATTTGACATGGGCAGGCACAGTTCATCTCAGAGACTACACGAGAAATAACAATCAATACATTGAATCTGACCTTATAAGGCAGGAATATTAACAATAATAGGTTTATGAAAAAAATATTCAGGAACATGTTGAAAATTAGTAAATCAACAATACTTGCATGAACGAGCGTGGCTCATCCACCAGATGAAAATGTTCACCAGGGAGACTGGAATTGCACTGAAAAGCTAACACAAGTAGACAAATGTGATGGGTGAGGAGCCAGGAAGCTACTAGGCCCGCCCTGTATTTCCCGGAATAAATCGCTCTTAGACCTTCCAAAAATTAGCTTCACCCGCCCAAAGGTTAAATCAAACAATTAGGAATGTTTTAAATAAATTAATTAGGAATAATTATTCCATGATTCCAAATTTCTGAAGCACTTTTTTTTTTTTTTTTTTTTTTTTTTTTTTTGTATGGTGCATCCATCAGGTGCATCAACATCTAGGCCGTTAGCCCCGACATCCGAAAATTCCTGCCATCGGTGGGAAACGAACCCACCATCTCCCACATGGGGAACTAAGGCGTTAGACACTAGACCACCGGGAGACCCTATTGAAGTTTAATGTAATGCATTTAATTATATCTGATCAATTTTTAAGGCAGCACATATAATATACGTTTATAATTCAATATTTTTACCCTTCAGAGTAGTGTTCCTCTCCTCTATAGCCCTGAAGAAGGCTTGCATGTCAAGCCGAAACTTTGACATAAATAAAACTCATTTTAGTAATAAAATGTGGTTTTATTAAACACATGACTGACCCCGATGATCTACACATCTTAATCTCAACCGTCAACTATCTCTTCTGTATTATTTGTTTATAATATACTCAGTTTTAGTTACCTTACAATTTTATATATATATATATATATATATATATATATATATATATATATATTACGTTGATCGAAATCTAGGCCATTAGCGCCGACATCCAGGGTGCAGCGAGGAATTTTCCCAACTAGCCGTGAGATGGGAAAATTCCTGCCGCCAGTGGGAATCGAACCCATCATCTCCCACCTATGAATCTAAGACGTTAGCCACTAGACCACGGGGAGACCCCGTTACCTTAAAAATACTCAACATTTCTCTACAAACCTACTAAAGTTGAAGTTGCCTGTTTTATTATTTTTTATTTGCTGAAAAAAAATACAAACCTCTTTACACTTCTAAACATAGATCAAACTAGTTATTATAAAGGAGCTTATTAGTATAGACTTTCATATTCTCTAAAAGTTAATTGGAAATGTATACTACATCTTCTTCTTTTTTGGGAAAAAGTAAATAAATAATTGATAGTAACTGGCTCAATCTTGTATGAGCAAATGTGTAAAGAAAGGAATTCTCCACTATATATTCTTAGTGGCAGCTGAATATACATCCAAAGTGTCCCATAGACATATAAGAAAACCAATGAATGATAATAGCAAATACATATATCCCAGATATGTATAATAATGTATATCATGAGCAATCAATTTATTATTGGGATCTGTCTATTTGATATGATCATTCGTCCTTCTTTTAATTTAACCTTAAAATTTGAACTCTACAATGCGACACCCCAACATTAAATAAAAGAAATATTTCCCTTTCGCTACTCCTACATTTACAGGAAAAACACTTTTCAAAATTATAAGTCATCCTGAGGTGTTTACTACATGTCCTATTGATCAATGCCACTGATGCATTCTTCAAGCACAGTTACTACATACTATATGAGCAATTCTCATAAGCAGATTCGGCATCAGCTACAAAAAACCACTGGGAAAATTCCGTTATGGGCGATGCTTGATATTGTTACCCTAAAATTTGTATGGATATGGTTGATAACCTTCTTAATTGATTTTAATTTTTTACTTTTAGAAAAAGTAAATCAAAAAGTCAAGACATTAGTGTCACATAATATATAATTTTGAACATCATAAGAGAATTGAATTACAGTACTAGGTAAGAAAAAAAATATGTCAATGCAGGTTAATTTTATTGTTTACACAAAAACCCTACATACAAAAATACCATTACCTTTGGTAACATATCACAGTACAATTAATGATATAATTTTTTAAATTAAATGAATTAAGGCATAACTTGGTCAGATAACTAAAATAAGAAACATTTTTGATTGGAATGGTTCACTAAAGCACTAAAATAATGTAAACACTCTATGCTACAAAAAATTACAAGCCTTTTTTAGTTGTATAGACTGAACAAAAACTAGTTATTTAAAAAAGAAAAAAAAAGAAAATACTTTCACATGTGTGATAATGTTTTTTTTTATTTTTTCATAAAGTAATTATGATAAGTAAAATTAGAGGCACACAATAAACCAAATGCAGCTGAAATAACCATCAATACTTATGGCAAATATCAACTCTTTCAAAATAATTTGAATATGGCATTTGCTTATTCCGATGTAACTAGAGCATAATATAATGAGTTCAAGGGCAGCAGAATTGCTTACTAATTATAATATTTTACAGCATGACAGAATACAATTAATAATAATAAAAATACTGTAGGAAGTAGCAATGCTTTCAACAAAAATTAGAAAAAAAAATCTGTGATAGGTGGGAAAAACAAAACAAAATTTTCACAATAATACAATGTGTCATGTGAAAATTTATGTGCAATTCATTATTTACCTAAATAGTAAAAGAAAAAGAAAAGAAAAGAGATTTAAAGCTAAATTGGAACGTTTTTAATCAGATATTATGATAAAAAAATAAAATTGATATTGTGATAAAAAAATAAAATTCTGTATGTTATTTTTTAATTAATGAACATGTTAGTAAGTGAAAGAATTCAATAGAATTGTGCATTTGAATATTTCATAAATTATAAACATTATGATATATTTTATACTATATGAATTAGATGATTGAATTTGACAGCAGTTTCTCCTGTTATTACTGTCAGAAAAAATGAAACTGAAGAATATACTTTTGAAATAATTAAGAAGGGACATTGAAAAATAAATGTTTATCACACTGTAACTGAGAATCCAGAACTGAATAATGATTTGAGTTTGTTATTAGACGAGCAAATAACATTAAAAATTAATGAGATAATTCTGTGACTGACTCTTCCAATACTTGTACACAAGTAGAAATATCATGAGTTTTAAGGAGACGGTTTACACTCAATCTTATACTTGGATGTGTAATATTTGACTCAGATTTCAAATATGCAGCTTGGGTCACAGCCAGTTGCTTTTCTTCACACTAAAAACAAACCACACATTAAATGTTTTAAAAAAGTGTAACTAATATAAGCATACACAACTGAAAATCTAACCACACAACCTCTTACTATCCTTCTCTATTGTCAATTTTTTTCTATTGAATGGCTAGGGACAAAAGGTAATCCAGCCATTCTTACTTAAGACACAATTGATTTAATTTCAGAGGACATTAATCCATTAAAATTCCATGACCTGATCTATCCAATGTTTGAAGAATGCGCCATGTCCTGAACAAGGTTAGAATTTCCCTTTTACCTTTCAAGTTACACATGTTGCAATGATTATTATTTCCCTGTTGTTGGAGCTATTTCTGATTCTTTAATGTTTATAATATCATTCGATATTATTGTAACTTGCAAGTGTATTATTTATTATTAATGTTTGTTTGTGTTTACTAAATAGGTTAAAATTATTATGCATTATTTTTTCATAAACAGCAGGCTTGGTCTGAATGCATGGCAAAGTTGCCAGTGAGAAAACAGTATTATGCAATTTTCTACAAGATTACCATGTTAACATAATTTTTTATTTATTCTGTGGAATTCCATCAATTCCCAGCATTTAACTACACATTTTCAAAAATTCTGGTCCATCATATAGCTTATTAAACTAATTTATACACATATTATATCAGCGGATAGGGGTGGGGTTGAGAAGATAAGTGGACAGGGTGGGGGGTAAACATATACTTCTAACGAATTGTATATATGCCTTATGAAAGACTGCCTTTTTATAATTTCATTTAGTTTTTTTTTGGAAACAAAGCAAAAACGAGATATATGGCAAAGGCATTTTTTTTATTTCTTTTTTATCCTGCATCAAGCCATCAATCAAGTTTTGCCGTTTATTTTGGGACACTCTGTATATACATATATAATATGTATTCATTACTTCTGGTGTTTTTGTTGAATTATTCTAGGACAGTGAACTTGATATTTTACCAAGGTCTTCCTTATTTTTAGCTTTTACAATTGATTGCCTCAGTGCCAAAGGTGACTAACCCACAATTAGTACAAACTGAGAAAATTAAGGTTAAAGTTTAGAACACTGGTAAAAATTGGTGTTGGTGACAGAAACGATTTTAATTGGTCTTTATTCATTAGATACACAAAATTCTTATGAATATACCATAATAACTAAAAGATTATAGTTAGGCATGATAATGAAAGACAAAAAGTATAGTCATGTTTGGCTCTTCCATGAATAAAAAATAACGTACACTTAAACAATAGTAGTCACATATCCGGAGATTAATAATTAATGAAAAATTATTTTTCTTTAGATTTCTATGATTATGTATCAATAATTTAACAAAACAATGATTTCCAGATTAGGTGAGTTCTGTAGTATGTGGGACAGGAACAGTGCAATCTTAATATTGCGGTTTTGTCCTCCACAAGCATTGTTCATGAACATTCCTTGATGGTTCATAGAAAGGCATGGGCGTATACAGAAAATAATTTCGGGAGGGGCTGGGAAAATTTCGGGGGTGGGGGGGGGGGGGCTGAGACCATTTCCGGGGTATGGAATACTAAAAATTTAGAGCTTGGAATAGTTTTAGGCAACTAAAACGCTATTACACGTAAAATAAAGTATTTTTTATTAACTAAGTGATCTTATTTAATTTATTTTTAAGGGTTTTACGACAAGTTTTTACCATCAAATCAAAATTTCGGGGGGGGGGGGGGGGGGTGCAGCCCCCCTTACATACGCCCATGTAGACAGGAACTTCCACAGAGCCATCAGAAGCTTCAACTATATCACTCATGTTGTTACTTACCATACCATGTCATTAACAAAGCCATACCTAGTGTGGGTTGGTCAAGTCTGCCTCTCACATGATTTAGCTTTGCAGTAAGTTCCAAAACAAACTAAGAGAAGTCAGTACTAATCAATGAAGTGTAAAGGCTGGTCATTTCTATCAATTATAAAACTTAAAATTCTCTATCAGGAAAAGTGAATAACTCAAATTTGTTTAAAATGTGGGTTAGTCACCTTTGGCACTGAGCCCTTCAATTATTGAGAGAGCCAAAATTAAAATGTTCTCTAAGTTTGTTTTTAAAATTTAATTCTCGCCAAATTGGCATGTCTACCCCCACCCTTTTACTTGCTTGGGTAAAATTACCCATTATAAAATTGCGCCGTACAATACACACCTAGTCTACAAGTGGTTGCATTTTTCCTATCTCAAATTTTCTTATTTCCTTACCATTTCTTTTCTTCCCCACCATAAAAACAGCTGCAGGTATGATGGTCACCAATTAAAAGTAAGATGAATAGAATAAATTTATTTAAGATGTTTAATATATCTCGTAATTTCCCCCGCTAGCAAGCACTAGCGACTACAGAATGATTTCATACTCCCTATATAAATACAGTCATCATTTCCAAATATTTGCGTTATTAGCACCTAGGATCCGACCAAAACCATATTGAGACAACAAAATTAGCTATGCACAAGTGAATTCCATTTAAAATTCAATGCGAGGTTCTTTATTCATAATCATAAATGCACACTCATTAAAGAATATATTTCTTAGGATTAGGCCTCAAATGATAAACATACCTTTTTCACAATTAATTTCAAATGATCAGTATCACCATTTTTTGGTTGAAGGTGTTTAATTGGGCTTATCATGTCACCATCGACATAGAAATATTCCATGAGAATATTACTTTTGCATAATGCAGTATGGAAAGATACACAGACTTCTTGAAGTTCAGATATAATTTGAGGATTATTATTAATAATATCCAGAGCTTTTATAGCAGCTGAAGTTAATAAAGGTGGCAATGAAGCTGAGAAACAATAACCTAAAAAAAAAAAAAAAAAAAAATAGGTAATTAAATTGTATAAAAGAAAAAATATGAGGTATATAAATATTTAAACATAAAAAAAAAAAAAAAAAAAAAAAAAAAAAAAAAAAAAAAAAATCACTGAATTAACCATTTCATTGATTAGGAAATAAAGGAGCTTGCAGTGCCCAGTATGCTCGATGCTTATCGCTCTGGCTTCCTGTATGCTCGCCAATCTCTCTGCATCTTGGCCTCACGGCCGTAAGACTCTTTCATCTCTCTCAGCATCATTTTGTCATATATTTGGAATTATTAACTTATGATACCAAATGTCTTTTACATTGGCAATTTTATACTAAACTAAAAGAAATTACGATAAAATTGCTTGATTGATATCATTTATAGTATATAATAATATAAGGTGGCTATTTATACCAACCCCACTAAACAAGATCCAAATTTTGACTGAAAGATATAAACAACAACAATGGGGTTACAGAGACAACTCTGTATAGGACCCTGCAAATAGGCGGCGAGGCGCACCAGCTTCAACCTCCAACATTATCCATAACAACATTAATTGTAGGACTTTATATTTTTGTATAGATAATAATAGACTTGCGCAAAGCATAATTTAAATTAATATACGAAGAGGATTTGATGTCATCTAAAATTATATATTTGAAGGACCGGATAAAACTCTATTTGTAAATAATAAAATCAACACAAGATAATTGAGATATAAAGCTTTGGTTACATTAACCTTTATAGAAAATTAATAGTTATTACAGATTATGCAAATGCTCAGAAAATGTAATGTATTATTTCATGGTGACTTCTTCATATGCCTCAGGGATAAGACATTGATCTCTAACAGGGATTTAATGCTCCTTATTCCCGATAGGCTCCACTAATTTTATACAAGTTAATAACACTAGGCCGGAGAAGCGACATATGGGGCTAATGGGACCACGAGTTAACTCATGAAGAGCGTCAGAGTTACCAAGAATGAAACACGAATTATTTTGTCTGGAGCCTCGCTAGTTGAGCACAAGTTAATTCGTTCAGAGCAACAAAAAGGTTAAGAAAGTAAGCCATTTTATAAATTTAAATTGGAATCAGCATCTGAATCACTCAAAAGTACGATTATTAATGATAACTAGGGTCTCCCTTAGGTCTATTAGCTAACCCCTTAGATTCTCATGCGGGAGATGGTGGGTTCGAGTCCCACTGGCGGCAGGAATTTTCTCATCTAAAAGCTCGTTGAGAAAATTCCTCACTGCACCAGGGATGTTGGCACTAATGGCCCACAAAAAAAAAAATAGTGAAAACTAAAGTAAACTTCATTTTTTATGAAAATGTACCCATGTATCAACTTGATAATCTGCCTTGTTGGAAATAGGAATGTATGGAATAGCTTAATTTAGGTACCAAACATTCAACAGCTGAATTCCCTTAATAAAGAAAACAAATTATAGCCACTACCTGGCCTGATACATTTCACATCTAAAATGTATCAGGCCAAAGAGGGAAACTTTACTGTCTGCAATCCTTACTATGGAATTGTTGCACATATGAACAAAATTAATACATAATCACGTTGTGTGCACAGATAGTGCCTCCCAGCATACTACACATGATTAATCATAGCTAAATTTAGTCTCATGTGTGATAGAGGTATAGTAAAATTTGTACTCTGTCTTGAGTGGGAGTGGTCATGCTAGAGAACAACCAACAAACTACAAGTCTGATATTTGTTGCAGATTCTTTCAGAAGATGCACAGCTGTAAAGAATTATTCAAATATGATTATTTTAATTTAATACTAGATCAAATTGTTGGTGAAATAAACATTACAACAAAGTATAAAATTGCAATACAAAATTGAGTGTGGAGCATTCAGTGAAACATTTGTTTTTTATAACAATAAATACCTAAGCTGGAAAGTCTCTGATGTTCCACAATGAATGTAGAGCCTAAGCAAAACCCTCCAACCGAGGCAAGAGCACACTCCATCGTAGCCATTATCAAGTCAACTTCAATCATCTGAAATCAGAAGGAAGTATTAATTACATAAATTCTCACAAAGCTGATAAACAAGAAAGTAAATATACAGGGTATAATAGATGAATTGAGTAACTAAATTATTTAACATATTAGAAGTGCAATGAAGGATGAGATAAGCAATAAGGAAGATATGAAAAAAAAAAAAAAAAAACGAAGTAAGCAATGTTAAATCAGGATGAAGGGGTAATCGACTCAAATAATAGATATTTTATGGATTTTTCACCATAAAGTCACAATTCGTGAAACTTAGGTACTTCCTTGAGGGAAGCCTGATTTAATCTAATTTTTTATACAGTAAACTTCCTTTAATCTGGCACGTTCGGGACTTGGAGCATACCAGATTATAAAATATTCCGGATTATCAGATGGATGTCGAAAAAAAAAATGGATAGCTTAAAAGCACAATTGGTATAGATCCATCCCTCCAACCTTAATGTCATTTATTTACATCATCATTTTACGTTTCGGCCTTCAGGCCATTTTCAAATTCTTAATACTAGCAGCCTCTTTATTAAAACTTCTCATAAAAACTAAATATTGTATATTATTATCAATTATACTAATTCTACTATAATTACGTCATTAAAATCTTACAAAATATACTTTTAACAATTTTTATATAGGATTTATAAAAAACTGTCTTTTGCTTATTAATTTTATTTTTTTGCTTCTTCTCGGAAAGAAAGCAAAAACGAGATATATGCCAAAGGGTTTTTTTTTTTTTAATAAAATAATCAAACCGGCGCTAATGGTCGAGATTTGTCGATGCACCGTATTAAAAAGAAAAAAAAAATCAAATGTATAGTAATTAATATTACAATACATCTATAAGAAATATGCTATTGATTTCAACAATTTTGTCTCAAGTATGTGTTTAGTGCGTCTTTTTTTAGGTAAGAGATATAGAATTTGTTTCTATTTTCAATAGTAAGTTAAAAAGCAGTCGTAACAACTCTGATTAAGCATTGAATAACTGTGATACTAGGAAGAGGGAATTTTCAAGTCATGATTTAGATCTTGGGGAAAGAATCTTTGGAGAATGATTGGACAGTATATCTAAAAGGAGATATGCAGTATATTTCAAACATTTTTTTGCTAGCATGTTTAGTAGGGCTATTGTTAGGTAAGAAATGTAAACTTTGTTTCAATTTTCAATATTAAGTCTACCCTTACACGACGAAGCACCAACATTTTGGTGGTGAGCGGCTTTGGCCCAGACGACGAAGTATCAATATATTGGCATTAGCATTTCAGGCCCAGCATAATGGAGTGACATGGATGAGACTTCTCGGAAGGAGATACATCAGAGCCTGGCCCTTCCTCAGCTCCAGGAAGTGTTTGTTATTTCTGAAGCGTAAACAATTAAAGTTGCTGTGGAAGCATCACAGTTTCAAGGGAAATATGATTTCTTTCAGTGATACAAAAGTGTTACATGTAAAAGTTATGGTACTAATTAAAGAATAGTTTATTACTAATAAGTGCACACAAAAACCTTCAAAAAAAATTTATTTTTTGTGATAAAATAACGAATTTTAGTTTAAATTATTCGGAGTTAATCTTTTCTTATAGCTAATGTAATAATTAAAAAAAAAAAAAGTAACTGGGCAATTTGTAAATTAAAGACGATAAAGAGAGACTAAATAAATTAGTTAAAAATAGTGAAATAGCACAGAATGTAGAGCGAGAATCGGAGTGTTTAGGGGCTCTGAGGGGAGAGATGGGGCGAAGGCACGTCCTCCTGAAGGAATGACATGTCCATATGTAGTCCAGTCTGGTAAGGGTTAATATGGATAAGTATAGGTTTTAAGTAGGCATAGCATTTTTTAAATCTCTTGTTTTATACTAATTATAAACAATGAATATGGTTTTAATTATAAATTCTTAATTATTGTCCTGCCTATCTTCTTATTTAATTGATTTTTTTTTATTTGCGAGACATTATGCCTTAAACTGTCATATAAAAAATTGATACTTACAATTATTTGTTTGTAGCTTAGACTAGAAATGTATCTGGGACCACCAGAGATATATATATAGTCGTAAAACCCTAATTTTATTACTAAATCCAAACTTTGCCCTTAAAAGGGTTAATCCATGTGGGGTGCCCAATGAAGAATTTAAAGTTAATTGTCACTTGTTAAGACTTAAAATCCACCATTAGTATATCAGGCTGATTTACGTTGAAAATGAAGACTTTCATAGTCCCAATAATCCCAAACATGCAACAGTATTAACAAACAGATAAAAATTGTTGGGACTAACCACCTTCATTGCGGGACTCACAAATAATAAATAAAATATTAATATTTATTTCAATGTCACGCCTTTTTGCTATGGTAAAAAGGTCTTAAAACTGTCTGGTAGACCAATAGAATATAGGAGAGCCTTACTGGAATATGGAAATGTTCAGTAACACCTTTTCCAGTATTTCCTAAGCAACCAAATGAAATACTTTCATCAATGAAAATACGAATTTTAAAGTCTTTTCGAAGAGCTATAAGGTCAGGAAGGGGACAAAGTCTTCCAGTCTTCATGTAAATGCCTTCGACAACTAAAAACCGCCTTGTCTTTGCAGCTTTCTTTTCGTTCTGAAATTGTAGAAAAAAAAGTATTTAAAGCAGAATAAAATATAAATATCAAACACAAAATAAGAATTAGTAAAATAGTAATACCTTCAAATCTAGATCTTCCTGTTCAAGTAGTAGACGTAGCAAATCATCAACATTATTGTGTTTAAAAAATTTAATTGTGCTTCGAGAAGCTTCTAAACCCTTTTGAATTGCAAAATTAACTTGTTCATCACTGAAATTAATAAGAACATAGTATTGTTAAAACTAGAATTGTTGTAAATGAAGAAATGCATTCCTACATGTAGCTAAATGTATAGGATGAAATAATATAATATGCATGACTCTATAAAAATATATTTATACAGTAGAAACTCGATTATCCGGACCTTCATTATCCGGACGACAGGATGAAGCATTAGAGGGGTGGGAGGAGATTTTACTAGCGAGGGGTGGCGAGGAAAGGGTTACCATTGCTACCTTACCCCCTCCTCTACATAACTGTACCTTCATGTGGCGCTGCTCCGAACTAGTAGTGGCTCGCTCAGTTGCCTATATACGCTGTTAGAATTGACTTGTAACATTCTTATTTTATTTTACATATTTTGCAAGCCATGTCAAGGAGGGGGCAGTGTTGCGGGGCGGAGAGCCACGTGACCCGCCTGGTGGACTCTAGGAAGAGAGGAAGGAAGGGCGCGCCGGATGTCTAGATCCACCTTTCTTGGAAGTCTAGAACGCACTGGATGGGTACAGGTCTTCTGAGAAAAGGAAGCTTCTAGCCCGACTAGTCGGTTCCACGGACTTTTAAATAGGGGACACCTGTCCCCGGCAAGTCAGTCTGAAGAAGCCTACCGCCTGAGGACGTCGGCACTGTGTCCAGCGCCATGCCAAGTAGCAAACGTAAAAGAGTTGTGCTTAGCATCAAGGACAAATTGGGCATCCTAGACCGTCTGAAAAAAGGAGAATCCGTACGTTCCTTATCGGAATCATACAGAGTGGGAACGTCGACCATTTCGGACATTAAGAAGCAATCATCTTCTATTTTGACCTTTGCGAGTAAGCTGGACAGTGACGAAAGGAGTTCCAAACGCAAAGCTATGAAGCGTTCGGTGAACGAAACGCTGGATGATGCTATTTTCACTTGGTTTCTTCAAAGAAGAGCTTCAGGTCACCCCTTAAGTGGTCCATTACTAAGTGAGAAAGCTATATATTTTAATAAGAAATTAGGGGGTGACCCAAGTCTTGCTGCCAGTTCAGGTTGGCTAGGAAAATTTAAACTTAGGCATGGTATTCGTCAGCTTCAAGGTGAAAACCTTAGTGTGGATGCTTCATCAGCAAGTCTCTTTACCCACAAATTTGAAGAGCTTATACACGCTGAAGGGTATGACTTGGACTTAGTTTACACGACGAAACAGGCCTTATATGGAAAAGTTTACCCTCTAAAACTTTAGCATAAGGGAAGGATAAAGCAGCTCCAGGATACAAAGCCAGCAAGGACAGAGTTACGCTGATGGTCTGTGCAAATGCGGCTGGCACTCACAGACTTCCGATGGTTCTCATTGGGAAATCAAAGAAACCGAGGTGTTTCAAGAACGCTAAAATCCCTCTGATCTACAAAAATCAATCCGGCGCATGGATGACATCAGCTGTATTCTTGGATTGGTATGAAAACGCATTTATTCCGGAGGTTAAAAAAATCAAAATACAAATCAGCAAGGTAGACAAGGATGTTTTACTAGTGCTGGACAATGCCCTGTCCCATCCTAATGCAGAAGCTTGAAAGCACGACGTATTTAAAGTGATATTTTTACCTCCAAATGTAACTTCAATCCTCCAACCATGGATCAGAGTGTGATTGAAACTTTGAAAAGAAACTACAGGAAACAACTTTTACGTCGTTTACTGTTTCATGATTAAGAAGACTGTGACAGCGCCTATAGTGCATTCAAGAACCTTAATCTTAAGGATTGTTTGTACATGGTGGTCGATGCGTGGGAGTCAGTTTCATCCGACACCTTAAGGAGATCATGGAATAAGTTATTTAAACCATATTTCGAGTTAGAAAAAGAAAGTGATGACCCAACCTCTGAAGTCACCCAGGAGAATATTGAAAATTTATGCCTGGAGAATTTGTAAACGGCGAAACTCATAGGAGAAAGTGACTAACAAGATGTAATTGAGTGGCTAAATTCTGATTTAAATGACCCAGGATTTCAGACTCTCACGGACGATGAAATCTTGGAGTCTTGCCTCGAAAACACGGAAGAGGAAGAGGACATTAACGAACCACCTGCCCCAGTAACACCAGGTCCTTCTCATGCAGAAGCTCTTCAGGCCATTGACGTGTTCAGGTGGCTCGGTGTTCATCGTCCTCAAATCATACTCAGCACCATGTAATGTTAATCCAATGAAATAAAGGTTCCAATGCAGTCTGCAGTGTCCTGTAAGCAGGGCTGTAGTCATGCCTTAGTCCTGTACAGATTAAGAAGAGTTTCCCTCCTTTTCTTTGTCTTGTCCTGAAGCATAAATTGCTTTGCCTGTCTCTGGGTGGTACTCAAGCGCTGCTTCCTCCTGTGTTTAGCTTCAGCCCATCTCTTAATTCTTAGCCTGTGGTCCCAGTGAAATAGGTGTCATAGATGCCCCGATATTCGCCACCTCATCTGCTTTTTCGTTCCCTTGGATGGCAGAATGTCCTGATATCCAATTTGAAGTTTGAAGGTTTGGAGTATTTAGGCTGTCCTTACACTTCTAAACCACCTTGGACTTCATTCTATTTGTGGCTTGAGCTCTTATTGCAGTTTACTGTCCAAGAATATGATGTGCTTGTCCTTAGGATAGCCGCTGTTCATAAAGTCTTCATAAGTACCTATAGCTATGACTTTAGAATTTAACACTGTGGCATTCATTCCCACTGGTAAAGTGATACTATGTGTGGGTCCCTGTATCCACACACCAGCTCCTGTGCCTTATTCAGTTTTTGAGCTGTCGGTGTAACAATATTTGTCCACTCCGCTTGGTGTCTTGTGCTAGAGCACTGCTTTCCATCACTTAATCAATGTTTTGAAGTTTAAGGCGAATCAGTGCCAGTCCTGAAAGTTGGATGTCATACAGAGAAATAGGTTTTGGAGATTTCTTTGGATTATCACACCCCAAAGTTGGGCATGGTCTATGACCCATCATCATGATCCTGTATCTGGCTGTTTATATGATAAATATCTCTACTGGTCTAAAGTGAAGTAGAATCTCCATAAAGCCTGTGGGAGTAAAACTCATTGCTCCCGTAATAATCAGGCATGGGAGCACGAAATTTTCATGATGCTAACAGTGCTGCAGTTTGCCAACATTGATAATCTTCCCCCTATAATGGCCAAGAAAGAAACGAATGCATGTAGTTGCTTACATTTTAATAAGAACTTAAAGAATAATGTAGTTCTATGACTTTACTTGAGAAAGGTTAAGAAATGCTCTAAAGTCTGTTCCATTTATTTTACACAGTGATGTGAATAACAAGAGTATGTAAATAACTATGCATGGAACACATCTAACAGTAACGATGTATTAACATTTTCACTACTCTATTATTTATCCAAATTTGTTTTATGTTATGCAAAAATAATAACTTACGCAAAAATAATATCTCCTCTTTTTGCATATGCTGGAATTGCACTGGCAATGGTAGAGAAACCATATGAATACACAATAGCTTCATCTACACCCATAAATTTGGCAAGTTGTGCTTCCAATTCCAAATGAACATCTGAAAACATAATTTATGATATGATTATTAAAAGAAGTAATAACAGATATGCAGATGTTTTTGAGATATTTCTCAAAAATATTTTTTAATTTTTCATGATTAAATGAGTTCTTACTGTGATCTAGGAATTTGTAAAATAGGCAGAAGCTCAGGTATTTTAAGACCTTCATAACCACCAGCTCCTGTAAGACTTAAGAAGTCTTATACACTGGAAAAAGTTGTTATACACTCATAGACTTATGTAATCTACAGAACACATTGTGAGAACATAAGCATCATGCCAACCAGACATTGAAATTGGATATATAAGTAGATCGGTCTTGGCAAAAATACACAGGTGTTCAATTCTTAAAAAGCGTCTTCTTCGGAGGATAGAAGAAAAGTAAACAGTTGAGATTTAAATACAGATAAGGAAGAGTGAGACTGTTTCATAATGAGGAGGCTTGGGAGATAAAGGAACAGTCAAAGGAAGCAGCTTCACAAGCTGGAGGATAGAGGTCGGAGGGGCAGGATTGAGTACTTCCCAGTGAGCCCTCCATACACCAGGTACCCATAGTCAAAGTGGGAAAAGGACACTTCGGCAAAAAGATACTCAATGTGTGGCTTGTCCAGAGACAGGGATATGGGAGCAGAGATTAACATGCACGTATAGACACCAAAATGGTCTACTCTTTTGCGACTGAGGAGGGTGTGATTAGGAATAGAACCAGCACAGTATGAGATATAGGGTTTGATCCAGGATTTCGGAATAGCAATAAGGTGATATGATGAGTCTTGAAAGTCTAGGGAGAACTCCGTAGATTGGGCTAAATAGTAATAATGTTTGTAGCATTTGTTTTAATCATCTTGATGATTTGTTCTTTCGATTTGTTTTTCCATATTTTTGCTCTTAGTTCTCCACTTATGCTCCATTTTCCTCTTTGTTTTTAGCCGTTCTTTGTTCCTGATCCAACTCAGCTGGTTGACTGCCTAGTATTTTTTGATTGATCTCTTATTATAATGCCTGAATATTCGAGATCTCCTGCTTCGAAGGCAGCTGAGTTTATGCAGCAGGCAAACACTGTCAAGAACAAGATGCGCTTGATTAAATGAAATATCATTGCACTTAGCAAGATTGAAAGCAAAAATGTAAAAGATTAAGACATACATAGAGGGTAATAATTTTGCAGACAAAGATGAATGGGCAGAATTTTGCTCTATATGGGATTAACGTGATGTTTTGTATTTTTGAATTGATCAAAGGGATTCTCTTCTCAGCAAGAAATGGGAAACTATATTACCTATCTGCTAAAAGTGGACTACAAACTTCCAAACCTCTTAAATATCATATCTATGTACAAGTACCTGCATAATTATTTATTTTGGTTGGATACAAATCCCCCGAATTAAATTAAATCGATGCAGGATGAAAAAAAGTCCGACTCGCAGGAACTGCATCATCTTAGCGCGGTTCCTGTTCATATCCCTATTGTCATTTGAAAAGCTTAGAATAGTAACAGATAATATTTTCCTCGGCCTTAGTTCAAAGGGTTTTATGGCTTTACCTGGTCGGGTCCGCCAGACCCTAGAATCCTCTTCTACCGATACTTCATTTCATACGTTTCAATGCATTGGAAAATATCAAAATTTTTCACATATTCCTGTGTTCTTTTACTACAGTAATAATTCTACAAATAAAATCAATTAAAAAATAAAATAAAAAAACCAACAGCATGAAGGCAATTGAAAATATTCAAAAGACGTCATCGAATCTCTTTCTCTTAGCAAGCTATATTTCTAACAATGAATTGTTTTTCTAATTTTACCTAATCTGTTTTATTGTCAAATACATTATCCAACTATAAGCAATTAAAAAATAACAAGGAATAAAATCAGACAAAAAGAACCGTTCGAATAAACAAAATCAATTACTTCAAAGTTTAAGCACTTATTTCTCCGATTGACATCACCTAATCAAAAATTGTTTCAGAATCTTTTTTGTAGAGAATTTATAAAGCTTTCAAATAATTTCTATCCACTTATCACGATTTCCCAAACTGGTTCGAGACATTAATGAAATTACACGAAGTTCCCAAAACATTTCATGTCTGTTCATAAAATATTTTATTCTAACCCTTCCTTAACTCCAAACGTAACCAAAAGTTTAACACGTTAGTTTTGATGAAATTCAAAAATGCAAAAAATGTTTCAACTGAATCCCATGATTCTAAGTAACCAAACCAAAAACTTGATTTAACAACTTTTTTTCCGATTTTCTCAGAAACGGTTAAAGCTATCGCCTTAAAAATGGTTTCATTCGTTTTACTAGCCCAAGAAGCCTATAAAACAAGTACTTACAAGCATATGAACTCAAAAACGTAAGCGTTACGATTTTTTTTTTTGCGGGAATTTCGCCCCAAATGCCATCCAGTGGGCGGATTTTGCTGGTTAACGAACTTGACCTTTCAAATTGGACGACGGATTTTTGTACCAAATTTCATCAAAATCGTACCATTAGGGAAGACAGAAATCTGCGAACAGACAATATATATATAATATATATATATATATAAAAAAAAGTCCGTCTCGCAGGACTGCATCATCTTAGCGCGGTTCCGTTCATATCCCTAGTCTAATTTGGAAAGGTTAAAATAGAAGCAGTTATTATTTTGGTTCCACCAGTCTTTTTTTTAAAATTAATTATTATAATGGCGTGTCAACCCTTAAGGTCACTAACGCCATTCCTGTGAGTAGTAAAGTCTTGAAAGGTCATGATTTACAATCTTACCTGGAAGGGTCCGCTACACTAGAAACAGACCCGCTAGTGACAAGGTCTTGGAAATCTATATTTCTAACAATAAATTGTTTTTGTTATTTTACTTAACAAGTTTTATTGTCAAATACATTATCCAACTATTAGCAATTAAAAAATAACAAGAAATGAAACAGACAAAAAGAACCATTGGAATAAACGAAATCAATTAATTTAAAGCTTTAAGCACTTTTTTCTCCGATTGACATCGCCTAATTAATACTTTCTTCAGAACCTTTTTTGTAGAGCATTTAGTAAGCTTCCGAATGGTAATCTTCCGCTTCACAAGATTGTCAACGGTTTTCGAGATACTAACGAAATTATACAAAGTTACCAAAACTTTTTTTGTCTGTTAATAAAATATTTTATTCTAACCCTTCCTTTACTCTAAACGTAACAAAAATTTCAACATATTAGTGTTGATGAAACTCGAACATGCAGAAAATGTTTCAACTGTATCCCATAATTCTAAGTACCAAAATCAAAGACAAAGAACCCTCCCTAGGAAGGACGCTAGGCAGTTGAAAAGCTATATATCTTGGAAATCCATGTCACTAACATTAAATTGATTTTCTTATTTTTCTTAACCTGTTTTATTTTCAAATACATTATCCAACAATAAGCAATTAAAAAATAACAAGCAATAAAAAACTGACAAAAAGAACAGTTCGAATAAGCGAAATCAATTACTTTAAAGTTTTAAGCTCTTATTTCTCTGATTGACATCGCCTAATCAAAACTTTCATTAGAACCTTTTTTTTTAGAGAATTTAATAAGCTTTCTAATGGTATCCTTCCGTTTACCAAGATTTTCAACCTTTTTCGAGATATTAAGGAAAGTAAACAAAGTTACTAAAACTTTTTATGTCTATTAATAAAATATTTTATTCTAACCCTTCCTTAACTCCAAACGTAACCAAAATTTCAACATATTAGTTTTGATGAATGTAGAACATGCAGAAAATGTTTCAACTGAATCCCATGATTCTAAGTACCCAAACCAAAAACGGTATTCAAAAAATATTTTTCCAATTTTCTCGAAAACGGTTAAAGCTATCGCCTTGAAAATGGTTTCATTCGTTTTCCTAGCCCAGGAATAATATAAAACGAGTACTTAGAAGCTTATGAACTCAAAAACGTAAGCGTTACGATTTTTTTTGCGCGAATTTCGCCCCAAACGCCATCTTCCAGTAGGCGGATTTTGCTGGTTAACGAACTTGACCTTTCAAATTGGACGAAGGATTTTTGTACCAAATTTCATCAAAATCGGACCATTCGTCTTCTATCTAGAGAGCGAACAGACAAATATATATATATATATATATATATATATATATATATAAATAAATATATACATATATATATATATATATATATATATATATATATATATAAATAAATATATACATATATATATATATATATATATATATATATACAAATTTGAACCACCGTTATTTTCGGTCTCTAGGGGTTCTGAAACGCGAAATTTTCTAGTCGGCACTTCCGGATTGTTTCATTGTATCAACCCTATAAGCGGGGTTCCTCCCTATGGGGGAGGGAGGAACTGCGCTAAAAAGTCCGACTCGCAGGAACTGCGTCATCTTAGCGCGGTTCCAGTTCTTTTTTTTCTTTTTTTTTTTTTTACGGCTCATCTACATCTAGGTCATTAGCGCCGACATCTAGGGTTTAGCGAGGAATTTTACCAGCGAGCCGTGGGATGATAAAATTCCTGCCAGAGGTCGGGAATCGAACCCACCATCTCCCGCTTATGAATCCAAGGCGCTAGCCCTTAGACCATGGGAGACCCCGGTTCTTGTTCATATCCCTATTCTCATTTGAAAAGCATAGAATAGAAACAGATAATATTTTCCTCGGCCTTTGTTCAAAGGGTTTTATGGCTATACCTGGGGTTAGGGTCGGGTCCGCAAGACCCTAGAAACCTCTTCTAGCGATACTTCATTTCATACGTTTCAAAGAATTGGAAAATATCAAAAATTTTCACATATTCCTGTGTTCTTTTACTATAGTAATAATTCTACAGATAAAATCAATTAAAAAAATAAAATAAAAAAAACCAACAGCATAAAGGCAATTGAAAATATTCAAAAGACGTCATCGAATCTTTTTCTCTTGGCAAGGTATGTTTCTAACAATGAATTGTTTTTCTTACTTTGCCTAATCTGTTTTATTGTAAAATACATTATCCAAATATAAGCAATTAAAAAATAACAAGGAATAAAAACAGACAAAAAGAACAGTTCGAATAAGCAAAATCCATTACTTTAATGTTTTAAGCACTTATTTCTCCGATTGAGATCGCCTAATCAAAACTTTCATCAGAACCTTTTTTTGTAGAGCATTTAGTAAGCTTTCTAATGGTATTGTTTCGTTTGCCAATATTCTCAACCTTTTTCGAGATATTAAGGAAAATATACAGAGTTACCAAAACTTTTTATGTCTGTTAATAAAATATTTTATTCTAACCCTTCCTTAACTCCAAACGTAACCAAAATTTCAACATATTAGTTTTAATGATAGTAAAACATGCAGAAAATGTTTCAACTGAATCCCATGATTCTAAGTACCCAAACCAAAAACGGTATTCAAAAAGTATTTTTCAAATTTTCTCAAAAACGGTTAAAGCTATCGCCTTGAAAATGGTTTCATTCGTTTTACTAGCCAAAGAAGCCTATAAAACGAGTACTTACAAGCTTATGAACTCAAAAACGTAAGCGTTACGATTTTTTTTCCGCGAATTTCGCCCCAAACGCCATCTTCCAGTGGGCGGATTTTGCTGGTTAACGAACTTGACCTTTCAAATTGGACGACAGATTTTTGTACCAAATTTCATCAAAATCGGACCATCAGGGAAGCCAGAAATCCGCGAACAGACAAATATATATATATATATATATATATACAAATTTTAACCACCGTTATTTTCGGTCTCTAGGGGTTCTGAAACGCGAAATTTTCTAGTCGGCACTTGCGGATTGTTTCATTGTATCAACCTTATAAGCGGGGTTCCTCCCTATGGGGGAGGGAGGAACCGCGCTAAAAACACGTGTCTGTCTGTTTGTTCCTTATACAAATCCACACCGTTTGACCCATTTTGACCAAACTTGGAATAATGGTAGGTCTTGATACGAGAAATCTCCTAGGCTAGGTCAAAAAAATCTACCAGCTGTCTGTATGTTTGTCCCTTATACAAATCCACACCGTTCGTCCGATTTTGACTAAACTCGGTACACATGTGGATCTTAATCTGAGGAGTGTCGTAGGCTAAGTCGAAAACGTCTACCAGCTGTCTGTCTGTATGTTTGTCCCTTTTACAAATCCACACCGTTCGTCCGATTTTGACCAAACTTGGAATAATGGTAGGTCTTGATACGGCGATTGCCATAGACTGTGTGCCCAGTGATTTTGATCACTGGGCACACAGGTTGGTCTTGATCAGGGGAGTGTCATAGGCCAGGTCAAAAACGTTTTTTTTTTTTTTTTTTTTTTTTTTTTTTTAATAAAAATCCACACTGTTAGACCGATTTTTACAAAACTTGGCATACATGTATGTCTTGATACGGGGGGGGGGGGGGGGTGTTATAGGTTAGGTCAAAATCGTCTAGGACTCCCAGTTGGGAGGTCACGGGTTCGAAACAGTTACAGATTCGTGTTATTTGAATTTTATAATACTTATTTGGTTTCTAATTTATTTAGGCTTTTCTATAAGAAAAGAAAAGAAAAGAAAGTAGGTGTAGCATGGCACGCCGGGTAACAGCTAGTATATATATATATATATACAAATTGTAACCACCGTTATTTTCGGTCTCTAGGGTTTCTGAAACACGAAATTTTTTAGTCAGCACTTCCGGATTGTTTCATGAGATCAAACTTATAAGCGGGGTTCCTCCCTATGAAGGGAGGGAGGAACCACGCTAAAAGAAAAAAAAAAAGGGTTTTTCGTTTCCTATAAAAACGCAAAAAACTATATATATATATATATATATATATATATATATATATATATATATATATAAAGTATATGTTTTATCTTCCACCCCCTCGACTCACCCACCCCCACCCACAAAACAAAACAAAAAAAAGATTTGGTCCCTGAAGATCACATCTTTAATGTGCCTCCATAACCAAGGGTGTTAGGTCTGAAGATTGAGCCGGCCAAGATACTGGCCCACCATGTCCTATCCAACGCCATGAATAGTTAGTGTCCAACTAATTTTGGACGACCCTCCTGTAGTGGGCTGGACAACTGTTGATTTTGAACCAGCTTCCCAATCTTTGTACCAAAAGGACTTCCTCCAAGAACAACGACTAGAACTACTACTAAAATTAATCTTGGTCTTTAACTTAGGATCTACACAATAATTAAAAATATTGTATAAAGAAGTGTATAGTTTGAAACAGTGGGGGAACCCATGTAAATTTTTAAATATTGTAAGTATAGGTATATTCCAAATTTGTAAATATTTTTAATTCTGGTGATACTGGTCAACAGCCCAGATCAAATAGGAGAATGAAAAATAAATATATGATACTGATAAAAGTATGCTTAGCCCGTGGCAAGTATTGCATTGTGGACTTATCGCGCCCAGGGATTGATATGCTAATCAACTGGCAGCACTCTAAAGGTTAAAGGATACTCCACTTATTTTCAAGAGAATTTTCAATTCTCATACAGAGAAAACAGCTCTATACTATCTTATCAGTAGGATAGAGAGAATGCTAGAACATCTGGAGGTCACAGTTGGTGCCTTCTGGATGGGTAAAATTCTGAAATCCAGGACCGCCTCTAGAGGAATCGACAGTGAAGGTGAAACCTGCAGCTGGATATCCTCAGGGAGTTATTTACTTATTGTAGCCGTTTTCATGTAGCACGGGCATCTATGTTCAGAATATATACGCTCAAAATCCATTTCTAAGGAATACTACTTGGCCAGGGGGCCCAGATAGGAAACAAGGATTACTTACGAAGTGTTTCTAGAAAGTATACCTAGCACGATGAAAGTAATGATAATGGACAGCGCTTAGCAGAGTTTGCTGCTGCTTGCAATTTTAAAATTAAAAGCACATTTTTTCAACACAAGTGTAACCATTTGGGAACATGGAAAATTCCAGATGGAGGTGTAAATCAAATAGATCATAATTTGATATCATCGAGAAGCGCATCTTGTATAACTGATCTTAGGCCATGTAGAGGCCCTAACTGTGATTCCGATAATTTTCTCCTTAAAGCTCTTTTTAGGCACAGATTATCCAATGTTCAGAAAGGAAATAGAATAAAAAGGAAAAGATGGAATATTTAAAAATTAAATTGCTAGGAACTCAAGGAGTCTTTCGAGGAAACTCTGAGAAACAAAATGGGAAATGGCGCTGAACCAAATGATCCAACAGAGGAATGGAATATTTTGAAGCCAATTGTTGAAGAAACGGCTGATCAGATACTAGGAGAAAATATTCCCAAAAGGAATGGTGAATGGTTTGACAAGGAATGTGCTAACGCCATTTTACAAAGAGACACCAGAGGCAACAGAGAAAAATATCTTCTTAGCAAGGAATGGGCAAAAACTTGCAGACGCAAGAAACGAGAATGGTTAACGAGGAGGATTGAGAATATGGAGAGAATGAAGGAGTGTAAGGAAGAAAGGAAGTTTTATCAGTCAGTAAGAAGGATGATGAAGAGCTTTCAACCTAGAATGAATATATGGCGTAACAAGTATGGGTTACTGATTGGCGAAGAAAAACTTGTTCTTGATAGATGGGCAGAGAATTTTGAATGCCAAAACTCAGAATGAAGAAGTGGCAATTAATATTACCGATCACAGTGCTTTGTCGAATAGGGAACTCGGAACCGTGGTTTCCCCTGATCTCGAGCCTCCCTGCTATGAAGAATTCCTGGATGCATTGAACCTCTTGAAGAGTAACAGGGTGAAGAGTAATAAGAATTTACGACCTGATTTTTGATATATGGAATAAAGAAAAAACGTCTGAAAACTGGTGTTTGGGACTTATAATTCTCATTTTTAAAAAAGGAGGCGGGACTGTATGCCAAAATTACTGGGGCGTAAAGCTTTTTAATGAGGCATTTAAAATCCTATCAAATCTTCTTACTACCAAGCTTAAAATTTACTATGAGCAGATCCTCGCGGATTATCAGTGTGGATTTCGCGCAAACAGAGGCATATCTGATCAGATGTTTGTCCTGAGGCCAGTCCTTGAAAAATGCTATGAATTATATATAGATGTTCACATGCTCTTTATTGATTTCGAGCAAGGTTTTGATAGAGTTGACAGAAAACAGCTATTCAATGCCTTGACAGATTTTAGCATATCCCTGAAGCTGATTAATTTGATAAAAATGGCAATGTCCCAATGCAGGCCAGTGTGCCCAATGGTAATTGAAAAAGAAAAAATATAGAATTTACCTCTGGAGTAAGACAAGAAGATGTCCTCTCAGCAATCCTATTTAACCTAGTACTCCACAAAGCTATAGGAAGTATTGATACAAATGGTTCATTGGTTTACCGTTCATATCAGATTCTCAGTTATGCAGATGACATTGTGATCTTAGCAAGAAGTGAGGAAGTTTTAAGAGAGGTACTCACCAAGCTGGCCCATGAAAGTAAAAAAAGTTGGACTCGAGATTAATGAGTCCAAAACAAAATACATGGTTATGTCAGCATCTGAAGTGAGAAGAAGATCACGTAATCTAATTCATAATGATTACAACTTTGAAGATGCTAATCATTTCACAGAAATTAATTCTGAAAATAAGATCAATGATGAGATCAAAAAAAGAATTAAAAGTGGCAATAAAGCTTATTACGGCCTCATGAACTTGACATGAAGTCGACTAAGCTATCTAAGCGCACCAAATTACAAATGTACAAGTCACTTATCAGACCAGTAGTGTGCTATGGCAGTGAAGCATAGACACTAAAAACAAAGGACCTGCAGGCGCTTACGAGTCTTTGAGCGAAAAGTGATAAGACACAGTTTTGGTCCTATCTGGGAACAAGGTGTCTGTTGTATAACGAATAACAAAGAACTGGATGAACCCAATAGCCATAGGTTTATCAAGTCAAGAAGAATAAGTTGGCATGAACATGTTGAAAGGTTACCCAACGACAGAATGATAAAGAAGGTCACAAGAGAACCCTTCCCAGGAAAGAGAAATGGAGAATGTCCTAGGAAAATCTGGCAAAAGGACCTGGAAGAGAAACTGAGAAAAATTGGACCTAAGAAAATTGTTCAGGAGGCCACATAAAGAAAAAAATATATATATTTACTAATATTATTTTTAAAAAAATAGCTAGTAGAATTAATTTATAGAGACATTGTAGAGCTAACAATAAAAAAAGAAAACTCAGTACACTACAGTTCGAGGGAGAATTAAAATATAGTCACATACGGCTGAAAGAAGTCAAGGACAGGTAGAGGCTAGACTCCTTTGCTTGGAAGGAGTGTATATAGCCAGCCGACCCATGCAATACTGTCGCACACTTAGCTACCCAGTGCTTAGCTACGTAAGCGTTAAACAAGGGTTTCATGTTTAAAACAAAATAAAAGCCAAATTTATAAATGTGTAAAAATAAATTTAAAGAGAAAGTTGGCTTTGTTTTTTAAAATAATTTCATTATGATGTTAAATTTTGCAACAAAAAACAATCATGATTTATGTTTCAAATGATCAAATATATCAATCAAGAGTTAATAACCAAGTTTATTTCTACCAAGAGTTTACATAACAACAGAAATTACCAACTGTTCCATAAAAGCCTCTTGGTCCACAAGATCCAACACCATATTTTCTAATTGATTTGATTGCACATTCTTCAATCTCTGTGTCCTCACTTAGTCCAAGGAAACTAAAAGATGCTAAATTCAGACATCTTACTCCTTTAATAAATACATACTTCCCATACTGCAAAATAAAAAAAAGATTAAGAAATGTTATCACATTATTTTTCAAACAATTTAAATAATAAAAGGCTGTAGCCGGGTAAGCATGGGTTGTCGGCCCCAGAAAGGTTTTTGCTTGAAATCTGGAGGGTCAAACTAGTCCCTTAAAAGTGGCCTAAAGCCAAATTTTCAGCTCTGAATGTTTACCCCCCGTCGAATGAAAAAAAGAAAACCAAAATTGCCTTGAAAATTTATATCTCAGGATTGAGTTATCTGATCAGAATGAATAGAAAAGGAAAATATTCATCTTTCTTAAGGCTTTTAGAAAAAAAATAATTCGGCTTTCGGCGACATCGCGTTCAATTGTTTTTTTATTTTTTAATTATTTTTTTAAGGAGTATCCGTTTTGGTACAATCAAAATTCTCTTACCATCCTTGTACAACCTCAATTTTTTTCGAGACGATCCAAGCGGTACGCCATAGTAAAAAAAAATCGATTCTTTTTTGGTATATATTATGGAAAAGCCAAGAGGGTTATGTTTAATTGTAAATTAATAATTAATTATATATACAATATTTTCGATTATTTATTAAATGTTTGTTGATAAAGATGTCAATCCGAGAAATAAGTGCTTAATACTTTAAAATTGTTAGTATTGTTCTTTTCAATGGGGTTTACCTAACATTTAAATTGGTTGTTATTCTGATTTTTTTTAATTGAATTTAATAGTAAAATTATAATTTTAATAAAATAAGGCATGAAAATGAGAAACGTATTTTTTTTTTTTTTTTTTTTTTTTTTTTTTTTTACGGCGGTTTGACAACTAGGCCATTATTGTCCGCTTTATCAATGGTTATTGTTTAGAGTAATCCTATTATTTATTTCTTTTATACATCGGCTCCGTAACTAAGACGATTAAGCAGATAACGATATGTGTGACGTCTGAGTTTCACTGAATCAAGTTAATAAATAGTGTAAATAAAACAAGTAATCTTACTAAGAATCATTCAATATCTGTAATCCGCTCCTTTTCTATTTAAATAAGCGAAGGTTTCTGCGTACAAATAAGTATCATCTGAGTAATATTTGAGTGCAGCTCTATAAAGTGACATCGTGTGTTTAGTAAGCACATTTTTTTTTTTTTTTTTTTTTTTTTTTTTTTTTTACGGAACATCAACAAATCTTGGCTATTAGCGCCGACATCCAGGGTGCAGGAATCTTCTCAGCGAGCCCTGAGATGGGAAAATTTCTGGCGCCGGTGGGGATCGAACCCACCATCTCCCGCTTATGAATCTACCGCGCTAGCCACTAGACCACGGGAGAACCTAGTAAGCACATTCTTACTTAAAATATGGCGCATTAAAGAACAAATAATCCAAAGTGTCCTATTTGTGAAAAGCTTGTAAAAAAAAGTTCCAGGTATATCTAAAAAGATAGTATTACCTGCTGATGTAGAGGAATACTTCGAAGTTTCAGGCAAACGAGTATCTATGGGTGATATTGTATGCGGAAGGTGTCGTGTAACAAGTTTACCTGATTCAGAAGAGAATGTGATTATAAAACAGGGTCGGCAGAATCGAGTTCGTCAGATGATAGCACGAGTTCAGATGATTCGACTGTAGAAATAGTACGCCCCCCCCCCCACAGGATAGCACAGATTGTGAATTCATAGAAGTCCAGAAAGAATTTCTGGAAAATCATATGTCATCCAAAGTGAAGCTTTCAAATGGAAGTTTCTTGCGTCGCCAGTCATTGGCTTCAACCTCTGCTCCTAATGTATTTTCAACATACATCTGACATTTTTGCTTTAACGTACCATGTACTGATTCAACAGGCCAACGGAATTTTGTTACAAACCTAGATTCGTTTGATTCAGCAGATGTTAATTGCTTTCGTCTTCCTTTCATGGCTGGCATTATTACTTGAAAGCCCTTATTTTCTAAATCATATTTTACGTGGCGAAAACCTCGGTTCACTATACAAATATCATCCTGTACCATCAATTTGCAAAAGCCTCCTGGATCACTTACTGCCTCCTTCATGATACTTGCATCATTCACATTTGCTAGGCATGGTCCTAACATATCAACTCAGTCAATATCAATATCAGGCGTGCGTACGGTAAATGGCTTACATAGAGGCACATTCTTCTGTATAGAAACCCATTTTCTTTGATATTCCTTGTTAGAACTTTTTTGATGACGTGCATATGTACCATCGCAATTAACATGAGCTTATTACCGGCATTGTGCATTTGTTTTGCGGGAACAAAACAAATGCACAATGCCAAGACAAAACAAATGCAATTTCTCTAGAGTGGTTTTCAATAAGATCAGCTTTTTTGCCGCAGCAATTCCAAAACGAGTAGGAAGCACATCTACTTCAAAGGCCGGAATAACTGATGCTGAGAAATCGGAAACAAATGGTTCTCGTTCCAGCTGAAGAAATGATGATATCAATTTATTCGAGTTTCCTGTTCATAGCTGTGCTATCCTGGGGGGGGCGTGCTATTTCTACAGTCGAATCATCTGAACTCGTGCTATCATCTGACGAACTCGATTCTGCCGACCCTGTTTTATTATCACATTCTCTTCTGAATCAGGTTTTCTTCTTTTTAAACTTGTTACACGACACCTTCCGCGTACAATATCACCCATAGATACTCTTTTGCCCGAAACTTCGAAGTATTCCTCTACATCAGCAGGTAATACTATATTTTTGGATGTACCTGCAACTTTTTTTACAAGCTTTTCACAAATAGGACACTTTGGAAAAAAAAAATCATCGAAAAAAACGGATAATAATCTTTATCAACAAACATTTAATAAATAATCGAAAATATTGTATATATAATTAATTATTAATTTACAATTAAACATAACCCTCTTGGCTTTTCCATAATACATACCAAAAAAGAATCGATTTTTCTTTACTATGGCGTACCACTTGGATCGTCTCGAAAAAAATTGAGGTAGTACAAGGATGGTAAGAGAATTTTCACAAAAAGTTTGGTGATTGTACCAAAACGAATACTCCATAAAAAAAATAAAAAAACAATTGAACGCGATGTCGCTGAAAGCCGAATTATTTTTTTTCTAAAAGCCTTAAGAAAGATGAATATTTTCCTTTTCTATTCATTCTGATCGGATAACTCAATCCTGAGATATAAATTTTCAAGGCAATTTTGGTTTTCTTTTTTTTATTCGATGGGGGGTAAACATTCAGAGCTGAAAATTTGGCTTTAGGCCACTTTTAAGGGACTAGTTTGACCCTCCAAATTTCAAGCAAAAACCTTTCTGGGGCCGACAACCCATGCTTACCCGCCTACAGCCTTTAAGCCATAAAATCAAGTTTTGTACATATACACTAAGTATTTTTAACCTTTCAGCAGGCGCATTGGGGTACTGAATACCCCAGGCTCAGTTTTCTTCTTTTTTTTATGTCAAAATGCCTTTATGGTGGTCCAAGGAGTTCATTCTTCAAACACTTCCCCAGCTTCTTTTACTACCATTCCTGTCCCTGACCCAGGGAAGCCTTAGTACTGTCACTTATTGCGAGCAAAAAAGTAATGGAACTCAGTACTCTACATGCCCACTGGTGTTATAAATACAGAATTATCGTTTTTATAGAATCTTGTGAGTTTTAAATGTAGAAGTGAGGTTTTAAATGATTTCAGTAGTTACCATAGCTTTTCCCTTTGGATTCACAATTAAATTAGAAACGTGAACATGTAAGTATATGATTTTTCTTTTTTAGTTTTTATTCAATTGAAGCAGTTGGTATATTATTTATCCATGATTTTTCACTAGGCCTGATAACACTAAAAAGGTGAAGATATTTCTGCTCTACTACAGGATGAGGCATAAATATTGAGGAGATAGAAAAAAGTGGTGGGGATTTGAATTACCAGGAAGTTCAGGTTTGTTAAGTGGCCATCATCATCATGATAGCTGCTCTGAATAAGAAGTGGGAAGCTCAAGTGATGAATTTGAAGGGGGGGGGATGATTGTTTTATTGAAATAGATGAAGTTTTCAAAAAGAAACCACTCTGTCATATTGTTTTCAACGATGCACAGCACTGCTGATCTGGTCGCCGAAACAGGAAAGCCACATAGGATTAATTAAATAAGACCAACGGAGGACGTTGATACTGTTGATGAAATTGCAACTGAATACTCAGTATTTAGAATGACAGGAATATGGTCAATGATTAATCCCTTTTAAAGAAATATGAAGCACTAAAGGTTAGGCGGATTTCCTAGAAACACTTGCATTGCACCTGATGAATGAACAGGGTGTCTACTACTCTTGTGAAAGCCAATTTCAGGACTTTTTCATGATTTGAAAGGCAAATTTCACGCCCTAAAAAAAGAAAATTATTTCACTTAAATAGAAAAAGCCTTAACAATTAACTTAAAATGATTTGTGACCTTACACAGATTACCATGATATCTATAAACTTACAATATTATAATAAACATAAACAATTAATAAAATGAACATCATATGTTAAAGAGGATAGTCACATTAATTTTTAAAATGAAGAAACATTTCAAAATGACTGTGGAATTAGCAGCCTAAAAAATATTGGGGTCTTTTGTATAATAAGCATACACTTTTCAAGAACTAGTAACAGTTACTCATTTTATTATTATTTGGAACATATGATTCACCTCTAACCTAAGTCATACCATGGTCTGAGGAAGGTTCCAGGAATGCGATATAAGCACTATCCAGTAAATCATAGTGAAAATTTTGTAGATCCCATTACTAGAGCCCACACACAGAAAATTGAGTCTTTGTGGGCTAGTTTGAAGCGAAGGAACAAGATTGAATGCGGAACAAGTAGGGCATTATTGGATTCATATTTGTGTGAATTTGTGTGGAGAAGAAGATATGAGAAGGAAGAGCTATTTCATAAAATATTGCATTCAATGTTTGAATATTGGCCACCTTCAGCATGATTTATTTTGTTCAGTATTAAATAAAGTTATTTTATTTTTTATAAACAAGCATTTATCTTGTTTTGTAAAGATAACCTAGAGTTTAGTAAAGTAACAGTAGAGTAACTGTTACTAGTTCTTGAAAAGTGTATGCTTATTATACAAAAGACCCAAATATTGAACAGTGGTAGTAGAATTAAAAATTTCTAAAAATAAACATTTATTGTCAAAGTACATATGTAATTTAGTTACTTAATGTGCAAAGAATTTAATATTTAAGTCTGCACATATGTAAATAATGCATAATTGATGTGTAAATGCTGCAACAAAGGAATCTAACAGAATAAGGGGGTGGAGGAGTCAGAAACTGGATTGCCATACAAAAACGGCAACAATTATAAATGAGCGGAAGTCCCAGGATTATGTTAGACTCTGGTAAAACAGAAATTTCGTAACATGGTTTCAGAATTCATGACTTTTTCGTGGTTTTTGTGCCCTATTTTCTATTTCGTGACATTTTCATGATTATCGTGACGTTTTCGTGCAGTAGACACCCTGATGAACATCTAAGAAGGTCACAAATACCATCCTTTCCAACTTTTGTCTCCAAATTTTTGAGAAGGCAATATCCACCAGAAGAAGACGGTAGCTACAGCAGGGCCATCGGACAAAAATAAGTAGGTAAGATGTCATGTATGTGAAAGAAGAAAGTTCATCAATACAACAAAAACATGTGCAAGATTACCTGGCTATTACACGTAATAGTTGAACCCATATACATTCCTTAAGTGGTGATGAATAACTTTATGTTCAATTATTTTTTATTTGTAATTATTATTTACTGTTTTACTGATTTCATCAGGTTTTTATATTTATCTTTCTTTTATCGATAATTTTCAGCTTTAAATGAACTTAACAAATTAAAAAAAAAAGTATTTTTATCTACATGGCTTTAAAATAGATTATAAAATAAGTCACTAACATTTGGATAAATATTTATTAACATATTATATTAAGAAATTTTTATTAAAAAAAATAAAATAAAAAAAAATGCAAAAAGGAGCTCAGACAATTTTTCCAAAATGGCTTTATAGTTCATTAACAAGGGATAGTCACTTTCCCGGGCTTGTTCAGATCTAATGAGTGAGCTTTAGATAAAATTTAGTATCTATTAAAAAATGTTAATATAATAATTACCTTGCTCTCAATAATTCTAATCTCTTTTGGCTCACAATTCTCGGTGCTGACAAGAGGGGAAGGATCATATTGGGCTATAAAAGCTTCTTCCTCCTGAAAATAAAATTGCTTTTATGTAGATAACTCGCATATGAATATCATAGGATTATTAAATATTTTGTAAAATCTTCATTAAAACGTTTCAATATTTACATAATTACAATATGCACTCAATAATTCACCATAACATCCATGATAGGAAATGAAATAATAGTTTGTTAATTAAACAAGCTTAAGGTGATTAATAAAAAATTGGATTTATTACCATCTTTCTAGAATTGTAATATCCACAAAGAAAATATTGAAGGCATAATGCACTGATCAGATCAGTGCATCTATTATGGTGTAGTATATGTAAAAAGAAATTGTTAGCTATTTATGTGGCATTCTACCCCGTTTCACATAAAACAGTATAAGTTTAAAATACAATCATATTTTTATTACAAGTGGGCCAAAGCTGATAAGAGATTTAGAGTTTGATATCCGATAGTAGTTATAACAAGTAAATAGAAATAAAACTGTGCCAACATTAATTGCTCTTCGAATAATTGCTTGGCAATTTAATCTGAAAAGAGAAGAGATTTTTTTTCAATTCCTTCAAAGAAAAATATTTTTTTTGTTAAGTAGAAGTTGATGCCATAGTTATGCTGACAAAATATTAGCAATATTCAGTTCCTAAGAAATCTTGATTTATAAATAGATCACAATTAATGTGTATAAGTGATTTTTTTTTTTAAATAAATTGTCCTGTTATGTGAATTTTTAATATTTCTTTTGCAATTATGTATAATTCTAAATATTTAATGAAATCAAAATGTTTAATAAATAAATTTTAATGAAACCAAAATAAATTTAAGTGTACCAATACTTTTTTGAGCCACTGTATGTAAAGAACATATTTTCCAATTTAAAATAAATTTATTTGTTTTAATTTACCTCTTCACTTAACCTATTTATTTTTTTAGATGATTCCCTCTTCTTGAAACAAAACCATATTATGAGGACTGCCACCATTACTTGTAGGTAGACATGAAATTGAGGTACCTGAAAGAAAGTGTAAAATAAGTTATTCAACATTTTATCTGCAAATTCATTATCTTGAAGTTATTAAATAACACAAAACAGCAACATTATATTCACTCAAAAGATATTCTCACAAATTCTATATCAGTCCTGGCCACACAGTAATTGTAAGAAAACTAAATGCATTTTCTTGGTACATAAATCCAAAAAATATTGTGTCCTTCCAAAACTAATGTATTTAATAAATCCTTTCAGGGGCCATATGAGTCATGTTTAATTAAAGTATTTTATCAGTTTAAAGAGAATAATTTATTTAAAAAGAATTTAATGATTATTATTATTACATTTCTAATCTACAGATATTAGAAATGTAATAATAGTAATAAATAGGCAGGGAGTGACTGAAACGCGCAGTTGCTTTACGAACCCCCCTTTCTGAGTACAGTACACTGCCAACAACACAGTACAGAAAGGTGAACAGTAAGTGGAAGTTGAACATTCGAAAGCTTACTAAATTCCCTACAAAAAAGGTTCAGATGATATTTTCAATCGGGCGATGTCAATCCGAGAAATAAGTGCTTAATACTTTAAAATTGTTAGTATTGTTTTTTTCAATGGGGTTTACCTAACATTTAAATTGGTTGTTATTCTGATTTTTTTAAATTGAATTTAATAGTAAAATTAATATTTTAATAAAATAAGGTATGAAAATGAGAAACGTATTTTTTTTTTTTTTTTTTTTTTTTTTAAGGCGCATCTACATCTAGGTCATTAGCGCCGACATCCAGGGTGCAGCGAGGAATTTTCCCAGCGAGCCCTGAGATGAGAAAATTCCTGCCGGAGGTGGGAATCGAACCCACCATCTCCCGCTTATGAATCCAAGGCGCTAGCCACTAGACCACGGGAGACCCAGAGAAACGTATTGGTAATAGTATTTTCCATGGCGAACGTTGAGGAAGTGGGGGGAGTCATTTCCTCTTAGAATACTATCAGTTTCGTGTTGTGGTCCCTTAAAATTGTCTTTCTCTTTGAGATGTCATTTTATATTTTTCAGGAAAGATCAAAGCCTACCAATAACTGTTTCTACTCCTTTGCTAATGACACTATTGATATGAACGGAACCATGCTAATATGAACGAAACCATGCTAAGATGACGCATTTCTTGCGAGTCAGACTTTATTCATATAATAATATAAAATATTTTGAATAACATTACTTGTAACAATAAAGTTACTTTCATTTCTGATGTTTTCAGTTCTGATTACTAAATGTAACATACACGATTAAACTTGACAGTAATAAACAGTAGAAAACAACTCCATTTTACTAAGATGTACTCTTGCTCTTAGTTAATTTTATCTGAATTACATTAATTGAGTAATAGGGTTGAATTATTAACAATTATAGCACATCCATGGCCTTTAATATTAGATTAAATCCAACTAATCTCTTAAATATTTTATCCTAGACTTGAATCTTTTAAATTAAAAAAAATTGTTCTTATTTAATAATTCTTATTATGAATTAAATGGATGTTATTTAAAAATAAATACTTTTTACAATATTGAGAAAATAAACTAATCCGATGGGAGTAATGAAATATTAAGAATTTAAAGCTAAAACATTAATATATATCATTGTGTGTTCTAACAAATGTTTCTTTGATATAATTATAAAAACATCTATAATAGTTTTTAATTCAATGTCTTTGATCTAAACAAATATTTACTTCCTATGTCATTCATTATTTAAGGATAAATATTCTTCTTCATAGCTCCCCTGCAAAAATAATTCTAATACAAAAATATCCTACCAAAAGAATTGTTTTATTATTGACAGTTAGAGTCATCAAACAATGGGGTTATATTTTTATGAGGGAGAAAAATACTCAATCAATTTGCTTACCAACTCTCCTACAACATAGGTAACTGGATCCACAATAAAATCCATGTTTAGCTGACAAAGCTGTTTAAATAAGTTCAAGTTTATTTTTCCTTTAATTATTACTTTAAGATACAAGTAGGAAAGCTAAAAATGTTTGTTTGCGGGTTAAAACATAAATGATAACAATGAAAGAACATACAACAGCATTTAAAACTTCCCAGTCAAAAGTTGGCGTTCAGGACGAAGCGCTCATTAAGAGGTATAGACTCGTAACAATATGTATCGAAAAATTTAATCGCAGTAACGTTAGTTTAAAAAAAAATGAGGTAAATGCATTTTCGGAAATTATTCCAGAAGAATAAAAAAGTCAATCCATTTTTATTAAAATCAATATACAGAAAAATTTTCACTATTATTCTGTAGATTTTTTGCTATTCAAAAAATGAAAAAAACAAAATTACAACTTGTAATAGTGACCTTAACATTTCGTTTAAAAATATGTTGGATATATCTAGTTTTAATATTAAAATACAGACGTTTGGCTATTTTATAATTAATTAAATTTTAACGGCCATTTATTATTAACTACGAATTTTAGGACGTATTTTATAATTAACTACAGTGGCTCACAGTCAAAATGATGCTAGATATTTACTTTAAAAAAATATATTTAATACCAACCCACAATTTATTCTGAAAAATCTTTGTTTACAAAAATACAGTAGGATCATTAGGCTAGAACATACAATAGTTAAAAATTTACTTGAGATCAAATCATAAGATTAAACAAAAACTTTATAAATTAATATAAATTTCTAAGGTCACAATGAAAATGATGCAAAATGGAAAACGTCCAAAAATTCAAAAATATTTCAAATTTTAGTACTTTTTAGGTAATCCTTTATTATCATTTATCACATTCAAACAATTGGGCATGAATTGGACAAGCTTTTCTGTGCAAGATAGGCATATCTTCTCCCATTCTTCTTGACGCATCTTTGTGGGATATTGTTGGTTGGATATTTGATGTTTCCTCACTTCTGTTTCTAATTAACTTCATAAATTCTCTATGACGTTGAGGTCTAATGATTGGAGGGGCGATTTTCTAGTTTTGGAGATATTATATGAACCCATTCTCTTGCGAGATAAGAAGAATACTTGGGATCGTTATGTCTATAAAAAGCAAAATAATTTATTATTCCGAACTTGGTTGCAATATTTTCTTCAGGATGTCACAATAATAATGTTTATCCATTGTTTCCTCAATAAAATGATGATATTCTACCACCGAAGCAGCCATACGCCCCCTAACCATTACATGATCACCGCAATGTTTGATGTTCAGGCGAAGATTATTCCCATGGAGCTCTTGGTCTGCCTTTCTCCATTCGAAATATGTTCTATCAGGGCCAAACAAAGTGAATTTTGACTTAGCCAAAAACAAAACAGTTCTCCAGAAGTCCATCTCATCTTTAAATAATTCTTCTCTCTCTCTTTCGATATATATATATATATATATATATATATATATATATATATATATATATATATATGTATATATGTGTGTGTGTGTGTCGCCTGAATATGGAGCTGAATGAAAATAAACTTATGTAAACACACATAACTGATTTACTTCATTTACAAAATATACTACAGGACAATTTATTTTATATTATTTTTTTTCACACAATAGACACAGAGGGAAGTACACGCCTACACGCGCGAAACTCAGAACCAGAAAACAGGTCACGTGACATCATAGATATAGAAAGGAATTTCTATATCTACGCGTGATATAGAACACTTTTGCCAATAGTAAAATGTACGGTAATACGGTATGTTTAGCATAACTCAACACCCACCCATGCTGAAAACCATGTTAAAATAACTAGAATACAAAGAAACATATAATTTACTAATTAACAAAAAATTACAATTTTATCTCCTTTTATACCCTGTATAGAAATAAAAAAAAGTTTCACCCCGTATAATAATCAACTTTTTGTTTCATTATGTATACTTATCAAATTTTTTTTTTTATTTTTTATATATATGGCGTAGGTCATATATATATATATATATATATATATATATATATATATATATATATGTATATATATATATATATATATATATATATATATATATATATATATATATATATATCAAAAAACGTGAATATTCTTGATTGGTCAGAAACACGTGGAATATATTATCAAATTTGGTTTGATAAAATTATCAATTCCCTATTAGGTTATTTATATGAAATCAAATTGTCTTCTTATTTATCTTAGAATACTTAAAGCTTTCAAAGGTACACAACATAAGATAAGAAATTGAATCAAAGCTTAAGTTCTGAAAAGAATGTAGCTGTATTTATAAAACATCAATATGAGAAGTTTAGACATTCTCTAAATCTAAATTTTTCCGTAGCTTAATGAACTGGTACGTCTTCAGACCTTTAGTTAGGATATCAGCAATTTGATGCTTGGTCTCAATTTATTTTATTTCAATTTTCTTCGATAGTATTTACTCAAAATGAAATTATATTTTATATCAAAATATAATAATCATACTAATAACTCTACTGTTATTAGTATGATTCCCAAGAATATTTATACAACTCTTGTTGTCTTCATACACAATTATCTTGGGAATTTTAATATTTAAATATTTTACCAATTTTTCAACTCATAAAACCTCAGGTTCTTCAGAACATAGGAGCACTAGCTCAGCCTCGGTAGTTGATAACAAAAAAAATGGAATTCTGTTTCCTTGAACTCACTAATATAAGATTATTATTCAAATAATGTAAATACCCAGATTTAGATTTTCTATCTGTCTGATCTGTTGCCCACAGACAAATAACATAAGTACAGATTCACAGTAATAAGTTAAGATAGATTCTTGCTTACAACGTTTTATACTATGCAGTGACGTAACAACCGGGCCCGCAGGGCCAGTGGTGCGGGGGCACCACTTGTTACCTATTCTTTTTGTTTGTATTAATCGGTGATTTAAAAAAAAAGGTTGTGTTGGTTAATGTATTGTTTTTAACGAAATAAATGATTAAAATAATTTTTTTTCATATATATATATATATATATATATATATATATATATATATATATCGTTATTTTAAAGCAGTTGTCAGTTTCTATTAATTGTGCAATAGTTTGTGCAAGTACGGTATTGTAATGCACGTATTGGTTTTGAATGTTCCTTATTTTTAGTTCTTTGTTTTATTTGAAAAGCACTCATTTAAATTAAAAGTAATATTTTTCAATCTATTATCAGATATTTATTAATCATTATTAAAAATTTTTACAATCATATTGTTTTAGATCATTTTCTAAAACAGAAAACTGTTGTTATTTTTTGTAGTTGTAAAGAACCTGTTGGAAATAAATTGTTTACCTCAATATAATTAGGCTATTAACATGGTTAATACGAGTGATTAATTAAAAACTCCTAAAGCTACACATAATCCTCACGTCCGTAAAATGTCTCGTACGAGCAAAATGAAAAGATTAAAAGGGTTCAGAAAAGGAGGTGGTGAGTTTGTTAATGTGGAGAACGAAAGGGAATCCCCGATATGCAATGCCCGCGATACGTCGTAAAGCCAATTCCGGACGTGCCCTTCTGCAGTAATGGAAGCAATAATAGGATTAACTCCGCTAGCTATCCACATCAAGCGAGAGGCCCAGTTTGGTGCACTGAGAATTCAGTCCCTCAAAGCGAGCAAGGGTGAGAGCAGGGGACATCTCAGGAAAGACTGAAAGAGAGTGATATATGCCTCACCCGGTCGGACGAGACGATACGGACACTTGTCTTTGACAAGCAGTTCAATCTTGTTATACCTAGTCGACAGAACTGGGGGGAAAGACAGGAAAATTTTCAAAGAGACTCGTCAGTGTGGTACACTGATGGCTCTCTTAAGGATGAGAGGGCTGTTGCAGGGGTGTACGGCCCCAGAACAAAAATAGCCAGAGCTCTTGGATCCTTTGCCACTGTTTTCCAATCGGAAGTTCATGCAATTGAGATTGCAGCCCGAGAAAATCTCAAGAAAGGTGCTAAAGGGCAAAGAATATGTATAAATAGCGACAGTCAAGCTGCACTGAAGGCCCTTGCATCGCATAGTGTCTCCTCAAAATTAGTTCTTGATTGCCACAATGCCCTAAATGATCTCGGCAGACGTAACAAGGTTACACTTGTGTGGGTGCCGGGACATGAGGGCATTGAGGGCAATGAGAAGGCTGACGGCTGGCAAGGAAGGGATCGGAGGAGATACTCCATGGTCCTGAGCCGTTCTTCGGTGTATCAAAGAGCTTTGACAGAAAGGTAGTATGTAAATGCTTGGGAACAAGAAGAAATTCACAGGAATTGGCAGGCTAAGCCAGGCATGAGGCAGGCAAAACTACTTGTCCAGATTTCGAAGGACCGGGCAAGGTATTTCCTTCAATTGACAAGGACAGAACTAAGAAGGATAGTAGGGCTTCTCACAGGACATGGTCCGCTAAGAAAACACCTGTGCACGACGGGACTAATAGAGGACCCTACATGTCGCTGGTGCCTCGAGGAAGGCCTCCCTAAGATATGGAAGGCTTTAACAAATAAAAAAAAAATTGCTGGACAATCTATAATAGTATAATGCTAGCCCACTATATCATTTCAGAAAGAATTGAGAATAACATTTCATTAGGAATGCAAAAAAAAAAACGTTTTCCTTCCAGTCTCACGAGAATAAGGTACTTATGAGACGAATCAATGAATAACGTGTAGGTGATATACTCATTTCAATTAAAATCAATTAATTCCTAATCTAGGATGTATAAAAGAATTATTTGATACTTTGAAACGATTTCCGGATAAGATGATTAATCCAGAGAGCCAATAATGCACGGCCAACACAGACACAAGACTGATCGGTCGGGGTGCGGGAACGGGCAAGGGCCGAATATTCGGTCTCTTTCGTCATATCTCGCTTCCTCGGGTCTGAGAGTTCCTAATTCTATTTTTTGGCAAACCCCGTCATCAAGCAGGAAGCTTTGGAACCAATCCCGCTTCACTCGCGTCATTTTTGAATTTCGGCGGGTAGAGGCCGCGTAATCGGCCCTTGCCCGTTAAGGGGTTACGTTGGGGCAATTTGCCTTGATGGCCACCTAATGCCATCAGACCCCACACCCTTGGTTATTACTTGTCTAATCAAAGAGGTGTTTATTCAGAGTTTTATTCAAGGATTGATGAACTAACTCCTCCCCCAAATGTTTCTAGAGATCCACATCAAATTTGTGGCTATTCTACTTAGCATTGGAAGTGTTCTCTCCAGTCGTATTGCAGGTCCAAGACAAAATACAAATACTTCACCCTCTTACTATTGGGTAGCTTCTCCCTTTTAATGCTTAGGTTCGTCAGTCCTTCTATTAATGATGGGAACCAAGATTGTTTTCTTGGGATTGATATTTAGTCCATTCTTATTGTACCTGCCTGCCGTTTTCCGCAGCACATTTTTCATTAGTTCTGTCAATACTGACTGAATCTTAACTTTGATAATTTTAATAATTTAATCAGCCATAAAAAGCCGTAGGGTATTTTACCCTGTTCACTGAGTTTCTGTTAGAAATATAAATCAAATTTATATTTTTATCCATAATTATACTTTTGTAATGTAATTATTTCATAAGAAATAATCTTGTAGATTTAGACGTATTTGCTTTTAGCGCGGTTCCTCCCTCCCCCATAGGGAGGAACCCCGCTTATAAGGTCGATACAATGAAACAATCCGGAAATGCCGACAAGAAAATTTTGCGTTTCAGAACCCCTAGAGACCGAAAATAACGGTGGTTCAAATTTGTATATATATATATATTTGTCTGTTCGCTCTTTTCTGGCTTCCCTAATGGTCCGATTGTGATGAAATTTGGTGCAAAAATCCGTCTTCCAATTTGAAAGGTCAAGTTCGTTAACCAGCAAAATCCACCCACTGGAAGATGGCGTTTGGGGCGAAATTCGCGCAAAAAAAATCGTAACGCTTACGTTTTTGAGATCATAAGCTTGTAAGTACTCGTTTTATAGGCTTCTTGGGCTAGGAAAACGAATGAAACCATTTTCAAGGCGATAGCTTTAACCGTTTTTGAGAAAATTGGAAACATAGTTTTTGAATACCGTTTTTGGTTTGGGTACTTAGAATCACGGGATTCAGTTGAAACATTTTCTGCATGTTCTACTTTCATTAAAACTAATATGTTGAAAATGTTGTTACTTTTGGAGTTAAGGAAGGGTTAGAATAAAATATTTTATTAACAGACATAACAATTTTGGTAACTTTGTATACTTTCCTTAATATTTCGAAAAAGGTTGAGAATCTTGCGAAACGTAAGATTACCATTAGAAAGCTTACTAAATGCTCTACAAAAATGGTCCTAATAAAAGTTTTGATTAGGCGATGTCAATCGGAGAAATAAGTGCTTAAACCTTTAAAGTAATTGATTTCGCTTATTCGAACTGTTCTTTTTGTCTTTGATTTTGGTACTTAGAATTATGGGATTCAGTTGAAACATTTTCTGCATGTTCGAATTTCATCAGCACTAATATGTTGAAATTTTGGTTATGTTTGGAGTAAAGAAAGGGTTAGAATAAAATATTTTATTAACAGACAAGAAAAGTTTTGGTAACTTTGTATACTTTCGTTAGTATCTCGAAAACCGTTGACAATCATGGGAAGCAGAAGGTTACCATTCGAAAGCTTACTAAATGCTCTACAAAAAAGGTTCTAAAGAAAGTTTTAATTAGGCGAAGTCAATCGGAGAAATAAGTGCTTAAAACTTTAAAGTAATTGATTTCGTTTATTCGAATGGTTCTTTTTGTTTGCTTTATTCCTTGTTATTTTTAAATTGCTTATATTCGGATAGTGTATTTGACAATAAACCAGATTAAGTAAAATAAGAAGATCAATTTATTGTTAAAGATGTAGCGTTCAAAGAGGCTTCCCAAGGCTTTCCAAATGCCTCTGAGCGGAGGCCTTTCTGCCCGACTTATGGGATAGCTGACCCATACAGGTAAGATTGTAAATCAAGACCTTTCAAGACTGGTTTGTTTGAGATTTCATTTGGATAGGTGTTTCGCTATTGATCTAAACAAAGTAATAACTGTTTCTATTCTATGCCTTCATAAACACTAGAGATAAGAACGGGACCGCGCTAAGATGACGCAGTTCCTGCGAATCGGACTTTTTTTTCCTATCGGTCCTTCTTGTCATCTAATCATGAACATAATAATTATAAAAAAATACTTTGTGCATTGTATAATTGGCAAATAAAGATATTAAAAAAAAGAAAGATGTATTTGATGTTGATGGCATGCAGAAGTCAGCCTATGTGTTGTATATCCAAGATGGCCGACTTCCAGAGAGAGTTAACAGAGGTAACAGAGGTTATGGGCCCAGGATGGTGATATGGCATAGATTGTTTTGAGTTTTAAAGTTGGAAATAGTTTTAAATTGTTCAATACGGAATTAGTGAGTGAACGCGTCGGTCCACGTATTGTGTTTTTTGTATGTAAACAAACAAATATCTTCCTTTTATCTATTTTTAATGAAAATGGAAGGATAGAAGGGAGAATTTCGTTTAAGTTGTTTGCCAGGATCCAGAAAACTAGCTGCAAGGGAAAATTACAACAACTGGAAATTCAGAATGGAGATGTTCCTTGGCGCAGAGGAATTATGGGATGGCGTTACCAGAGACGAGCCGAACTCCAAAAAGGACTCAATGGCTAAATCAAAAATATGCCTAATGATCGAAGAAACTCTATACCCAATTGTCCAAAACTAAAAATCATCAAAAGAAGTATGGACAAAGCTGAAGAGTACATACGAAGACATAGGCCTTACGCGTAGGTTATCTTTGCTGCGACAACTTTTTCGTATAGTTATGGTAGCGAATTCCTTACATATCCCCTCCAACATCCCCACTCCTTTTCTTCACTATATAAGGTCCTATATCCTTATCAGTTCCAGCATTCTTAGAGTCATGTAGTCTTCCAACCGTCTTCCTTATCAGAACAACTACTGCTCCTTCGGCTAGACAGTCAGTCCTTTTCTCCCACCTAGTGTGTACACATCCAAAATTCTAAATTGTACCATTTTGTATTTTCAGAGTTAAATAAAAGTTGTTTTTAAAAAGTGACTACTGAAGTTTGTGAACTTAACTGGCGACCGTGACAGGACTTCTTCAAAGGCGAAAGAAGAACATATGTCAGTGCTTAGCGTGACCAGGAGGATAGTTCCAGAGACAGAGTTCCAGTGATCACACCAATCCTAGGCGAACCAGCACAACATCTTCGACAGCCTTTCCTTTCAAGGATTAGTTGAAGAAGCCTCAACAACAACAAATTTGTTATGTCTTCACGATCAGAGGTCAGACACTTGTGATTATCTTTTTTTTTGTGTGTACAATATTTTTATTATTATTTTTTTTATATAATGAATAAAAGTAAAGCAAAAGAAATTCAGAGATGGATTAATACAAGTATTTATTATACAATAAATGACCAAAACATAAATGACAATTTTAATATCACTACTAATAATAAAGAAGATATAATTAAACAAATAAAAAAAGACATAAGTACATTAAATAAATTAATAAAAGACTTAAGAGTAATAATTACAGAAATCATACAGATTAATGAGGCAGTTAACTTACTAAAATAACCAATTAAATTCCACCTAACCAACATGTATCAATACCAACCAAGATATCAACATTATTATCATAACCGAACTTATTCTCACAATCAAAATTATAACCAAAATTATTATCAATCAATACCTGAACACATACAAGAACAGATACAACTGACAAATGACATGCGAGACAAACTATTTGACAAACTTGAATATCTAAAAATAACCAACAACATTACCAAGGAACTTATCACAGATATGCAACAAGACTCTCAAAAATTGTTAGACACAGTAGAACGAATAAAAAAGGAAAATAACATACAACTAACTAACGAAATGACAGAACTAGACAAAGACATATTTATTAAATTTAAAATAAATAAAGAAGCTGCATCAGGTATGCTCAAAACCTGCCAAACTTACTTACAAAAACTTAAAGACTCTGAAAATGTAAAACTAAACATAACTTCTGAAGAAATAGTAAGTAATAAAACAAAAAAAGAAACCTTAAATGAATTAAATTTTAATAATAAAATAATAGATAACAGAAATAATAATAAGGAAATAATCAATATTAATAATAAGGAAATTAATGACGGCAAAAAAAAGGAAGACTTAATAAATGTAATAAACGAAGTAGTTAAGGAGAATAAAAACAATAAAATGATAAAGAATAATAAAAGACATAATAAAAATAAAAGTAATAAAAATAATAAAGAATTAAATATGGAATTAATAAATAAAGATAAAATTAAACATAAGATAAAGTTAATTAAGGATAAGATTATAAATGAAGTAATCGAAAGTGAAAAAGAAATGATAAAAGAAAATAATAAAGTAATTAACGTTAATAATAACAATAAGGAAGAAAAAGATAATAACGGAATCAATAACTGTGATAAAAATAATGAAAGAAATAAGATTAAAGTAGTTAAAAATAATAGTAAATGGATTATTAAGAGGAAAATATTAAAAAACATAATTAAATACGTTATAAATCAAAGAAATAAAAAGAATAACAATAGTATTAAAAATAAAAATTCAGATTTAACCATAACAAAATTTTGTTTAGGACCCCTAGAACTTTTAAACTGTAAAAATAACAAAAAAAAATATTCTAAGCTGGAAAACCCAGATAAAATAAAAATTTCAAAAAAACAAAGACCGCCTCGAAAACGGATAAAATTATAAATAAAAATTAATTTGGCTAGTTAATAAAAATAAACGACCAAGGAAATACCCATGAATTATTAATTAGGAATAATAGATATGCTAAACATTTAGAAAAACGATTATAATAAGAGAATCATATTGTCATAAAAGACTAATGAATATAGTCCACTAAACATCATTAAACAAAGAAAACAGAAAGTAACTGAATTATAATAATAATTAAGTATAAATATTATATAAATAATTTTTCTATCATGATTAAATTATTTTGGATATGTCAAATTAAATGACAATTTAAAGAATGTAAATAAATTAATAAATCAAATTATTTAGAAGTTTAAAGAAAACTACAAAATTAATTAACGAAATATTTTGTTAAATGATATAATTCTGATTGAATAAATAATCAAAGCTTAAAAGAACCTTAATAAATTTCATTAATTTTGGCTTCATCATAATAGATACATTTTGGATAAGAAAAAATAAAAAAATTACCTAACCTAAACCATCTACAAATCTAAATAGTTAATCCCTCTAACGAAAACTGATAATAAATTATATTTTCATAAGTCAAATCTCATAAAATGAAACGTCAATAAAACCCTTAAGATATTACATAAATAAATATTTTAAAATTAACTTTCACATAAAGAAAGCATTCCAAAATTACAATTGGGACACAAACATTATTAGAATTCATTGTTATGATTTAGTATTATATTTTACCATGCCATTAAAGAAATTATCAATAAATAACTAAAGATTTCCTTAAATTCATAATTTATTTAATTATAAAACACTTAACCTCTCTTAACTGTCAGACAAGATAGATACAAAATCAAGAAAAAAAAAAAAAAAAAAAAAAAATCTACTAATGAACCTTTCATGTACGAATAATAAATAATAAAAATAAAATGAATAATTTAATTAATTTCTATGCTCTATATTAAAGCGTAACTCAAGAAGAATCCTCTCTATACATCCTAGCGCAGAGTAACAAACGTTTCCAAGTATAGTTAGATAAGAATAAAGAATCTGCAATGCTCATCCTATAGATAATTCTTCAACACACCCAACCCCTCCATCTGCAAAGACTCTTTACAATTCTATTACTCATGTCCTTCATTAGATGCTCAAGGACACATCTATTATTGCTGTGATGAAATATTAAAATAAAAATAAAATTATTTACCGTTTTAATAAATTCAATAATTAACTTGAATGATACCCACAATAATAAAAATAATTAATAATAATAATTAAAAGTCCAGAAACATTAAAAGAAATTGTTTATGTTTTCATTTTGACACATATTGATTTTATAAAATAAACAAATAAAAATAGGGAAATAAAAATAAATAAATATTATGTCAAATTAATTAAAGGATGTTATGATATGTACTAAATTTCTTTCAATTATCTTTAAAGACAACCCATTAAAACAAGTTTATATTAGAAGATTAAATAATTAATTTTGATTCTCACAAATGTATATATTCTCTTGTCTCTTGTAAAAAAAATTTGTTATTGTAAATATGATTATTGTACTTTTAGAGTTAAGTTTCTTATGTTAGAAATAATGATTTTATAAAGATAAGCAATGATAAAATTTTTTATGAATTAAATTGATAATTAATATTAATCACAATTTTTCTTCTTTTTGTATAAGGATAAAATTCTTTGTAAAATTTAAAAGATACATTATAATATTAATTATGATTTTTTTATTAGATTAAGTAAATATATAAAAATATAGTTATGTTGAACTAGATAATAATAATTAAATATATTTTTTTCTATTAATCAAGATTCTTTTAGTTTTAATTATTCCATAAAAAGTATAAGTACATTAAAATATACGCACAAAATGTGTATGCATAGATATTTTTATTGAAAATATTCAAATAAGTTATAATACGATTTTTATTACAGATTTATTCATTTTTACCTTTACATATAACTTTTCATTTAACGCATATTATACTTATTAGATAATTGTTTTCAGCACAGTTATTATACACATCTATGATTTAGGAATTTAAACGAAACTTGTAATAAAAATTATGTAATAAAAGATGTATATATAAGGATTTAAGAAAAATGCTACTGTTGATAAATTTTCAGACTTATATAAATTTTAATAAAAATATCAAAATTTTAATAAAAATCTTTATTCAATTATATAATACATAATAAAATATGTATCAAGATTTATATAGGATAAACAAACATATAAAATACATGTATAATTCAGGAACATATCTGCACAAGATTGTAGTATTATCACTTGTCAATTAAAAGATAAAAATATAAGGTTAATTAAAAAATTGTACATAATTATTTCATTACAATTATAAAATAAACTCATTTATAATTTTAATTAATTTCTTGCAATACTTAGTAATTTCCAGAACAAAATGATAATCATACAATTCCATTTGAAAGTTCTATTCACTATTTTAAGACCTTATATTTTTTTTTAAAATGTTCATTGGTGTAATTCATATATCTTATAAACTTTGTATTTTGGCACTTGTATTTTAATTTTAAGGACCTCTTGTAAACAAGTGTCTGCACCTATGTTTCAAGCATCAATCCACAGCACCAATGACCTTCAGATCTTCATAGACCTTCAAGTTCACCTTTTAGGACTTCATCTTCGCCGGAGCTCAGAACTTGAAGAAGGGAGGAGTTATGGTAGCGAATTCCTTACATATCCCCTCCAACATCCCCACTCCTTTTCTTCACTATATAAGGTCCTATATCCTTATCAGTTCCAGCATTCTTAGAGTCATGTAGTCTTCCAACCGTCTTCCTTATCAGAACAACTACTGCTCCTTCGGCTAGACAGTCAGTCCTTTTCTCCAACCTAGTGTGTACACATCCAAAATTCTAAATTGTACCATTTTGTATTTTGAGAGTTAAATAAAAGTTGTTTTTAAAAAGTGACTACTGAAGTTTGTGAACTTAACTTATGCAACTAACGAAGTTTCGTTCATTGGAAGACAACATAAATGAGATTTTAACATTGTCTCAAAAATTTAGTGCAATTGATGTGGGCTTAGACGACGAGTTCATTGGTGTGCTTATGCTAAATGGGTTGACAGACGATTATGATCCCATGATAATGGCTCTAGTGAGTACTGGTGCCAAAACAACGTCTGATTACATTAGAACTATGCTTATCCAAAAGGTCACGAAAAATTCAACTCAAGAAGAATCTGCCTTAGTGTCAAAGAACATGAAAGATTTCACTTGTTTTAGTTGCAGTGAACGAGCTAGCTGAGAGAGGTTTTAAAGTAGTATTTGGTAAAACACATGGGCGTATATAAGGGAGGGGGGCTGCAGCCCCCCGAAATGTTGATTTGATCGGTAAAAATTTCATAAAACCCATAAAAATAAATTAAATAAAATCATTTAGTTCATAAAACATATTCTATTTTGGGTGTAATAGCGTTTAAGTTGGCTAAAACTCTTCCAAGACCTAAATTGCTAATATTCCATACACCGGAAATGGACTCAGCCCCGCCGAAATTATTTTCTATATATGCCCATGGTAAAACTAAGTGCTATGTTTATCAAGATTGTGAAATAAATGGAGTATTGATTACAGGAAGTAATGCTGGTGGTATATACTAATTGGACAACTGTTTTGAGAAGGTAAATGTTTTTAGCACTCATAAGAAATCATTGAAATTGCCTAGGGACTTATGGCATCGAACGTTAGGTCACATCAATAGAAAATGTATGTCTATACTGCAGAAAGATATGTCGAATTGAATGAATTTTTCCAATGATTTGAGTAGTATTGCCTGCATTAAAGGAAACAGTGTAGGGAACCATTTGGAAAATTTAAAATTGTTGCTTCAACAAGAAAGCTCCAATTAATTCATTCTGACCTTTTTGGGCCGACAAGTGTCCCAAGCTGGGGTGGAGCACGACATGTAATTACCTTTACACATGATTTTACTAGAAAGACATTTTGCTATATGATGAAAAATAAGCATGAAGCGTTTGATAAATTCAAGGAGTTCAAATCCTTTGTAGAAAATCAAGGTAATGAAAAAATTAAAATTCTTAGAAGTGAAAACGGCGGTGAATATGTGAATTGGAGATTTGATAAATTTTTGAAGGAACGCGGTATAATTCACCAAAGATCAGCGCCTTACACACCAAGCCAAAACGGGACCTCAGAGAGGGCTAATAGAACAATTATTGAGATAGCAAGGACTATGTTGGAGGATTCTGGTTTGGATAGGAGATATTGGGCGGAGGCTGTCAACACGGCAGTGCATTTGAAGAACAGAAGCCCTACAAAATCATCACAAGGATGACACCAGAAGAGGCATGGTCTGGTAGGAAAGTTAACCTGAGCTATCTAAAAGTTTTTGGGTGTTAAGCCATAAGTTAATTTTAAGTGTTAACAGGAAGAACTAGACTCAAAAAATGAGGAATGTATTTTTGTCAGATATAGTGACCATTCAAAAGCTTATAGACTCATTAATCCCAAGGACTCAAACATGTTATTATCTCAAGAGATGTAAATTTTTTGGAAGACATTCGTGGCATGGACGACCTAAAATTCAAAATAAGGCCGGAGGAAACGTTTGTTAAATTAGTTGAATCAATAGACCACGAAGAGAAAGTTATCGATCACCCTGAAGATGGGAATGATGAAAGTTCACCGAAAACTGAATCAGTTGAAAAAGATTTCCTAGGTTTTGAAAATCCAGTAAATATAGATGAAGACGGTAAGGGAAAATCTTCCCTTAGAAGATAAAATCAGATGCTGAGCGGACTTCCTTACCAAACCATCGAATAAATAACATCATAAATGTGTTAAGAATATAGGCCTAATTAATTAATCAAACTTATCATGTTTTTAATAAATTTAGATTTATGGGAGGGCGTTCGAAATATAAATAAAATTTATATTTTTATCCATAATTACACTTTTGTTATGTAATTTTTTCATAATAAATAATCTTTTAGATTTAGATGTACTTGATATTGATGGCATGCAGAAGTCGGCCTATGTGTTGTATGTCCAAGATGGCCGATGTGTTTCTCTCCCAGCTAAATATGCTGTGATAATATAGACTTATTCTCAAGATTGATTGTGTTATATTTAACCCATTTACTTTCCAACAGTTTCTTCAGTAGTGAGTCCACTACCATACTCCATATCAACAGTGAGAGGAGGCTATCTAAGGCCATAAGGCTATCTAAGGCTTTCCTTTTTTTGTGTACGGATTCCTCAATCACATTTACCAACATGTGTAGCGCAGATTCATATGATCTACCTTTCTGATAATCATGCTGATATCTTAGGCTACTAATCCAAGGATTTCTTATTCCTTTATGTCTATTCAGTATCTTCTCCATTGTCTTCATCAGTCAAGAATATGAGGTTATTGGTCTGGAAGCTTTTGAATACTCTTAAGTGAGTTTTCATGGTTTTGGTATACACACTACTTTCACCTTATTCTGCCATCTAGAGGATAGGTATATCCTCAGCATAGACTGCCTCAGACGTGACAGCTTGAGATGTTACAACACTGTGAACTAGTCTCCATTCAGGTTAATTTTTTATCCCATCAAAGCCCTTAGCCAGAGAAATTAGAAGGACTTGACTCGGAAATGACTCATATAGGTACAATGCCATTTATTGGACTGCCAGAAGAAGCTGTTCTAATTTTGTACTCAAGCTAAGACAAATGTTTTAGATTATGATTAACTTATCAGGAATCATCATTTTTTTATTGGTTATTCCAGGAAGTATTTTGATGCACTAAACACGAATCCGTGTGAGGAGCACAAAATAAAAAAAACTGTGAGGAGGCCCCTAAACTTCACAATTATCAAAAATAAGGGAGTGCTTTAAATAGGGTTACCTTGATTTTTCTTCAAGTTTGAAAATAGCATACAGCCAAAGCATTAATGAAGAAATGAAAAAAAAAGGTTTTGATTCAGGTAGCAGACCAAAAAAATATGTTTTATTAAATTATAATTTTTGTGATAACTCCTGAAGAGAAAGCTTAACAATAACTCACTAAGGGTTAAAATCTCTGATTAATAAATTGTTTTGCATTTATAAACTTAGTATATATCATGCTTATTTGAAGGCAAGTAAAAGGTATTCAACCCAGGAAAAGTATGATTATTGATTGAATTCATAGAACATATGGTGACAAATAAAAAGCTTTTTACAAGTTTATTCAAATTATATATACATCTGATCACAATTTAAATAAAATATCAATTAAAATTAAAGTTGTCATTATAACCAAGATTGTATATGCACCAAGGACCATATGTCGTGGATTCTGTTCCAACTCTCCAATCAAGAAGATGGCCATACCCAAACCCAGGCACATACTGAAAAAAAAATTAATTAAATATATATATATATATATATAAAGGAATATTTAAAAATATAGTAAATATGAAATAAATGATTCAGTTCACATACTTAATTTTTAGTATTTTTAATAAATAAACCTAGTAAATTGGTATTAGTTCATTTTGTTTTATTTGCCAATGCCTGCTACTGCCTCATGAGCCATTCAGTGCTGAGCCTCCTCTTGGTGTAGAAAGCTAGGGGTCCAGCTCGGGGGAGATGATGCCAAATCAGTGTAGGTGCATCTGGAGATATATGCATAGGTGGCTCTAGACAAACATTTCTGGGGGGGGGGGGCTAATTTAGTATGGGCTTACCGCCGTGCCTAAGGGTGTAAAATCAAATTTTTATAACCAGGCACCGGGAAAACATTAAGGAAGTATTTTATAAACTAAGAACATACATTTATTAGAACTTATTGCTATTAAGATGCCTAAACAATTAAATTTTCTAACTTAATCAAAAAATATTGTGAATTTTCATCCTGGGGGGCTAAGCCTACCCCTTTAGCCACCACTGGATATATGTGGCCAGTCACCAATCCAAAATTTGCCGCAGGAGTTGCTTTATCAGTGTTTGGTGGGAGAGGAATAATATTGTGAACTAAGGCCCATTTTATTCCACCAAGCAAGCGTGGTGAATTAATTAGCGAAGTAATACCACTTTTATCTTATTAACTATAAATAAAATAATAATTCTATTTGGTATGGTCAAATATCCAGCCTGAATGGGTGATTCATTTTAAAAATATTTGTTTCTTAGAGAGTATTATGGTTATTCTACTACAAATGGCTTTCATAAGGAGATTGTTTCTTAATGGGGGCTTGAGAAAGTTGTGAGAGATTCTCCAGTCCTTCAGAGATTAACCCTTTGCCTTTCTATTGAAAAAGAGATGATGGACAGATACGCCTCACACATTCTCTCAGCCATTGAATGGAGTAAGAAGCCGGCTTCCATTGCAACGTGGCGGCACTACTAATTTATGCACAGACAGCCAGGATTATAGTACATCCTGGGAAACCGAACTGAGCTCATGTCCACAACTTATGTGAACTTTTCTAGACCACATTCCGTACCCCTCTTGTCTCCAGCAATCAACATGATGACGAGTAGAGGTGCCCAGTTCATGTCAAGAACCCAAGGACGAGAGAGACAGATGGTAACACACAGGCATCATCAGTGATTTTTGTGATCTGAACCACATCATGCAGCCCAGTACAAGTAAATGTCATTTTGGGCCAATTTCATATTATAAATAACCCAATAACACTAATGGCTCTTCAAGGGAATGAATCACCACTTGCAATTTCAATACATACAGTCTACTGTTACCTGATCCACACCTAGACTTATATCTGGCGCTTGTTAGCTTGCTCATAGGACATTTAAGCGCACTAACCATATTAGGGAGATATTTAAATTATTCGGAACGAGCTTTGCTGAGCAAGGGGCATCTTCACCAAAAACCATTTCATGCTGGACATCTAATGATGTATCAAACTGGCTTTAGATGGCCATAGACTAATATGGGCTGATTTGAGGAATGTTCGTAATGGCCTAATGCCAACATTATGAAGCGCAAAATAGCTATATAGCTATTTTGCGCTTCATAAAGCCAGATAAAATATTAAATAATAATAATAATAAATAGGGTCACAATTGTTCATATTTAAATAATCAAAAAGATAGATAAAATACGTCTGCATCTATACATACATGCAACTCTTATATAAGAGTTGCATGTATGTATAGATGCAGACGTATTTTATCTATCTTTTTGATTATTTAAATATGAACAATTGTGACCCTATTTATTATTATTATTATTTAATATTTTATCTGGCTTTACTAAGTCATGGGTTTATGTACAATATAATTTCGGGGTGGAAGGAGGGGTCTGGGAGAAGTTAGAGGGTATGGAAAACTAATGATCTAGAACTTTTCCAAATGAGAATTTGGGGGGTCTGAAGCCCCCTCAGCCCCTCCTTATAGATCCCAGATGTAAATAGGCACTGAAGGTGAGAAATCGGAAATCGACTATCAGTGAAGGTTGGCCTTTTTTCCTTATATAGAATCAATTGAGCCCGCTTTTAAAGATATTTTGTTTTATTCTCAATAAAATAAAATTACCTTGTGCCTACTCAATACGTAGTAAGTAGATAAAAAATCGTTTCCCATAAAATTACCTTACACTAAATCTGCAGGATGCTCCTAAAGAAATATTAAAAAGACTGCCAGTTTAGTCCTATATTATATGTAAAAAATGTGGGAACATGTTCACCACTGAGAAAAAACTCTTATATAAAAACTGGTTGAAACAATATATCACCTTAGAAGAAATTGTTATTAATTTTTATCAAGAAAAAATATATTCATGCCCTGATGGCCCTTCTGGCTTCCTTAGAGACAGAAATAAAAAAGAGTTGACAGCGTTGTGTGAGAGATCGAAAAAGTGCCGGGTTCTTCTGCTATCTGGCCCAGAGCTTTCTTTATGGAGAAAAAAATATAAAAAGGCAAAGCAATATCAGTCCAGACATTAATGAATGTATAATAGAGGATGACATTAATAATCAAATAGATACTGGTTTCGATACAAGTTTACATTTTCAAGAATCCAAAAACGATTCAGACTCAGAATTAAGAAATTATTTAATAATTTCATAGAAAATGGTAAAATATTATTATTCTATGGAAATATTACTATAAGTATAATTTACTACTATACTATTACTACATTATATGTTACTGTTATAATATATTTAATAATATTGTTATTAATAATATTATTACCTGCTATATTATTTCTATTAATATTACAAATAATATTATTATAGCCATATAGTATGCATTATTATACTATATTATTATATTATACTATATATTATATTGTTACCTTGTTTTGAGTTGATTTCAATTAATAAAAATGTTTATTTGAAAATAACTAGTGGTTAATGATTTTTCTCCATAATCCTCACTACATCGTTACACTGTGTGCCAGTGGGAATCGAACCCACCATCTCCGGCATATGAATCTAAGGCATTAGCTACTAGACCACGGGGAGCCCCGAGTGACTATTATTCACTCTTTAGTAGAATCATTGCTACACCATTGAATAATTTTAATATATATATATATATATATATATATATATATATATATATATGTGTGTGTGTGTGTGTGTGTGTGTGTATTTATATATTTGAAATATCATTAATTTAAAGTTGAATTAACTAAACTAAATGACAATTTTAATCAATGGGTCTACTCACATTAAACATTGTATTATGACGTCTGCTTGGTCTTCAGACAAAAATCCTACAAAATATAATTTTTATTATTTCTGAATTGTTAGAAATTCATACAATATAGAAAGGGGGGCAAAGCTTTCAAACTCTGCGAAAACTAAAACTCAGTGAAAATTTTTTATTTATTATTCTGTATTGTGCTACAATTCTTTAATAGACTACAATATAATTACTAATAATAATTAAAATAATTCTTCTGCAGATTCAGTCAAGCTAAGCTCAATGTCAACTCCCTCTCAACAAGTTCTTCAATTTTGTAACTTGAGATTTCCCTAAGATTATTTTCAATTTTATTCAAAAGCTTTTGCTCGGCTGTATGTTTGTACTATTCAGAGGAAGGAAATCGAACAAAACTACTCCACAAAATTCCACTCCTTTTCTACGAAAAGATGTAATATAATTTTTTATTTTGATTTTCCCCTTTAGCCTTGCCGAATAGTAATGATCATCTACTTGAAATCTAAATTAGCTTAAATTTTAAAGTTGCTAAAATATAGACAGAGGGCAGTAGTAAAATTCCTAGTTTTTCAAATGTTTTTATAGATATTTTTCTTCCTAATTTAAAAATATTTCTAATAGTCATTTTATATATAATACTAACCAAGGTGAGGAATAATCCTTCAAAGCTCAAAATATACTTTTATTATATCATCTCAACGTTTCGGACTATTATAAAAAAGGCACTCCTGAAGATGGACGAATTGTCCGACACGTTGAGAAGATATAATAAAAGTATATTTTGAACTTTGAAGAGTTATTCCTCCCTTGGTTGGTATTATAAATTAATACCCTTCACCTATTCATTAAAACATGTTATATAATGTTAAAATTGTGTTAGCTTGTTCTCTATTTCCCTGATTCTATGCAATATAATATATTTATATATAATATCTTTTAAACTATTAGGTCATGGAACACAACACAGGTAAGCACATGTGATTGGTTCAAGAACAATTCCTCTTGACATCCCTGCTATCAATGTCGTGTCAAGAATAAATAATCTTTGTGTAGTACATATATGTACATATATTGTTGTTAACACGGCTTTCTCCAGCGGTTGTTTTATTAATGCTAGACTTCGCATAAATCACATTCTGCTTAATCAGACAATCCCTTTTGTTGAAAAATTACAAAAACAAAATAAACAAAAAAGCTATCAACAAAATGGATTGTCCAATGATGCAGAATGGGATTTCTACAAAATATAAGATAAATAAACTGACCGCTGGAGTAAGCTGTGTCAACAATTCTCCGCAGCAAATATATATATATATATATATATATATATATATATATATATATATATATATTGTTGTGATACCTCTAATATTTTGAAAATTAAAAATAATGGGGAGGGGGATATAAATATTACTAGAATATTTTTTTCATAAGTCTTAATTACCCGAGAAAAAATATATCACTAACATATATGTATATCCGGCTTCAAATAATCAGCCAAAAAATAAATAAATAAAAACGTTAGTCTATCCAAAAGTAATACAAAACTTTAGTCCAGTTAATCAGTAGTAATATGAGCTAGGGTAAAAATATTACATGCTATGGCATTGAATATCTGTTAAAACTTCAGCACCCCCAAGATAGCTTGTTTAACTCAAAATTGAAACGACAGCTATATCTGTTATCTGAGGCATAATCTTTAAGCGGCTCAAGAAGAGTGTTGGAAAATTTATATAATTACCTCTAGTGAGTGCTAATGGTCTTTGAAACCGAAGCATGAAAATTAAAAGAAAAAATTACTTCTAGTGCTGTAATTTTATTTGCCATATCATAATTACTGATTAGTAGCTGGTTGCCCTATCATTTTGTTTTTTTAATCTTCTTTAACCATTACAATAATTCATTGTCTATTAATAACTCTATGTAAAAGTCTTTTGTCTTGGAAAAGTGTTGGTTTTAGAATAAATTGAATTTAGGTATCTTACAAAAAAAGATAAACTCTTTTCATACTCAGAACCTACAAAGCATTATTCGAGAGCAGTACACCTTGAGACACTCGCCTCTCAAATGGCGCACAGTACTCCAAACTAAGAGGAAAGGTCCTTTAATTAAATATATTCAGAATCTTAATTTATAAGTAACCAGCGCATCTAAGAAAGAAATTAGTAAAATATATATAGAATTATTTCTCTTTTTTGGACTTTACATATTTTTGTAACCTAAATTATGGAAGCGAAGAAACAAGAAATGTATTTTTGTTGATGATAGTATACTAGGTGTGTTCCCTAATGATGAGCTAGGTTTATGTGGAAATTATAGGTATTAATGTTGGAATTATTTTCTAGTACTTAAACAGATATATATTCGCTCTATTTCAATTACAAAAAAAATTCAGATTTCGTCCCTGATATTATTATGTTCTGTCAACAAAACATAGCATATTTTATGAATTATTTCAACAAAATATAAACTATGAAAAATGAATGTGAAAGCTAATATAATAAAAGTTAATAATATACGCAAAATAGTGTTAACATCCAAGTAGGCTAAAGTTTGCTTAAAATGTTTGTTCTAATAGATAATTTATAAGGGCCACGTTAAGGGAACAGAGAAAGATATCAACTATTAAGTTAACATTTTATGAATAACATTTCATAAGTATTAGTGGTCTAGGAAATAATTATGTCAATATACATATAAATGAAAAAAATAAAGAAGCCAATGTATTCATGAAATATTACAGATCATTGTATTGTTAGTTGGGTGGACTAAAAGTTCTATAGTACCATACACTCAACTATTAACAACAAGTATTAAGCACCCTCTCAAATAAGATATCCGTTTAACCAAATAAAACTTATTATTTGCTTAATACAATGTGAATAAGTTTACCCAATATTGTTTGCTGTATGTAGTCTGATGAAAGTCCATCTTGATGTTTTGAAAATGCTTACTACGATTTGATATGGTCACTGGAGATTATATATTTTATAAAAAAAGAAACAGAAAAAGCGAAGGATTATCAATAATATAAATTAAAATATACTTACTCGGCATATTTGCTAGAGCTAGTAATCGTAGTTGTTATTCCAAAAACGTAAACAAAGGCTTTTCAAATAAATGAAATTTTCGGATGTTGGTAGTCCCGCAAAGACGCGAGATTTTTCTACAATATGTAGCAAAATTCTTTTAAAATAGTAATTTGTTTTATTGGAGAAATATATTTCTAAATATATGAAATATATTATATAACATGAAATTAATTCACGAGCGGTCTTGATTTTTCCTCTATGATAATTTTTGAACTTTGCGAAAGGGGGGCGGAGGATATGAAATTTATTTTTTGTTGCACATATTAACTATCCCCGTGTAGATAATTCCGTTTTCACATTTACATTTGGTTATCAATGATTCTGATCTGGATTAACAATATTGTCAGCTGTCGGAGCTTAATTTATGATTTTTGAGGTATGCTGTGAAGTGTTTTTTATGTTTTACTGATTTGAGTGGCTGATAAGGATTCCCTCCTCAATAAGAAAGAAGGGGGAAAAAATCAGTTATTTTGGGAAATGTGGCTTTTTATCACACCTTACATTTTATATAGTTATTACAGAACATTATTTTACCTTATTACCTTATTGCCTCTATATTTTTGTATTATGTATATATTATTCCATTGAATTATATTACCTTATTGTTTATGTATTTATATTAGGTATATATTATTACATCGCATTATATTACCTTATTTTTTTTTATATATTTACATTATATATATATATACATATACATATATATATATATATATATATATATATATATATATATATATATATATATATTACTAAATTGCATTATATTACCTGGGGGGGGGGGCTTAGAAGGTCCCATGTTTCGGGTTTTCACTTATATCTCGGAAACCCTGCGTCCTAGCGACATGACTCTTCTATAACAAATGAAAGCTGATTAAATTTCCTCCAAGTTCTACTCAATAAAGTTTTTCGAGATATCTTTAGTTTTCAAAATATCCGATCTTGAATGTCTGCCATTTTGGGAAAAACACACTTTTTTCTATTCTCGACCGGATATCTCTTCAACGATGAACCCAAAAAATAAATTTCGGATATAGGGTTGTAGAGCATTCCATTTGCTTCAATAATATATATTACTTTACTATTTTATGTATTTTCTTTCAAACATTATATACGCACTCACATGGTCGCAAAACCATTGCCAATATAATGGACAAGATCTTGTCTAATTGAGTGTGATTAACTGGTCAGTGGGCCCAAAATTATATATTTTGTACTATTTATACGTCCAGTACTCGCTATATTTACATGATGGAGTATATTTTGGACAATACATTGGCTGGAAATGGTGAGAAATTAAAAAGTTCATTGGTCGACAGTTGTCGCCAGATATAACGATGAAAACTAGAACTGTTTTCACGTTTGATAGAAAATACATAAAATAGTAAAGTTAGCTATAACCGTTATTTATTTTTTGGGTTCATCGTTGAAGAGTTATCCGGTCCAAACGGGGGGAAATATGTGGCAAGAGCGGATATTCCGAAAACTAAAGATATCTCGAAAAACTTTATTGAATAGAACTTGTAGGAAATTTAATTAGATTTCATTTGTTATAGAAGATTCATGTCTCTAGGACGCAGTGTTTCCGAGATATAAGTGAAAACCCGAAAAATAGGACCTTCTAACCCCCCCACCCCTCCCACCGGCTCACAGGCTACGGGTGAGGACTTTTGATATGTTCACCTCCTATCCAGCCCAAACAAAGTTGTGTAGGTAATGTAGTACTGAATCTATGTGTTGGCTATCTTCTCTTAACTACTCGCAGAAGTCGTAGAGTAAGTTCAGGTCACGTCGTCTCATGCATTCTGTGAGTAAATGTTTCATCGTAAGAGTAGTGATACATATTTTACATTGCGGCTGTTCTTGTCTCGTCAGTAACTGTGAGTAAGTCACGAATGACTAATCCTTATTATTATTATTTATTTATTGGTGTTCCGCTTTATGGCAATGTACACCTTACATTTAATATAGGTAGTTAATACAAACAATACATATACAAACACATACATATATACACACATACACACACACACATATATGTATATACATATTACTAAATTACATTATATCAGCTTATTGTCTATATATTTACATTACATTATGCTTAATACAAGTTTGTTTTTAGCACTTTCCTCCGGAGGAAAGTAGCTATTGAGGTTGGACTCATGACGGAATTTTTGAAAAATTTCTTCAAATCTTTATCGATCCTACCTAGTAGACACCGAAAATGACCCCCGTTAAAATTTATATATATATATATATATATATATATATATATATATATATATATATATATGTGTGTCTGTTAACACGATAGCGGCCAGAGCTTTTGTTTTTTCGTCACGAAACTTGGTATATAGCATTGAATTAGCAAACGATTGAACGAGTTCGTTAACCACCAAAATCGGTCCACCGGAAGGGGGGGTTTACCCCGAACCCAAAATACTAATTTGACCATTTCAGCCGTAATATTAGTTATATTTCAACGAAACTTGGTATTCGTAGTGGTAATATAGAGAGAAAAGTGAGATATAAAAATGAACTAAATCGGTTCATAAGGAGGGGGGGGGGGGTTTACTCCGGACCGACAATACCAATTCGCCACTACCAGCCGTGATTTTAGGTATATTTCGACGAAACTCGGTATTCATAGTGGTAATCTACAGGTAAATATGTGTTGTAAAAATAAACTAAATCGGTTCATTAGGAGGGGGGGGGGGGGGGTTTACTCCAGACCCACAATACAAATTCGCCACTACCAACCGTGATTTTTGGTATATTTCGACGAAACTCGGTATTCGTAGTGGTAATCTACAGGTAAATATGTGTTGTAAAAATAAACTAAATCGGTTCATTAGGAGGGGGGGTTTACTCCGGACCCAAATTACTAATATACTCATACTGGTCGTAATTTCTGCTGTATTGTAACGAAACGCGGTATACGTCGTGGGTAACTCATGAGAAAGAAGTGTTGTAAAAATGAGCTGAATCGGTCAATCGGAAAGGGGGGTTTACTTTGTAATATATTTCAATAGAAAAGCCAGCCAGACATAGGTTCACAAAGGCGCCGCAAGGAGCGCTTTCTATCACAAGAGTGACTGTATCCGGTTCCTGCGTTAGATCAAAATACGATAATATGAGGTTTTTTGTATTTATTACGTAGTGTAGTAGGTACCATGTGTAAACATAACTCTGGAAGCAAATTAATAATTTATCAGTTACTCATTACAAAATTAAAAGAGAACTATTCATGTTTTTATTTTATTTATGTAGGATATTTTAAGCAAAGTGTTCTGGAAAGCAGTCTACACTACCCAAATTCTGAGGAATGTGCTTAGTTATGGAGCTCCTGCGTGACGGACTTTTATTACTACATACATACTATATACATACACATATAATATTAGACTACATGATTTTAAATTAAGTTTATTTACATTATGTTTGCACATCAGTCTTTCTACATTTGCATCCTGACCAATCCTTAAGCGGGTCAAAACCACTTCGTCTCTTGGGTTTCCACGGGAACTGGATGGCCATTCTTTTACTGTATGTTAGATTGAACGCAGTTTATTTTCCGTCTGTTGTGCCCACGAATAATGTTATAATGTCACTTGTTCTATTTGTCCAGTCTTGGTGGGTTAGTCTTGTTATTTCTACGTTTGTTTTTACGTACTCCTACGCGCGGCCGTAATGAAATAGTCCGTCGTAATAACCGTCTAAGAAGGACTGAAAAACTTCTCAGGCGGCTTTACGTTTATTGGCCGTTGTCACTTACTACCAAATCGCTCATGTAATTAATGTAATAACACAACTTTTCTGAGAGTCCCACCTACGTAACCAAAGAAATGTTCGTGCGGTCCGTGGAACACTAAAAATGAAAAACCTTTATTTCGTGATAAGTTATTTGTTTGGGTGGCTGCTGTGAATTCGGATTGAGAAATTTTTCCAGAAAGTACATGAGACCTTATAGGAAATTTCATGCAGGTTTTGAAAATGTCATCAGAATTAAATTTTCCCTTGGCCTGAACGACGAATAGCGCAAAAATGCTAAAAAAACTAGCGTTTAGACAAAAAACACGGAAACGCTTACATCTAGGGAAATAATGCAAATAAAAATTTCTCCTTGGTGGCATTCAACTACACTTTAGTCGGAGTACACACCCCTCAAGTATGGCGATTTCTTTCGGGACCACCCTGTATATATATATATATATATATATATATATATATATATATATATATATATATAGGGTGGTCCCGAACTATATACATATATATATAATAGCTTACCCGGCAAACGTTGTTTTGCCGTATACATCGTTTCTAGCGAATATTTTGGTTGTGAAATAATAATCCCGGCACTCGTTGTTTAATATTTATGCAATAACCGTCTTGTCCCTTCCAGGACATTAGCGGATATTGGATAGCGTCGTATGAATGGCTACTCAAAATTATTATTTCTTCTTCGAATCAGTATTTCCCGCGTAGCACGGTTACGTGGCACGGTCGCCAACGACCAGGAACGTCATCAGCAACAGGTGCATTGAATGAACTCTCCAGATGGTTATTTATCAGGATTGATGACAATATTTGTGCATGTGTGATTTAAACAATTTCAACAATTCATTGTGCTCATTCAATAGATCGTCCAGCTTACTGACAATGCGCCTGGCAAACCGTGAATTGAGGTTAATGTAGCCCCAACGTGCATCCACGCGATTGGCGAGTGCGTTTTCGGATTCTTCACCTCCCATAAAGTAATTTTGTAAAAATTGGTGATGTTCGTTTGGCATTGGAAGCAATGATACCAATTTGTGATAAATTTGACCTTTGCTTTTAGATGTTGAATTAAATTGTTGACCATTTGCTGCATTATGTTTTACTATTTCCGTTGCTCTGAACGATGTCTTTTGGAAACATTACATGAATGTTGGTATTTACATCATTAACAATTTAGAATCTGGAGCCATATTTCTCTTTGTCAAAAGATAATATGTTGAATAAAACTACATTTTATAATTAAAATTTATTTATTAAAATTAAAGTACTAATTTAGTTTTTATAAAATGGGGATTGGTGGTAGAAAGTTGAACATTTTGGGTTGTATGCATTTTTTAACGCTAAATCATAAAAAAAATATAAATTAAATATTTTGTCCAAAAAATAAAAAAAAAACACTTTTTGGGGTAGGCCCGTTTTATCAATTAGAGGTATTAAAATTAGTTATAAACCTATTATCAGACCTAATGAATATACATATTAAATTTAATCAAAATTGGTTAAGCCGTTTCGGAGGAGTATAAACAATAAAACTATATATTAGATACTGCTATAAACGAGAATGTTATATATTAGATACTAGCTGACCCGGCAAACGTTGTTTTGCCACATACATCGCTTCTAAATAATAATCCCGTATCTGTTGCGGGAGCTCGTTGTTTAATATTTGTTACCTCTTTAGGGGCAATCGATTCTGAGGTTGAGGCAAATGCACAATAAAAATGAAAAATTTGTTAAATTAAATTATATTATAATTTAAATAGAAACATGCTTCTTGAAAAATTAATGCTCATGCTAATAATAATTATAAAAATAAACTTCTTTTTCTTCCGTGCATAAACTAACTCTAAAATAAATAATTTTACTTCTTGCATCTTAGGTGAAACAATACAATAAAATATAAATATAAATTTAAAATTGATTCTCCGCATGCTTTTGATAAAAATAATTATAATAAATATGAGCATGTTTCATGCATCCATAATTTTGCGACTCTACTTATGCGTACAACTAAATATATGTATATTGTTTAGGCTATTACTTGCGCAAGTAAGTATTATAAATAATGTAGCCTGGCCTCAGTGAATCCTCACTTAATACAAATTTGACACCTTAATACAAATCCTCACTTAATACAAAATTCACAATGAAACATGGTATGCTCTTATCCATTGCCGGCATTACCTCCCATGTTTCTCTTTACCAGCAATTATATATTTTCGCGGGTCCCCACTCCAGAGAAATACATAAAGGTATATAGTATGCAGTATGTCCTTGACGGCGTTAGTGGATCTCACCTCGCCGCTACAGCCCCCCCCCCCAACGGCGTCAAGGATCTAAACATTTGGCCCACTAACTTGGGCGTATCGACTGGTGGTAGCCAATGGATCCTGTTTCTGGTTGCGTTCACAGGTCTGCTTTGGTGTTTCCTTCTCCGTGATTGGGGCCTTTTTATAGATTCCTGTGTCTTCCTCATGTGCTTCTAAAAGGTCGGCAGATTTCAGTCGGTTTCATGACCCAGTGAGTCACGATTTGGGAGTTTAATAGTTGCCAGTTTCTCAGTTCGGCCTATAACCGGATAGGGTCCAGAATACGGAGGAACAAGGGACTTACTTATCTTATCTTCTCGCAAGAACACATGGCTGCAAGTACTCAAGGCCTGTGGGACGAAGATGCTTTTATTCTTCTTCCGGAAATCTGTTGGACTCAGTTCGTTTAATGCCTCTTTCAGGTTATCGAGAAAGTTGTGGAGATTAGTACCAACTTTAGAAGGAACAAAGAAGCCTCCTGGTTGCAGATGGTCTGGCCATAGACTTCCCCCGCAGTACAACAAAACCGTTGGAAGGATCCGTGCCCATTTCTTCATATTTAAATGCTTTGACCGTTGGTGGCGTTCGGGGTGGAGGTGGGGCGCATGGATCGGCGGGAGCGATGGGTTTGGCTAGGGTTGGGGACGAGCCCCCCTCCTGCGGTCTGTGAAGGTTTGGTTGCACTGGCACCAGCAAGCACACCTTCTATCATAGACCTAGCAGCCAGTAACCAGATGCGGGGCACTAAGGTAGAACTGGCACGGGGGACTCTACTCGACCTTGGCTAGGTCCGCCTCCCGCTGGCCGTCGGGCTTTGTCTTTGCCTTCGATGCTACCAACGGACCGACCAAGAGGCATAAATGACCCAATAGTGGTTGAGTGGCCTTTAAACATCAAGGAAAAAAAATATTGGTCATTTAACTAAACTATTACACTGTAAAACACAGGAACCTTATCCCGAGGATGAAGATCACAATAGGGAAAGTGTAAAAGGCCTTCAAGAAAAGGCTAAGAACAAAGACGATACATTATGGGTTTGTGATCCTAAACTTTGTAATTTAGATGACTCGACTTTGAAAAACTTAGTATCTGCTTTCAAGTATATTATACAGTTAACCACTACGACTTTATTTACAACATTTAAGAAAGAAGTTACACCTGTTGTTGTTAAGATGCGTCGAAATGTTTCTTACAAAACTTCATAGGTAATATGACACTCCCGTATCAAGACCAACCTGTGTACCATGATTGGTCAAAATAGGCCAAACGTTGTGGATTTGTATAATGAAAAAAAATACAGACAGACAGCTGAAAGACCTTTTTGACCTAGCCTAGTGCATTCCCCGGTCCAAGACCTACCTGTGTACCATGTTTGGTCAAAATCGGTCAAGTCGTGTGGATTTGTATAACGAATAAACAGTTAGGCAAACAGCTGATAGACGATTTTGAACTAGCCTATGACACTACCCGGATCAAGACCGACCTGTGTGTCAAGTTTTGTCAAAATCGGTCAAACGGTTCGGATTTGTATAAGGGACATTTGGTACCCCACATCATGAGTTTGGGACGGAATGATGGGTTTCCGAAGGAAATACAAAACTGGCACCCCCCCGGAAGCGAAGTCAAACACAACTTTTCAGGATTTTTCTATTTTTTCCTTTAATAACACCCTCATATCTATCATCCTGCAAAATTTCAAGTCTCTAGCATCATGGGAAGTGCCTAATAATTTCGATGAGTCAGTCAGTGAATGAGTGAGTGAGTGAGTCCCATAAATCCCGATTATCGATCGCTTATATCTCAGAAACTATTCGATGTAGAATAATGAAAATTCCAGTTTTACTCACATCTAGTAGTATAATACCTGTGTAAAATTTCATAACTTCTTTATCTTTACGTGGTTGAAAGTTATGAGTGGGTAAAAATCGGCTCTTAAACCTCCTGTAATATACACACAGTATGCTTAGGCCGGAACTTGGCCTGGCGCACTACCGTGCGCCTAGATTTCAACAATTCATCCTCCTCATTCATTATATCGTCCAGCTTACTGACGATGCGCCTGGCAAACAGTGAATCGAGGTTAATGTTGCCCCACGTGATTGCCGAATGCGTTTGGAGTCTTCACCACCCATAAAGTAAATTTGTAAAGATTGATATGATTCGTTTGGCATTGGCAGCAATGATTCCACTTTTTGATAAACTTGGCCTTTGATTTTGATTGTTGACCATTTGCAGCACAATGTTAGCGCGGTTCCTCCCTCCCCCATAGGGAGGAACCCCGCTTATAAGGTTGATCTCATGACGCAATCCAGAAGTGCCGACTAGAAAATTTTGCGTTTCAGAACCCCTAGAGACCGAATATGATGGTGGTTCTTTGTATATATATATATATTTGTCTGTTCGCTCTCTAGGTAGAAGACGAATGGTCCGATTTTGATGAAATTTGGTACAAAAATCCGTCGTCCAATTTGAAAGGTCAAGTTCGTTAACCAGAAAAATCCGTTCACTGGAAGATGGCGTTTGGGGCGAAATTCGTGCCAAAAAATTGTAACGCTTACGTTTTTGAGTTCATAAGCTTGTAAGCACTTGGTTTTATAGGCTTATTGGGCTAGGAAAACGAATGAAACCATTTTCAAGGCGATAGCTTTAACCGTTTTCGAGAAAATTCTAAATATAGTTTTTGAATACCGTTTTTGGTTTGGGTACTTAGAATCATGGGATTCAGTGGAAACATTTTCTGCATGTTCTACTTTCATTAAAACTAATATGTTGAAATTTGTGTTACGTTTGGAGTTAAGGAAGGGTTAGAATAAAATATTTTATTAACAGACATAAAAAGTTTTGGTAACTTTGTATACTTTCCTTAATATCTCGAAAAAGCTTGAAAATCTTGGTAAACGGAAGAATACCATTAGAAAGCTTACTAAATGCTCTACAAAAAAGGTCATGATAAAAGTTTTGATTAGACGATGTCAATCGGAGAAATAAGTGCTTAAAACTTTAAAGTAATTGATTTCGCTTATTCGAACTGTTCTTTTTGTCTATGATTTTGGTACTTAGAATTATGGGATTCAGTTGAAACATTTTCTGCATGTTCTACTTTCATCAAAACTAATATTTTAAAATTTTGGTTACGTTTGGAGTTAAGGAAGGATTAGAATAAAATATTTTATTAACAGACATGGAATGTTTTGGGAGCTTCTTATACATTCCCTAATATCTCGAAAACGGGGGCTAATATATTAGGGGGGCTTACTAAATTTTCTACAAAAAAGATTCTGAAATAATTTTTGATTATCAATAATAATAATAATTTTGTCAATCGGAGAAATAAGTGCTTAAACTTTGAAGTAATTGATTTCGTTTATTCGAACGGTTCTTTTTGTTTGTTTTTATACCTTGTTATTTTTTAATTTCTTAAAGTTGGATAATGTATTTGACAATAAAACAGATTAATTAAAATAAGATAAACAATTCATTGTTAAAAATATATCAGGCTGTACCGTATGAAATGTCAGTTTTGGATTTGCCGATTTCCTTCAAATGTCTTGAAACTGTCGAGGCTCCTACTCCGAGTTCTTTGGCATATTCCCTAGTATTTTCAATTGCTTATAGTAGTCAAATGTATTTGCCAATAAAACAGGATACGTATAATTAGAAACGATATTTTATTTTTCCGGAATCTTGGGAATCTCAGATGCCGTATGAATATCTATTAGACCCACTTCGTATATTTTCCTTAATATCTCGAAAAGGGTTAGGATATCGTGGCAAGTGAAATATAACAGTTCGAAAGCTTACTGAATTCTCCACAAAAAATGTTTTGAAGAAATGTTTGATGGAGTTTCGTTTATGTAAACGGATCTATTTGTGTGTTTCCCGCAGTTTTTGTTTTCACTTCTCGTTATTTTTGTACTTGCTTATAGCAGTCAAAAGTATTTGTCAGTAAACAGGATACGTACAATTAGAATCAATATTTTGTTTGTTAGAATTCGAAGATGCCGTATGAATATCTAGATTAAAGTACTGGTGTTGAATTGTTCTAAGTATTCCCTATTTTCATCTGTTGCCCATAGTTTTTTATTGTTAGTAGTTTTTTCTTATTGATTATAGAATATAAATCTATTTGGCTATAAAAGAGGATAAATTAGTAACAATATTTCGGAGATTTCTGAGCGAAATGCCTTTAAGATTTTCTACCACCACGAACGGCGTTTTTCCTCTATTTTTATCCACTAGATAGGCTTTATTTGGTATATTATTCTATATATGTTTTATTTAGCAGGGGATTCTGATGAAATGTCGTGTTTTTGCTGTGGATTTTAATTACGATGTGTCTAAGATTGGGTAACATTAGCGAGTCTACATAGTTAAGAACCGACGACGGAGGTAGACTTCTTGCTATGATTTAGTCTACATATCTATATTAAGTCCTAAATCCAAAAAATTAACTTCAGAACGGTTAGATACTATGAGGGAATAGGGAGTGGGTTCACTGCCCGTACAAACATAAGGTCCGCAGGAAATTTACCTGCTAAGAGTTAATCCTCAAGGGCTGTAAATATACCCCAGGTATCTGCCGACACAAATACAAAGCCTAGGCGGAGAGCACCCCAAAAACACAGATCCAAACATAGGTTATATACTAAATATTCATAAAGACTACTTAGTTGTAACGCGATTCATCAATTAGCAATCAATAGTTTTCAACACAGGTTATATACTAAATATTGATAAAAAGTATTTAAGTAGAAAAAAAAAACAAGATTCATCAAGACTTGTTTTTGGTCCATTTGTATCTACTCCATAGACTTAATTAGGTATAATTATATATATTATTCTATTTTAGGTATTATTGTATATATTGACTCGTTATTCGTCAAGACTTGTTATTTTTCCTTCTGTATCTACTAGATAGGCTTTATTCGGCATATTATTAGAAAGCTTATTAAATGCTCTAAAAAAAAGGTTCTAATGAAAGTTTTGATTAGGCGATGTCAATCGGAGATATAAGAGCTTAAAAATTTAAAGTAATTGATTTCGCTTATTCGAACTGTTCTTTTTGTCTGTTTTTTATTCCTTGTTATTTTTTAATTGCTTATAGTTGGATAATGTATTTGAAAATAAAACAGGTTAAGAAAAATAAGAAAAAAAATTTAATGTTAGAGATATGGATTTCCAAGATATAGCTTTTCAACTGCCTAGCGTCCTTCCTAGAGAGGGTTGTTTGTCTTTGATTTTGGTACTTAGAATTATGGGATACAGTTGAAACATTTTCTGCATGTTCGAATTTCATAAACACTAATATGTTGAAATTTTTGTTACGTTTAGAGTGAAGGAAGGGTTGGAATAAAATATTTTATTAACAGACAAAAAAAGTTTTGGTAACTTTGTATACTTTCGTTAGTATCTCGAAAACCGTTGACAATATTGTGAAGCGGAAGATTACCATTCGAAAGCTTACTAAATGCCCAACAAAAAAGGTTCTGAAGAAAGTTTTAATTAGGCGATGTCAATCGGAGAAATAAGTGCTTAAAACTTTAAATTAATTGATTTCGTTTATTCGAATGGTTTTTTTTGTCTGTTTTATTCCTTGTCATTTTTTAATTGCTTATAGTTGGATAATGTATTTGACAATAAAACTGGTTAAGTAAAATAACAAAAACAATTTATTGTTAGAAATATAGATTTCCAGGATTCCAAGACCTTGTCACTAGCGGGACAGTTTCTAGTGATAGCCGACCCTTCCTGGTAAGATTGTAAATCATGACCTTTCAAGACTTTACTACACACAGGAATGGCGTTAGTGACCTTAAGGGTTGACACGCCATTATAATAATTAATTAAAAAGAAAGACGGGTGGAACCAAAATAATAACTGTTTCTATTTTAATCATTCCATATTAGACTAGGGATATGAACGGAACCGCGCTAAGATGATGCAGTTCCTGCGAGACGGACTTTTTTGTCTGTTTTTATTCCTTGTTATTTTTTAACTGCTTATAGTTGGATAATCTATTTGATAATAAATCAGGTTAAGAAAAATAAGAAAAACAATTTAATCTTAGAGATTTGGATTTCCAAGATATAGCTTTTTAACTGCCTAGCGGGGTCCTTCCTAGGGCGGGGACCCATCCAGGTAAGATCGTAAATAAGACCTTTCTTGAAAGTAAAGATGGAACTGTCAACTTTGGTCCTCCCCTGCCTCCCGGCACTTTCATTGCTGTCGAAGGCTACCAATGAGTGGCCGAAACGTCCTAAATATAGATTTTTTTAACAAAAATCGTATTGAGGTTTCTTTAGCCGAATCCCAACCATTCCATCTTTATTTATCACCTCGACGGCTAACTATCTAATCTTCATGCTTTCTAGAAATGTGGACCCAAAATAATAACAGCCTCTATTTTAATAATTTTAAATGAGTCTAGAGATAAGAACGGAACCGCGCTAAGATGATGCAGTTCCTGCGAGTCGGACTTTTTTTTACTATTTCCGTTGCTCTGAACGGTCATTTGGAAACATGAATTGAATGTTGGAATTAACTTCAGGAACAGGTTAGAATCTGGAGCCATATTTTTCTTTGTCAAAAGATCATATGTTGAATAAAAATACATTTTATAATTATTTCTTTATTTGAATTTTAACGCCCATTATAACCACCCTTTTCTAACTAGGATAAGGCTGATGCCTTTTCTTTTCCAAAAGCCACCCCCCCCCCCTATTGGGAATCAAACCCATGATCCTTGGCACGGAGTGTTAACTGCTCAAGTCTTAACACTCGCGGCCACCGGGCCTTGAGTGTTATGACCATAAATTATAATTTGATAATTAAAATTTATTTATCATAATTAAAGTACTAATACCGTTATTATAAAATGGGCGACACATTTCCGTGCAATTGGGGTGTTTCTACGTGTTCTGGGATCAACGTTAAATGCAAAAAAGTCCGACTCACAGGAACTGCAGCATCTTAGCGCGGTTCCGTTCATGTCCCTAGTGCCATTTGATAAGCTTAGAAAAAAAATAAACTTATTTTTTTATATATCTTGTGAAAATTGTCAAAATCCTCTCGAACATCTCGAATAAAAGTGATATTAAGGCGTCAGGGACACCGACAGTAGCTAACTTTTACACAGAAGCGGAAATTACAGAATCTGGCTCTCATTCTAAAGCAAAGCTCTATAAATCAATACAAAATATGCCTAATAAAGCCTTTCTAGAGGATACAGAAGCATGGGCGTATATGAGGGGGGGGGCTGAGGGGACTGCAGCCCCTCCCGAAATTTTGAATTGATGATAAAAACTTCTCGTAAAACCCTTAAAAATAAATTAAATAAGATCACTTAGTTCATAAAACATATTTTATTTTACGTGTAATAGCGTTTTAGTTGCCTAAAACTATTCCAAGCTCTAAATATTTAGTATTCCATACCCTGGAAATGGTCTCAGCCCCCCCCCCCGAAATTGTTTTATATACGCCCATGTACAGAAGGATCAAGAAGAAGTACACAAAATTGAGTAGAATACCCAGCCTAATATAGCCTATATAGAATAATATGTTGAATAAAACCTATCTAGTAAATACACAAGGACAAATAAAAGTCTTGACGAATAACAAATCAAGAAAAAAAACTTTATTTAACAAAATAAAACAAAGTTTAGTTGCCCAATTACAATAGAATAATATACCTAATTAAGTCTATGGAGTAGATACAAATACAACCTTTTTTTTAGAGCATTTAATAAGCTTTCTAATAATATGCCGAATAAAGCCTATCTAGTAGATACAGAAGGAAAAATAACAAGTCTTGACGAATAACGAGTCAATATATACAATAATACCTAAAATAGAATAATATATATAATTATACCTAATTAAGTCTATGGAGTAGACACAAATGGACCAAAAACAAGTCTTGTGGAATATTGTTTTTTTTTTTCTAATTAAATACTTTTTATCAATATTTAGTATATAACCTTTGTTGAAAACTATTGATTGCTAATTGATGAATCGGTTTACAACTAAGTAGTCTTTATCAATATTTAGTATATAACCTTATGTTTGGATCTGAGTTTTTGGGGTGCTCTCCGCCTAGGCTTTGTATTTGTGTCGGCAGATACCTGGGGTATATTTACAGCTCTTGAGGATTAACTCTTAGCAGGTAAATTTCCTGCGGCCCCCTGGTTTCTACGGGTATTGAACTTTAGGAGGATTGGATTTAGGACTTAATATACGTATGTAGACTAAATCATAGCAAGAAGTAATCCTCCGTCGTCGGTTCTTAATTATGTAGACTCGCTAATGTTATCCAATCTTAGATACATCGTATTTAAAATCCACAGCAAAAACACGACATTTCATCAGAATCCCCTGCTGAATAAAACTTATATAGAATAATATGCAAAATAAAGCCTATCTAGTGGATAAAAATAGAGGAAAAAAGCCGTTCGTGGTGGTAGAAAATCGTAAACGTATTTCGCTCAGAAATCTCCGAAATATTGTCACTAATTTTACGTATCCTGTTTTATAGCCAAATAGATTAATATTCTATAATCAATAAGAAAAATCTACTAACAATAAAAAACTATGGGTAACAGATGAAAAAAGGGAATACCAAGAATAATTCTAAAGAACGAAATCAACACCTGTACTGTCACATCTAGATATTCATACGGCATCTTCGAATTCTAACAAACAAAATATTGATTCTAATTATACGTATCCTGTTTCATTGACAAATACATTTGACTACTATAAGCAATTAAAAACACTAGGGAATATGCCAAAGAACTCGGAGTAGGAGCCTCGACAGTTTCAAGACATTTGAAGGAAATCGACAAATCCAAAACTGACATTTCATACGGTATTTCTCCGATTGACATCGCCTAATCAAAACTTTCATTAGAACCTTTTTTGTAGAACATTTAGTAAGCTTTCTAATGGTATTCTTCCGTTTCCCAAATTCTCAACCTTTTTTGAGATATTAAGGAAAGTATACAAAGTTACCAAAACTTTTTTATGCCTGTTAATAAAATATTTTATTCTAACCCTTCCTTAACTCCAAACGCAACCAAAATTTCAACATATTAGTTTTAATGAATGTAGAACATGCAGTAAATGTTTCAACTGAATCCCTTGATTCTAAGTACCCAAACCAAAAACGGCATTCAAAAATTATTTTTTCAGTTTTCTCGAAAACGGTTAAAGCTATCGCCTTGAAAATGGTTCCATTCGTTTTCCTAGCCCAAGAAGCCTATAAAAAGAGTACTTACAAGCTTATGAACTCAAAAACGTAAGCGTTACGATTTTTTTTGCGCGAATTTCGCCCCAAACGCCATCTTCCAGTGGGGGGATTTTGCTGGTTAACGAACTTGACCTTTCAAATTGGACGACAGATTTTTGCACCATCAGGGAAGCCAGAAATGAGCGAACAGACAAATATATATATATATATATATATATATATATATATATATATATATATATATATATATAAATATATACATATATATATATATATATATATATATATATACAAATTTGAACCACCGTTATTTTCGGTCTCTAGGGGTTCTGAAACGCGAAATTTTCTTGTCGGCACTTCCGGATTGTTTCATTGTATCAACCTTATAAGCGGGGTTCCTCCCTATGGGGGAGGGAGGAACCGCGCTAAATAAAAGCAATAAAAAACCAAGGGAAAGAGACAAAAATTACAAAAAGAACGACAAAAACCCGTTCATAAGAACAAAACAGACGTATTTGATGTTTTAAGCATTTATTTCTCCGATTGACATAATCTAATCAAAAATAGTTTTAGAATCATTTTTGTAGAGAATTTAGTAAGCTTTCAAATAGTTTCAATCCACTTACCACGATTTCCCAACCGTGTACGAGATATTAATGAAAGTATACGAAGTTTCCAAAACTTTTCATATCTGTTCATAAAATATTTTATTCTAACCCTTCCTTAACTCCAAACGTAACATAACTTTCAACATATTAGTTTTAATGAAAGTAGAACATGCAGATAATGTTTCAACTGAATCCCGTTATTCTAAGTACCCAAACCAAAAACGGTATTCAAAAACTATTTTTCCAATTTTCTCGACAACGGTTAAAGCTATCGCCTTGAAAATGGTTTCATTCGTTTTTCTAGCCCAAGAAGCCTATAAAACGAGTACTTACAAGCTTATGAACTCAAAAACGTAAGCGTTACGAATTTTTCTGCGCGAATTTCGCCCCAAACGCCATCTTCCAGTGGGCGGATTTTGCTGGTTAACGAACTTGACCTTTCAAATTGGACGACAGATTTTTGTACCAAATTTCATCAAAATCGGACCATTCGTCTTCTATTTAGAGAGCGAACAGACAAATATATATATATATATATATATATATATATATATATATATATATATATATATATAAATAAATATATACATATATATATATATACAAATTTGAACCACCGTTATTTTCGGTTTCTAGGGGTTCTGAAACGCAAAATTTTCTAGTCGGCACTTCCGGATTGTTTCATTGTATCAACCTTATAAGCGGGGTTCCTCCCTATGGGGGAGGGAGGAACCGCGCTAAAACGTTTACATTTTATTTTTATTTTCAGAACCATTTTTTAAAGTACCATCTGCGATAATACAAGTCATTTATATTGGTAGAAAAAGGAGTCTTTCTTCTTTTGAAAGAGCTCAAGGACGTAAAAATTGGATTCTCTCAAGGAGAGATATTGCATTTTAAAAAGTCACCTTACTTTTTCACTTACAAATTTTTAGATTCTTCTGGACTGGGAAAAAATATTAATTTTTGTTTTCGAAGATATTTCCCACAATTCTTCTATTATTTTCGGTGTAAAAAAAATGTAAAATACTAGTTTACTTGAAAAGGTGAGCATATTTTTTAATTTCTTTGACGAAATATAAATTATTGTTTAACAATTGTATTTTTTTTTAATTCACTCTAAAATAAAAATAAATTGATGAAAGAATCACGTCTATATCATTTTCTAAACACGATATATAGAATAAAGCACTTTTAACCCATTTTACCTTTTTTTCTCCAAAAAAAGGAAAAATTCTGAGGTCAGTCTTATTTCAAGGTTAAATTGGTGTGATCAATTCCTCAGACCTTAAATCCATTTATTTATTTGTACATTAAACATTTCGGCCTTCAGGCCATTTTCAATTTCTAGAAATAAAATAAAGCAAGTGTTACAAATATCTTAATTTAACCCTTTTAATAAGTAATATATAATAATTTAACCCTATGTCCAAATTTATTCTATTCTCACCTAAATTCCAGCAGCCTCTTTTTGAATAACTTTTTCAGTACCGGCCTTGTCATCCTGGCAATTACAATTATTAAAACCATTCTTCAATTCTCTAGGCACCTTCCAAATCCCAAAACACCAAAAACCACCAATTTCTTTTTTTATTCCCCACATTGTCAAGCCTCATTCATGACAATGTGGGGAATAAAAAACGAAAATGGTGGTTTTTGGTGTTTTGGGATTTGGAAGGTGCCTAGAGAATTGAAGAATGGTTTTAATAATTGTAATTGCCAGGATGACAAGGCCGGTACTGAAAAAGTTTTTCAAAAAGAGGCTGCTGGAATTTAGGTAAAAATAGAATAAATTTGGACATAGGGTTAAATTATTATAAATTAGTTAGTAAGAGGGTTAAATTAAGATATTTGTAACACTTGCTTTATTTTATTTCTAGAAATTGAAAATGGCCTGAATGCCGAAACGTTTAATGTACAAATAAATAAATGGATTTAAGGTCTGAGAAATTGATCTCACCAATTTAACCTTGAAACCTATTTTATTTTATTTCTCGGCTCCTAAAGCGCATTGGACGGAACGCTCGGACAAGTGCCGGCAGTTTCTGATGCAGAATCACCAGAAAAAAAAAATGGGCCAAATCGGTGACCCTACCACTGTATACTCCCCTTGTCAGTATAATTATAAAAATTATTAATGACTCATAAAATACACTCAGCGTCAAAATGTTAGACACACTATGCAAAATATTATTTTTGACTTTTCATTTGAATAGATGAACAAACCAATCCGAATTCAATAATTTTTAACTTATCTTAAACTTATCTGGCAATGCCACTTAGTATTATAACCCATTACAAAATATATATAAAATAAAAATGCTTAAAAACGGATTCTAGGTGCGTCAAAATGATAGACACACTGGAAGAAGAAAATAATAAAAGAGGAATTTAAAATTCTGTGGCTTTTCCATCACCTTTTATTACTTAAAAAATTCAATTTGGAATTGAATAAAATCATTTTTTAATGTTTCTTGAGGTATGTAATCCCTTGAAGCTAGAATTTTACTTTTTAGCTCATCAATTGTGGAAAATTCTCTTGACTTGCTATATACTTTTCTTGTAAGAATTCCCCCGGCATTTTTAATAATATTAAGGTATGGAAAAATAGCCTGCCAATCTAGTTTGTATATATTCTTTCGGATGAACCATTCCTTAATAATTCTTAACGAATGGATTGGAGCATTGTCTTGCTGAAATGCAGATGAATCTTCTGCCATGCCATTAAAAGTGTTTTTTTATTCTTCTGATAAGTTTTAATACTCATGTGAATATATTCTCTTAGAAAGAAATACCAAGTAGCCTTTCTTCATGAACCTAATATTTGCCCAAACCATAACACTACCTTCGCTCATTTGCCGCCGGGGAAGTGTGTGTAATATAAGTTCTACTTTTCTTGAATCATGAAAATGAAAAGGAAAACCATCAAGTCCATCCAAATCAAATGTTTTCTCATCAGAAAAAAAAACTCTCCTCCATTAATCGGTCCTCAACATAACGTTTTCTGCAAAATCCATTTTATGATGAAAGAGGTTTACTTTTTTTTCAATATGTTTTTTGATCTTTCCAGTAATCCATGCACATTCCTGCCTAATTGATAAAGTTGGTTGTCTTCCAGTTGAGCAATGGCTCTCCGAACGGAATTAACTGGACTAGATTCGATAAACTTAGTTTTATGTGACTTGGAATCTCCGTACAACCCATCTGATCCTTGTGTAGCAAAGCAATTAACGGCAGTCTTCTCGAGACAACCACTTCTTTTTTCTTATACTTTAACTGAAAAATTCAGAACTGTTGTCATTGAAATTGTCCGCAGGAGAAATTGAAAATGCCAAATCTTAATGCTTTTCAAGGGTTAAGGTCTAAAAATGCCTTATCAACCATTAGAATTAAAGGATTGTGAATAACAACTGGTGTGTCTATCATTTTGACGCACCAAAATAAAGAGATTATCAGTTATTTATTTATCCCTGGATATAGCACAGAGGTAAACTATAAATAACATTTTTTTTACAAATACATATATACATTTGAAATATATTATAAAAAAAGGTTGAATTACAATTTGAAAAAAATTATATTAAATTTTCGAAATTTCAAGGGTGTGTGTATCATTTTGACACTGAGTGTAGTACGGTTTTGTCCTGAGCATAAACTAATGTGCCTTGGAATAAAATGCAGTATGTAGAAATCGAAAGACAGCGCCATCTATCAGAAGTCCACGCAATATATATATATACTCTAGGAGTTCATTCTAGACATAATTTTCAACAAAAAAGTTCATTTGAAGTATGGTCCGATTCCGAAGGGAAAAGGAGTTATGTCCAATTTTCTCTTTTTTTAAGTACACATATTTTTTTTATTGAATAAGAAATGATTGCTGAAAACTGTTCAAGACAATTAAATTCCAAGTAAGCCGTAATAAAATAGACAAAATGTCATTTAAGAAAACAGTTATTTTATCATAAAGCCCATTGATACAAGATACTTTCTGGACGTCCAATAACGCACTTCTCGATTAATCAGAGGTTTCTCGTAATTTTTTCCTCAGCCCCCTAACGGACTACAGATTCACTACTTACAGGAAAACCTTTACACTTAGTAAGCATTAAGTCTGTGCAAAGCAAGTGGCAGTTTATTGAGGGATGGGTTATACGATTGACTCCCTTTGGTAAAAAAATATGAAATAGAGTTTTGTTACTTTCAAATACCATGTGTGAAGTGATTATGGATTACCTATTTTTTATTGGTCAAAATGTGACCAAAAAAACTATTGCCAAACTATTCAATAGAATATATGGCTACGTTAGAATCTATGTCGACATAAGTTATATGTCTACGTTATATGTGGACATAATTGCTTTTCCCTTCGGAATCGGACATAATTCATATGAACTTCTTTGTGGGAAATTTCTGTGACGATTATTTCTAGAATTACCTCGAGCATGGGCGTATATAAGGGGGGGGGGGCTGCAGCCTCCCAACATTTTGATTTGATCGGTAAAATGTGTCGTAAACCCTTAAAAATAAATTAAATAAGATCACTTAGTTCATAAAAAATATTTTATTTTGGGTGTAATAACATTTTAGTTCGTTAAAACTATTCCAAGTTCTAAATTGTATTCAATACCCCGGAAATGGTCTCAGCTCCCCCGAAATTATTTTATATATACGCCCATGTCCTCGAGTTGGGCTACATAGACCTGAATACTCTGTAAATGCCAATTTGAATGATCGTTTTTTTTGTTGTAAACGTCGTCATTTCATGTCAGCACTTCCGGATTGCGATATCATGTCAACGTCACGAGCGAGTTTTCCTCCCAATGGCTGGTATTAATTTACGCAAATAAATCCCACATAAAAAACGACCATATAATGTATATGTCCAACTTTTTGTTTCTGCCCGTAGGATTTCATCGCATTTCTGATATATATTTGTTGAGGAAATATTTACGACTGTTTCCGTCGACCGGAACGGTTGGGGGCGGTTGGGGGGTTCGTCTGGGGGGGGGGGGGGGGGGTTGGTGGTGGGGGTAAAGGGATATATAGAAGGGAGAGCGTGGCTTGGAGTCAGTATTCTCCGAACCTTCGACAAGGAAAGGCCGTGCTGCTCTTCGTCCTATTTCAGGTACGTGAGTACGTACTTAACGTCCCCTCTCCAAAAATATACTCTTCTCTCCAAAAATCTCCCTAACGCTCTTGCCCTCCACTTAGATCAGTTTAAAATAAATGCTAAGGCTTCTAACATTTTTATTTTTTTGATTATGCATTATTGAAATTTTTATATCAAACTTTTATTTATTTAACTATAATCCAATATCTCACATGACTAATTAAAACCCATAAAATTGAGCAACAACTATATGCAATTAAGTATTCAAAAAATAAGAGTGTTCATTGATATGTGTAAATAAATTAGTAAAATTATATGAATTTTAATTTCAAATATACATATCACTCAAGTTAACAGTTTCGCTAGTATGTCTGTGAGAACTATAGTCTATAATTGGGTAAGTTTATTAAGATTTGGTAATTCTCAAATATAATATGATTAAATGAGCGTACTTACAATTTCTTATTTATTGCAATTTTGATTTTTATATTTTTATAATATCTGTATTAAATTAAAACCATGAAATGCATCGAAAGCCATGGTTTTAAAATGTTACTCTTTTTTTAAAATTCTACACCAGTCAGGAGACATTGTTTTAAATTTATTTTTAAATTTGTATATATATATATATATATATATATATATATATATATGTGTGTGTGTGTGTGTGTGTGTGTGTGTGTGTGTGTGACAAGTACAATCAAGCTCCCAAAGGTAGTGCTTTGGTTTCAAATGGTAACATCTTCGAGGTATTTTTGATATAATGATGAACTCGTTTTACTGTTGACGAAATTAAAGAAGGTATGGAACACTGCAGGAAGTGTCGGATAAGTGATTTTAGTGCCCACGAAAACACGAAGAAGTGAAAAATAACGAAAAGCGAGTTTTTTTGGCACTAAAATTCAACTTATGAAGCTGCAAATATTCCGGCAAAGCCTGGTAAACGAAAGCGCCCGTTATAATTTTGACTAGTGGCTTATACTGTTTGATTTATTAAACTGTTTAAGAAGGTTAAAAACCCAGAAAAAAACAATTGACAAAGATGCATTAATGTCATGAAAACGACTTTTAAGCAGTAATGTTCCGGTGAGATCACCCTATAGAATTTATTATGGGGTCCGATCCTTAAAATATTGCTAATGTTAAAAGTTTTCTGTTTAAAGATTTTTAATGACCCCATTCTAGTTCCCACGATTTTGAACAGTTTTTGAGATATTTAATAAAATCTCAAAACTGCTGCTCATGCCTGTCAGTATAATATATTTTTGTCTATTATTTTCTTGCCTCTAAATGTAACCATTATTTGTTAGTTTTAGTTTGAAGGAATGATAAATATCTTAATTTAACCCTCTTAATAAGTAATATATAATAATTTAACCCTATGTCCAAATTTATTCTATTCTCACCTAAATTCCAGCAGCCTCTTTTTGAATAACTTTTTCAGTACCGGCCTTGTCATCCTGGCAATTACAATTATTAAAACCATCCTTCAATTCTCTAGGCACCTTCCAAATCCCAAAACACCAAAAACCACCAATTTCTTTTTTTATTCCCCACATTGTCAAGCCTCATTCATGACAATGTGGGGAATAAAAAACGAAAATGGTGGTTTTTGGTGTTTTGGGATTTGGAAGGTGCCTAGAGAATTGAAGAATGGTTTTAATAATTGTAATTGCCAGGATACAAGGCCGGTACTGAAAAAGTTATTCAAAAAGAGGCTGCTGGAATTTAGGTAAAAATAGAATAAATTTGGACATAGGGTTAAATTATTATAAATTAGTTAGTAAGAGGGTTAAACTAAGATATTTGTAACACTTGCTTTATTTTATTTCTAGAAATTGAAAATGGCCTGAATGCCGAAACGTTTAATGTACAAATAAATAAATGGATTTAAGGTCTGAGAAATTGATCTCACCAATTTAACCTTGAAACCTATTTTATTTTATTTCTCGGCTCCTAAAGCGCATTGGACGGAATGATAAACATATAAAAAATATTCAGGCCGATTCGTCCGCTATGAATGCTTGAAACCCAAGGTCCAGTTTTTCCCAGTTATTTCAAAAACGGTTCAATAAATGGTTTCTTCCGATTCTCTGATCAAAAATACGTAAAAAACATGTACCCGAAATTCTATGAACGAAAACCATTTCAGGTTACGATTTCACCAACCGGTCGGCTTCTTAAGGGAAATTCCTCATTATAAGGAGGGAGGAAAAACGCTAAAAAGTAGTAGATCAAGTATACAATTTTTGTGTCATGTATATATGTATAACGGAAAAAGAGGGAGTAGATTGCGTGTAACGGTGTCCTTACGTTAACCAGGCTAAAAAGCAAAAATTTACAAACAAGAGAAATAACTACTAAACGGTTTGAGATATCAACATTTTTCAAATGCGCAAAGTTGTAGTTCTCGTCGAGACCTATAAAATGGTGCCCTTGGAAATGAGAAAACAAAACTTCTAAAAGCTCAAATAATTAGGCCTTTGAAGGGAAGTGTTTCCTCTTTACCCATATTTTGCATTATATTTTTAAAATGCACGAACAAAACAAGAAAGACCGTGCAAAAGGAGTTTCGATGCGGCAAGTAGCTCTCTGCAAAAATACGTTTTCATTTGCATGTATTCCTCATCTGAAGTTCCCAAAAAAGGCACTTGAATTTATTTAAATAGTATTTTTGTTAAGGGAGGGGCAATTCAGCATAGGAGGAATGTGCTTAGCACTAAACAAAACGATTCCCATTAGTGTAAACTAAAAAATCAGAGACTTTAAAATTGGAGTTTTAGGGACACAAGTTACCAAAATTACAGGTCACAAATAATGGATGATTTTTTTTTTTTTTTTTTTTCAATTTTATACAATTTTCTGAGCACATTCTCCTAAGCTGAATTAGCCCTTTCTTAACAGAAATACTATTTAAATAAATTTATGTGCCTTTTTTGGGAATTTCAGATGAGGAATACATGCAAATGAAAACTTATCTTTACACAGAACTACTAGACGCATCGAAACCCCGTTTGCACGGTTCTTGCTTGTTTTTTTAGTAAATTTTAAAAATATAACGAAAAATATGCGTAAAGAGGAAACCCTTCCCTTCAAAGGCCTATTTAAGCCCTTAGAAGTGTTATTTTCTCATTTCCAAGGGCGCCACTTTATAGATCTTGACGAGAATTACAACTTTGCCCCTTTGAAAAATGTTGATATCACAAACCGTTTAGTAGTTATTTCTCTTGTGGCCCGTTTATCTGGGCCACCCTGTATATATACAGGGTGTTAGGAATTCGATGCCAACCCCCTTTTCCTTCCACAGTTTTAGAAGAATTTCGTAACGATACTCTCTGGGTCCTAACTGCTTCAAATTAAGTTTCTTTTCATGTTATAGTCGGCTCTCTAACCTTCTCCAGTACTTCTCCAGCTACCACAACTTTGGAATTTCCAATGGAATGACTTTTCTGACGGATTCTTGTAGAAAATCAAATTCTAAAACGAATTTATATCGGTAAATTTTTCGATTTACGCGCAATATCACAGAAAAAAATAGTGTTCCGGTGGGAGTATTCTGCTGGGAAACGAATTTGACCTTTTGAATCAAGTAAAGTATTCTGTTGTAAATTTAATAAAATCCATTTCTGAGGCGGCTGGAGCACGAACAGACAAATATTCGTGACATCTTATATATTCGGGGCTAGATCATGGTAGTTATTAAAACTGTGTTTTAAAATTGAAATACGTTTTTATTACTAGGAGAACTATAAACAAAACTGGGCGGAGTTCGTAGAATTTGAAATTTCAATGTTTATACATGTAATATATAAAATAATTAAATAAATTCTTCTGAATATAAAAAAAGAACAAGTTTCCCTGATGATGGGTTGGCAATAAAAACTCAGTTTTAAACAAAAAATTAGTTTTATTAACCGAAATTTCATATTTCCACGCTGAATTATTACGTTTTAACGAATTGGTTAAAACTTGTTTTTCCCTACGATCTTGAGCTAAAATAAGTTTCAATGTTGTTTTAAGGAGGTAAGTTAAGTTATGTTGAAGCAAAATAAATTAAGTTTTAATAAAATAAATCTTTATTTTAATAGGATTGAAACTTATTCTATCGCAGGAAAGGAAAACACTCAAGATCCATTCTCTAGCGGACTAAAATGTCGTCGTTGTTTAAATAAAGATTTAATAAATTTGCTAATGGTTACTCCTTCGTCTTAAAAATATCATAATGCGTACTTATTTACTAAATTATAAATAAAGATTACCAAAAATTAATAATCTTAAATGCTTTTATCGTTTCATAATGCATTGGTCGCGTAAAAACTGTTAGTCTGTTCGTGCTCAACTGATTTATTAACTGGTCCGATTTTGATGATATTTAGCACAGAAATACTTTGTCCACATATTCTACAAATAGCAGAAATCGCGTCACGGATTTCTTCCCAAGGGTACTTTGATGTACCTAGGTAAAAAAAAAAAAAAAGATTTATAATTTTTTAGGAGTAATAATAATAACTTATCAAGAGAAAAGCGATATTTTGAATGTTTCTAGTAATTCCTTACATATCTTGAAAACTGCTATGAAATCCGAACCATTTTTCGAGGAAAGACTATTTAATTGTAAATTTCGATATGACTACTTCAGCCGTAGTAAATTGTGCTCGAAGATTCGAAAATGTTGGTTTCATTTCAATCTATGCATTCTAATTACACCTGACAATTATATATATATATATATATATATATATATATATATATATATATATATATATATATATACAGGGTGTCCCCCCCCTGTATTAAACTTTAATAATTTAATGTTTTCGTTTAACCTCAATTGAAAAATAATCATGCAAAAACTATCAAACCTATTTAAACAAAATTTGGTAGGATGTTTTACTTTATAATTGTAACAAAATGTAAAACATTGCATGAGAAGCGATTGTATTGGGAAGCTCAGAAGCTTTCGAATAGATGTTTTATATTTACTACGATTTCCCAAGCTTTTTCGACATATATAAGAAAATACCTGAATATCTCCCAAAAATCCTAGTTTTTACATTTATCGTGATAGATATAGCCTTAAAATTCCCCACGTCAAATTAATTATAAAACTTGTACCTGGAAGACTAGTAACGCAACATTTGCGCTTCAATTTTTTTGGGCGAATTTTCCGAAAAACCACGTGACCCGGTCGGGTGGGGGTGGGCCTTCCGGTGTCGTGGGCCCTCAGGACCAAAGGGTGAGCTTGGAGGGTTTGGTCGGCCTGGTCACACCGAGGAGACCCTCGCCTACAAGCTCATGTCATGTAACATCAACAGTTTACTGTAAACCCTCATCGAGTAGAGGGCCGGCAATAGTAGTGATGTTCGGATTTGGCCGGATTTCATATTAGACATAAGTATTTTTGTGGCAAATTTTATCGAAAACGAAGATTTCTGGGGCAGCTATTGGGCGAACAGACAAATATACATATACATACAAATATGAACCACCGGTATTTCCGCCCTGTGGTTTGAGAGAGGAAACGCGCTAAAAATGATACCTTAAAATAAATTTATTTTTACATAGAATATGGGTATATGGGCTTCTATATTGAGATTTTATTAAAAAGCTACTATTTTTGTGTCTAGTTAAAAAACAGACGAGTTCATTGAATTTTTTTATTGTATCAAATTTTTGTTCCTAATAATATTAATAATATTTCCTAATATTATTTATATATGGAGTATTTTTGATGTACCCTTCAATTCTTTTTCAACGTTTCCTGTCAATAATGTTCCAACCTGTGTGTTTTGGGATGTGAAGTATTAATTGTTCATTATTGTATTATCTATTTTTTTAATCAAGTTTTTCGAAATTGTCATTATATTTTAATCATAAACTAACTAACATTCTTTATTTTCTTATCTAACTCAGTCACACCGTACAAAACTCATCCTACAACATACAACATACAACCCTATAACACACATCTTACAACATCCACCCAATAACGCACATCCTACAACATAAAAATACAACACACATCCTGCAACAGCCACACATCCTACAACATCCACCCTATAACACACATCCTACAACATACACCCGACAACACACATCCTGCAACATGTACCCTACAACACACATCCTGCAACATATACCCTACAACATCCACCTTATAACACACATCCTACAACATCCACCCTACAACATATATCCTACAGCATAAACCCTACAACACACATCCTACAACATATACCCTACAACACACACCAAACAATGTTTCATTATTAGTATGTCTTTACTTATTTATTATTTCTTTTTACTTTACATCACTGGTAAATAATAATTTTAGCATTTAAAATCAAATAAGTATATATTCAAGGTAAGATATAATGGGTGTTAAATAATTAAGGTTTTAGTTAATTGTAAATATGGAGGCCCGGTAGCTGTGAGCGTTAACGCGTGAGCACTTATCACTCCGTGCCAAAGGTCGAGGGTTTGATTCCCACTAGGGGTGGTGGCTTTTCTTTCGAAAAAAGAAAAGGCATTAGCCCTATCCTGGCTAGAAAAGGGTGGTAACCTGTAGATAACGCGTCCCAAAATTCGTAGTTAATAATATTGGACGTTTAAATAAATAAATAATCGTAAATACCTTATTTAATCAATAATAATTGTGAAATACAAGAAATGTAAAACTAAAACGTAAATCCTAAAAATTACAAAAATCAAAATACAAACGAATCAGAGAGAAAGTATGAGGGCACATTGGTCATGGGTTTTATTCTTCTTTATTTTATATTTTCAATTTTTTAATGTCTTTCACATACCAGGACTTTGGAAGAAAATGGGCGAATCTGAAAAATCGACTTCTTTTTTATTTTATTTTCTGAGTCCGAAAGATGTAGGAAACACGAAGGCTCGCCTTGTTCCTCTGGTTCGCCTTTAGTTCTTTCACAGTTTTAAGATAAAGTGAATAGCACCGTCATCTATGAAAAAATCAATGTCCGATTTCAAGGGCGAATCCCGGGTCTGAAACTCCACTCCTGGTATTTTGATACCTATAAATCACCCGTAAAATTTATAATTAAAACATTGAATTTCAATTGCTCACTATTTCAATCAGGTTGTATATCACAATGCATACAAAGAAGGTTTTATATTTCAATTCAGAAGGTATATCATGTCATTGCTATATAAAATAATAAAAATGAAATAGATTTATTCAAAAATGAAATGATTTTTGATTACTCCTGGCAAATAAAATAAAAATAGGTGTAACCAAATGCTAGTTCCTGTTTTTTGTTGTTCATTTTAGTGTTTTATCTTTATTTATTAATTATTTAGTTTTTATTTTTTTCATTTTAGGTCTCCGGTAATGGCTGCTATTGATTTTTTACAGTGAATATTTAGCCTGAATTTATCAATATAGTAGATAAACGAATTACTTAAGTGAAATATTTTGATTTTGATAATAAGCAGAATAAAGTAAGAGTTCATAAATTTTAACCACTATTCTTTAACTGCAACAAGCAATAATTAATTCATAGCTATTATAATATTGTAAATTGTTCGAAATATTTATTATAGACACCTGTAAGTTTGACAAATATAGGCGTATGAAACAATAAGAAAGAAGAATGAAACTTCAAGAATAAAGTGATTATAAGATAACGGTGAGGATAATGGTAGAAAATATTTATTTAAATTTAGTCATTTATATTCTATTGAGGAAAAGTATATAAGAAGGGTTCATGGAATATTGTTAATGCTATTGAGCATTAGAAATCAACAAAAAAAAAAAAACAACAATAAACAACGCTGTTATACATAATTAGGGGTTCAAAATACTAGCATGTGTTAGAAAGTGAAACAGTGAATAAGCTTAGATTTGCTTTGTGTATATATGTTTGTTTGTGTGTAAGTATGTATGTTCATAAAAACATAAATATTGAATATCAGAAAAATAAAATGACCACCTACAGTTTATTCTTCATAACATCATCCACTACACTTTAGGTCGCATCCATTATTAGGGCTATCTGGAAGCCCTTCACTCTAAGACATGACTGGTGGTGGCTTACTCGAAGTCATGATTGGTGGTGGCTTACTCTAAGATTTGATTAGCGGCGACTTACATGAATACATGACTAGAGGTGGCTCACTCGAAGTCATGATTGGAGGTGGCTTACTCTAAGATTTGATAAGCAGCGCACAGTGGGCGAAAATCCACTTTTAGGGCGACAAAATTATTTTTTTGTGTTTTTCAATATTTTTGAGGTCACTGAGATAGGGGAAAATATTTAAAAAAATCGTTGACCCATAGTTTTTAGTATATCCAACAAACAAATATAGATACACAAATATTTTGACATAATAGATAAAAATTGGGAACAAATTTTTTAAATCTTTAAAACATTAAAGTAGTAACTTTTTGCATCTATTATTTACATAAACATAATACATATATTCATACAAAATAATACATAGGTTATAATTCGAAAATAAATAACAAAAATAGACTAGCAACTTAAAGAAAAAAGTAATTGTACTGACTTGTTTTTTTTAATATATAAATATAATATATACAATTATATTACGCACTAAAAACGAATTATCGATCAATCATCGCCTGATTCACTACTGCTACATCCTTCAGCACTTTCTTCTGATAAGTCAGTATCGTCAGCCTCATTTTCTAATGAGAGTTCTTGAAATTGATCATGTGGTGAACTACACTTCAATTGGCTAATTACATATACATCGGTAACATAAAATTTAAACAATCACGTATAGTTTCTTTTAAAAAAATGGAAAAGTAATTACAAGAACAGCACTGCAATAAACACGGGGGGAAATGTTCCCTTTCTTACAGTCCGATTAATAATCCCTTCCGTCGCCCGATGATGATCCAAGAAAGTAAATACTTACATTTTAAATTCTTCCAAATAATACTAGACAATATTTAGTGAAAGTATTTTTTTTTTTAATTTTGTCCACCTAAAAGGTGATTTTCGTCCACTGTGCGCCACGGATTCTTCAGCTTCTATCTGACTGCCTAAACTAAATTTAAATTTACATTAAAAGGGGGAAGAAGGGGAAGCTGAAAGTGTCAAGACACTTCTGTCATGGGCTCAATCGAGCACATGACTGGTGTTGGCTTACTCTAAGACACGGGGGTAGGCGGTTTATTTGAATACCGTCACCTTGGGTGAGTTCTTACAGGTTTTAGGAGTTCTTACATAGTGCATCACCAGTGCAGTGATTTCCTGTGTCATGCACTATTGTACGAACTCGTACGACCTGTCCGAACTCACCCCAGATGACGGAACATGTTCCCTCGAAGGAGTTCACTCGAAAACATGACTGAAGGCAGTAAACTAGGTATCACTGGAGGTGGTTCAGTGAAAGACATTGTTTGACGTTCACTCGGGGACATGACTGGAGGCAGTAAACTAGATATCACTGGAGGTGGTTCACCGAAAGGGCACGCGGCTCGGACATATCACTCCCGGTTCACTGGAATACATTTCTGACGGCAGTACACTGGGAAACATGATGGTTTACTCGAAAGTATGACAGGAGGTGGCTTGCAAGGGGAGGAGAGGGAGAGGGACTGGGAAGTGGGGGGGGGGGAGAGGAAGATGGTGGGACGAAGGGAGGGACGGCGGGAGAGGGAGAGAGGAGAGAAAGGGTGAGAGAGAGAGGAGAGAGAAAGGGTGAGAGAGAGGTATAAAGCGGCATTTCGCCAGAATTTGGTAAAAACCACCCATCCTCGAGTACGGCACTCTTTTTTGAGGAATCCTTGGATTATAATTAGGCTAATGACACACGCAGAGCTCATTTGTGTGGAAATAATTAATGGTGTGAAATCGGGCGGGGTTCCGTAACGGAGGTAGGGGTGCCTTTGTGTTTCTGTAGTAATATGCGATGACAAATGTGCCCACACAGTCGGCTGTTACAATGGCTCGCCCCTACCTTACTCAGTTGTCATGAGGCGATTTTTCAAGGGGCTCGATTGCACTGACTTTGCAGTATTTCATCCAGTTCCAATGTCATTGGGAGACATCCTTGAGCTTGATCTAAGTCTAAGCTTTTATTCTCAGGGAGAAGCTGGAGGGGTGTGATCTCATGACCCGAGTACAAGTAACCGGATGTAGGATCGGAATGAAAGGCCCCCAGGGTCTGTTATATTACACGGGGATTAAATAGTTAAATTTAATAGTATTAGTCGTAGAAGGAAGATGCTCCAGTTTCACGCAGAAAATAAGATCATGAGAAGTCAATGTAGTGGACACACGCGCAGAACTGAGCAACAATGTGGACTCAGATTAATGAGAAGAAACTAAAATATATTAAAGATAATGTATGCCTGGGATAAATTAGCAAGACAATCAAGAAAGAAAGAGGCCGTAATTTTCAAATTTGAAACGTGTGGTTAACTCACGAATATTTGGTGTCGAAACATTAACCTACCAAATGCTCTAAATGTAACGCTATTGAACATATTTTCAAGGAATGTCGTGTCTACAAACAATTTATCCATATGTATAATATATTGCCTGATAGAGCTAAAACCTTAAGGCAAAAATAAAAAAAATAGAAAACCGAAATAAAAAATATTATATACATCCATTGTTTAAAATAATTGAAAGGACAAAAAAAATCTAATCCGATAGCCACCGACTGTCGGAAGAAAAACAGACACATTCATCTCAATGGAGATGCCTACACTGGTCCCGACCCGATCCGATTGCCACCGATTCTTGGCCGTTCAAACGTGTATGTTTCTAGACCGATTTCTGACCGACGCGTCGCGACGAAGCAAAATGGCGCCAAACGACATATTGTGTTTCAAAGAGGATCAAAGCCTCTACATTTTAACCGATTTCAATGCATTTTTTTTTTTTTTTTTTTTTTTTTTTTTTTTTTTTTTTTTTTTTTTTTTTTTTTTTAAATGAAAGGTAATAAAATGTAGAACAAGTTTGTCACTTTACATTTTTGTTTTTTGTTTCTCTTGTTTAGTAAATTACGTGGAAAGATGTTTATAACCATCCAACGTTTATCAACCTTCTAGCGAAGTTAAAAATTAACTGTTACTCTAAGATTTGTTTTTCGGGACTGATATACTTCCAGAAGATTGATTGGCCTCTCAACTCAAACTTTATATCTCCAACAAGGTAATCAATGGTTTCTATGCTTATTAGGTAGTATTTATTAAATTAATTACTCATTTTCACTTCACTGCGAGTTCATTACTGACGAGCTGTGACTGGATCAGATCGGATCGGTTATTGACCAATGTAGGCACGTTGGTCGTTGTCGGTCAAACGAAATCGGATCGGGAGAAATACGGGTCCACTGTAGGCGCAGCTTAACAGTGAAAGAAGAAACATACTGAAAAGAAGGCACTGTAATCCCAAAAGGGCGTCCCCCCTCCTTAGGCCAGAGGAGGTTAAAAGGGGAATTGAACACATCATTAGGGTCCTAGGAGTACTTAGACAATTCTCTGTCTTTAATAGCTTCCGGCTAAGAAATCCTCCTACTTAGTTTTTCAGTGTGCTCTAATGCTTAGTTGTGAGCCCACAGTGATTCCTCCATTCACTCCAAATACTTCTGTTTGACGAAAACACTATTTCATAATAATCCATCTTAATTAATTAATTACATAAACATTCAAGCTGCCCAATTATTGAAAAATTACAATCGTCTACAAAATAAAATTGCACTTGTTATTCGCGAAACATCGGTGATAATGAGAAAGATAACGCAGGTGGATTTGGAACGGCGGATTTAGTCGGCACTTCCGGATTGTTTCATTGTATCAACCCTATAAGCGGGGTTCCTCCCTATGGGGGAGGGAGGAACCGCGCTAAAACATCAGACTTTCAAGAAGAAATCTGTATTTGGACGTTTCGGCTGCACATTGGCAGCTTTCTTCATCCAACCATGGTTACCTAAGTGTCTTCGAGGTCTTCCTCCCTCCCCCCTAGGCATTCTCTAGTGCTGAAGAAGACTGCCAATGTGCAGAAAGAAGTCTGAAACAATCCGGAAGTGCCGACTAGAAAATTTTGCGTTTCAGAACCCCTGGAAACCGAAAATGATGGTAGTTGAAATTTGTATATATATATATATATATATATATATATATATATATATATATATATATATATATATATATATATATATATATGTATATATTTATATATATATATATGTATATATTTATATATTTATATATATATATATATATATATATATATATATATATATATATATTTGTCTGTTCGCGCATTTCTGGCTTCCCTGATGGTCCGATTTTGATGAAATTTGGTGCAAAAATCCGTCGTCCAATTTGAAAGGTCAAGTTCGTTAACCAGCAAAATCCGCCCACTGGAAGATGGCATTTGGGGCGAAATTCGCGCAAAAAAATCGTAACGCTTACGATTTTGAGTTCATAAGCTTGTAAGTACTCTTTTTATAGGCTTCTTGGGCTAGGAAAACGAATGGAACCATTTTCAAGGCGATAGCTTTAACCGTTTTCGAGAAAATTGGAAAAATAGTTTTTGAATACCGTTTTTGGTTTGGGTACTTAGAATTCCGGGATTCAGTTGAAACATTATCTGCATGTTCTACTTTCATTAAAACTAATATGTTGAAAGTTTTGTTACGTTTGGAGTTAAGGAAGGGTTAGAATAAAATATTTTATGAACAGACATGAAAAGTTTTGGGAACTTCGTATACTTTCATTAATATCTTGAACACGGTTGGGAAATCGTGGTAAGTGGATAGAAACTATTTGAAAGCTTACTAAATTCTCTACAAAAAAGATTCTAAAACTATTTTTGATTAGGTTATGTTAATCGGAGAAATAAGTGCTTAAAACTTCAAATACGTCTGTTTTGTTCTTATGAACGGGTTTTTGTCGTTCTTTTTGTAATTGTTGTCTCTTTCCCTTCGTTTTTTATTGATTTTATTTTTGTAATTTCTTATGTTGGGAAAATTTTGTGTGTAAAACAGGATATGAAAAATGAGACCAATTTTCTGTTGCTAGAAATAATGTAAATTTTGGGAACTATCATTAATATCTCGAAAACGGTTGAAAATCTTGGTAAACGGAAGAATACCATTAGAAAGCTTATTAAATGCTCTACATAAAAGGTTCTACTGAAAGTTTTTATCAGGCGATGACAATCGGAGAAATAAGAGTTTAAAGTAATTGATTTCGCTTATTCGAACTGTTCTTTTTGTCTGTTTTTTATTCCTTGTTATTTTTTAATTGCTTATAGTTGGATAATGTATTCGAAAATAAAACAGGTTAAGTCTAATAAAAAAAAACAATTTACTGTTAGAAATATAGAGTTCCAAGATTCCAAGACCTTGTAACTAGCGGGACCGTTTCTAGTGTTGCCGACCCTTCCAGGTAAGATTGTAAATCCTACCTTTCAAGACTGGTGGAACCAAAATAATAACTGTCGGGGTTCGGTCGTTGCGACTTAATAAAACTACATTTTATCGTAAAAATGGTTTTATTGTGCCGACGTTTCGGCTTGAACTTCAAGCCTTCATCAGGGCTGTAAATACAAGTAGGACATATTTAACACTAATATATGCACATATCTATGTAAATATACCTAACATATATATATATATATATATATATATATATACATATATAATATATATATATATTTATATATATATATATATATATATATATATATATATATATACATATATAATATATATATATATATATATATATATATATATATTTATGTATATGCATATACACATACACATATACACGCACACATATGTACATATATATGCCCACATACATACACATATGGGGTATGTATTATTAAGTAGCAGTGACCGAACCCGGACAATCCCTACCTTGCATCATGAACGGTCAACGATCTCCTCTCAACAAAATAATAACTGCTTCTATTTTAATCTTTCGAAATTAGACTAGGGATAAGAACGGAACCACGCAAAGATGAGGCAGTTCCTGCGAGTCGGACTTTTTTTTCTCCTAGCCGAATCCCAACTATACCTTGTCTTCGTTTAAACATTAAAGTCGTTTTCTCAAAACTATTTTTTTTTAAATCGAGCGATACTCTGGCGCTACTTTAACATCCAATATAAAATGTTTGATATAAAGAATTAAAAAATATTGATTTATTTGTTATTTATAATTTTAAGAAAATTACCCTGATTTTGATCCCACAAGGCAGTATTTACCTCTTAACTACAAATGATGTGCAGAATAAACCCCTTAAGTTATGACATCTCAGTGCGGGGCACCCTGTGTGTGTGTGTATATATATATATGTATATGTGTGTGTATGTATATGTATATAAATATACTGCAATTGACGGAGAGAATATTCACAAATCGCACATGGAAAGAGCAATGCCCTCGCCCAGAAGATTAAAGCATAGGGAAAATCCTTCAAACATCCCGCCCCTTTTCCTTCCACCAACATCAAAGTGTATAATTCCTGTCTTCTCGCCTTTATTATACATTAAGTTTCACACATAAAACATATTATACAAGAACTTATATGCACAATCTCATCTTGTGTTGGGCAACTATTATTATTGTTTATCTCTCAGCATTAATCATTGAATAAAAATCAGTCGATCCTTCCTCAAGTACGCATAAAACACATTATTTATTTATGAAACTCTTTGCTGGTTTCGCGATAAGAGCTTTCCAACTGATAAAATTTTACATTGATAGATGATAGATCATTTTAGATTGTATTGCATAGATACACGATAAATATAATTTTACATAAATAGTGATGGCGCTTTAAATCTGATATAGTTTTACAGAGGATTATAATTCATACTTGTAATCAACTTATACAATTAACATATTAAAATTAGTTATTTTGGGGATTAAATTGAAAATTTAATTGTATTTAGAGAGTGCCATATATTCTGGTTTGTTTAAAAAAGTCTAATGTATTTTCTATATATTGGCATAGTTTTGCCTAAGTCAGCATTCAGATAGTAAGTGCTTTATAGTCAAGTTTGTGTTCCAATATTGGCAAAATTGATCAAGAATCCTCAAATAAATCTAAGTACAATTGGGCACCCCAAATTAAACAACTTTTTCATGACGGTGACTTTCATAATATTTGGCTAACCTATCCCTCCAGCAGTCGCGCTGGCGAACTGTGTGCGCCAAGTCTAGATTTCGTATTGTAAAAAATTGCCGGGAAACCCTACAGCCCAAAAACTTCAGATATGCCAAGGAAAAACCCTACGACGCCTACAGTGACGAGCGGTGTTCTACCCTTTCACGCATTCCTCAGTTCTAGCTTGTAAACCGTTCGATCAGCTTGATGGCGCACACCGTTTGACCGATTTTGACTTGGAACACTGATAGGTGTTGATCTGGGAAGTCTCGTAGGCTAAGTCAAAAACATCTACTAGGTGTCTGTCTTTATGTTTGTTCCTTATACAAATCCACGCCGTTTGACTGATTTTGACAAACGTGGCACACAGGAAGGTTATGAAACGGGGAGTGTCATAGGCTTGGTCAAAAACGTCTACCAATTGTCTGTCTGTATGTTGGTTCCTTATACAAATCCACACCGTTTGACTGATTTTGAACAAACGTGGCACACATGTAGGTCTTGATTCGGGGAGGGCCATAGGCTAGGTGTAAATCGTTTATGACTCACAGTTCGGAGGTTTAGGGTTCGAAACTATGAACGCAAATAGTTACCGATTTGCGTTATTAGATTTTAATATTTCTTAAATAGTTTCCAATTTATTTTTGCTGTTCTAGATGCAGAAAGTAGGTGTAGCATGGAAAGCCGGGTTAACAGCTAATAAATCAATACAAATCTATAGAGCTGCTATCTCGTTTCTCTAAGGGGGCAACTACACTGGATCCGATCCGATCCAATAGCCACCGACTGTCGGAAGAAAAACAAACACATGCATCTCAATGGAGGTGGCTACATTGGTCTCGACCCGACCCGATTCGATCCAATCCGATGGCCACCGATTCTTGGCCATTCAAACATGTTTGTTTCTAGACGATTTCGGACCGACGAAGGAAAATGGCGCCAACCCACATATTGTGTTTCAAAAAGGTCTACAGGCTCTAAATCTTAACTGATTTCAATGCATTTTTTTTTTTAAATCAAAGGAAATAAAATTTAGAACAACTTTGTCAGTTCACATTTTTGTTTGCCTTGTTTATTAAATTGCGTGGAAATATGTTTATAACCATCCAACGTCTATAACCTTCCAATGTTTATTACCTTCCAATGCTTATAACCTTCTTTCTACCTTTCTTAGGTAATTTTAAAATATGAATACCAATACTTCTCTTACCTCTAACATTCAACCAAATCAGAGGTTTCCATGATTATTAGGCGGTATTTCTTAAATTAACCACTCATTTTCACTTCACTACGAGGTCATTACTGACGAGCTGTGACTAAATCGGATCGGATCGGGTAGAGACCAATGTAGGCAGTCACATCGGCCGTTGTCGATCAAAGGAAATCGGATCGGACCGGGAGAAATACGGGTCCAATGTAGGTGCAGCCTAACAAGTCTACATACCTCATTAAAATATTAAGCAAACATTAAATAAATGTTATGCATAAAAACTCGATTTTTTACCGAATAATCCCATTCCTGCTTTGGATTAATGACTATAATTTATTTCAGGTAAAAAAAAGGGTCGAATCTGAGGTTGTTGTGGTAGAGTTGTGCTGATTTCCCACCGGGAGGTAGATGTACTCTGATGGTTCCCTTGTTGATTCTCGCCAGTTCTATCTTTCTGGATTGTTTTCAGCCTTACAGCTAAGCTTACAAACTTTATACTCAACTTTATTTCATCCAGTAAAGTCTTTGGGTATACTGTGCTTTCTAATGACTTCACTGGTATTACGGTGTATCAGAGTTGGGCATTATTCAATAATTTTTTTATTCAATGATCATTCAAATAAATTTTTATTGAATAATAATTTATTCATTGATTACGTTATTCATCCAGTGATTTTTTTTTATTCATTCATTTATTCAGTTATTCATTGACTGATTTTTTTTTTTTTTTTTTTTTTTTTTTTTTAATATATATATATATATATATATATATATATAGATATATAAAAATCACGTTTCTCTCTGTATGTTTGTTCCTTATACAAATCCAAACCGTTTGACCGATTTTGACCAAACTTGGTTTAGAGATAGGTTCTTGATCCGAGGAGTCTCATAGGGTAGGTCAAAAACGTGTACCAGCTGTCTGTCTGTATGTTTGTTCCTTATGCAATTCCACACCGTTTGACCGATTTTGATCAAACTCGGCACACAGGTAGATCTTCTTGCGGGAAGCCTCGTAGGTTAGGTCAAAAACGTTTACCAGCTGTCTGTCTGTATGTTTGTTCCTTATGCAATTCCACACCGTTGACCGATTTTGACCAAACTCGGCACACAGGTGGATCTTGTTGCGGGAAGCCTCGTAGGCTAGGTCAAAAACGTCTACCAGCTGTCTGTCTGTATGTTTGTTCCTTATGCAATTCCACACCGTTGACCGATTTTGACCAAACTCGGCACACAGGTGGATCTTGTTGCGGGAAGCCTCGTAGGCTAGGTCAAAAACGTCTACCAGCTGTCTGTCTGTATGTTTGTTCCTTATGCAATTCCACACCGTTTGACCGATTTTGACTAAACTTAGCCCGCAGGTAGGTATTGATCTGGGGAATGTCTTAGGCTAGGCCATAATAGTCTACGAATACAGGTCGGAGGTCACGGGTTCGAAACTCGGAACCCCTACCGGCTACAGATTTGAGTCATTAGATTTTAATATAACTTATTTGGTTTCTAATATATTTTCGATTTTCTAGATGCAAAAAGTAGGCGTAGCATGGTACGCCGGGTAACAGCTACTGTAATGAATATTTATTCATTAAAATAATTAATTATAAGAAGAAAAAATTATTAATTATAATTTTTTTTTTCTCCATTCAGTATTTCTATTCATTTAAAATAATATGGTGAGGATCAAAAGTTCAGTTATGGAACACAACCGTAAAGAATTGTCTCAAACTATGCTTCAATGCGGTCAGAATGATTAAAAAAAAACAAATAAATCATCATTTCAGGAGAAACATATTAAAGGTGGACAATTTATTTAATTTGATATTTATAATTCAATCCGATTAAAACGCCTTAATGAAGTAGGTATAAGTTCAGAGTGAAATAAGGACAGGAAATAGTAAACAAGTAAGAGCTTCCAATGTTTTTATTTCTTGATATTGAACAGGTCAAAGGTACACTAATCCACTGGTTCTAGTCTAGCTGTTTCTTATGCTCCAATAATCCATTCATATTGTGAAAGTTGAATTGAATTATAGTGTCAGAGGAAAAAAAATCAGTTATTTTTCAGTGATCAGTTTTAGTTACTTTTAGTGAATTCGCTTTTCTTTTATTTCATCTTTTTTATATTTATAAAATTTAACATGATGGATAGTGATAGTGACACTCAGGGAAGTCTTGGTGTTTCAAGTCTTTCAGTTGAACAGTCCGAAGCTTTACCGGGTACTTCAAAGGAGACACCAAAGGTAGTTCAATCTAGATCAACTTTAAGTCACACTCCTATTTTAGACGGAACATTTTTTGAAATATTAGAAATATCAAGTTCGGATGCATCCGTCACTGCAAAGTGCGTAAAATGCAAACCAAATCACGTAACAATAAAAGGAAATACATTTTCCTCTTCAAATTATATTTCCCATTTAAAAAGGCGACACGGGACAAGTGTGTTTGAGGAGTACGAGGAATACAAGAAAAGCAAAACAATCAAAAATCCAAGTGCTTTTTCTGTGAATTCATCACGTAATAAAGAAACAAATTTTATATCCCAAGATGAGTTCGAAAACAATATATTGAAATTTATTATACATTCTATGTGTTCACTGCGCATTTTAGAAGATAAATATTTTGTAAAAATGTTTACTGATTTGGACATTAAAAAAAGAGGACTTCATATGATAAGTCGACGAACTTTAGTACGACGAATGGATAGCTTATATCTAACCACCTTAGCTAACATTAAGGACCAATTAGGAAAGTGTAAGTATGTGTGTACTACTGCAGATATCTGGTCTGCAAAGCGCAGAAGTCTTTTTGGTGTGACTGCTCACTGGAGAGACAACAACTTTAAAAGGCAGTCAGCTGCCCTTGCTTGCCGCCGATTTCGAAATTCCCATTCATTTGATAGAGTATCATTTATGTTGAGTGATATCCATGCGGAATTTAAACTAGACGCTAGCAAAATTGTTGCCACAATTACAGACAACGGGAGTAATTTTTTAAAAGCCTTTAAAATATTTGGAGTTAAGCCAAATAATGTAACTATGGATGTAAACACCAATGAAGGGGAAAATTATTATGACGAGGCCTCTACAGAAAGTGAAAATGAAGAAGATGAGTTAGAAACTGATGAGTTATATTCAAAAATTATAGAAAACTTGCCATGTCATTTAAAGTGTGCAGCCCATACACTAAGTCTGTGTGCGTCAGCAGATCTACACAAAACAATTACAAATTTTCATGAACTGTTTTCCATTCATCAAAAGGTTTTCAAAAAATGTAATAAACTTTGGAAAGCTGCGTCAAGACCCAAATCGGCTGAAATATTGGAGGAGATTATTGGTCATACGCTAAGCCGACCTGGTGCTACAAGATGGAACTCCCTTTATGATGCTTTGAAACAAATACACTTGATCAAGGATAAGTGTGCCGATCTAATGAAAGCATTAGCACACAAAGAAATACTCAAAGATAATGAGTTTCTTTACATTTCGGAGCTCCTGGATTGTACAAAACCATTAGCATTAGCAATAGACATTCTCCAGGTGGAAAAAGATGTTTCTTATGGCATGTTAATCCCTACCTTGCTGGCTTTAAGACGAAAGCTAGAAGTTTTATCTGGAAAAGATATGACTTACTGTAAGCCAATCGCTCGATCTTTATTAGACAGTTTGAATACTCGATTTAGTGAATTTTTCAACTTTACCAGCCCACAGTCAAAAATGGCCGCTATTGCATCATTATCTCATCCTCGATTCAAAAAAAAGTGGCTGCCTTGTGTAAACTCATCAAAGCATGACCAAATTATTGGATTTTTTAAAGAAAAAGTTTTAGAAGAGGTAAATGCACTAACGGAGGTGACACCTACTGCTCGCCTGTCTGAAGTTGATGACTTTTTTGATTTTGGAAATGTCGATACTGCAACAAGCGACAATTCTTTTACGAAAGCAGAAATCCAGGTGTTGCAATTTTTTGAAAATCAGGAAGAAGATTTAAGTGTGTTAAATAATTTTAAATATATAAAAAATGTTTTTATCAAATTTAACACGCCCCTGGCGACATCTGCGCCGGTTGAAAGACTGTTTTCATTCGCAAGCATGACAAATACTCCCAAAGCACATAAGCTCAGTGATGAACATTTTGAAAAGAGAGTAATTCTGAAAGCTTATTTGAATAATTAGTTGTTGTAGTCTGATAGGAAAAATAATTAGACAATGTACATTTTTTAAATAATGACTATTATAAGCCTATCATTAACATTAAATTTTCATGGCAGCAGTCATTGGAATAATAATTTTTACAATTAAAAGTAAATGTTCACTTTTATGACTTGAATTTTGTGTTTGTTTATTGTGATATTAGGGTAGATGGGAAAAAAGTAGGTAATTTTTTTTTACTAGTATTGTACCCAAAACATTTTTTGAAAAGATATCCTTTATGTAAAAAAAAACAATAAATGTGAAAGTTTCTCCTGTGAGAAAAATAAGAGTTACTTAATTCAATATAACCTCCCACCTCCTGAATTTACTTAATTATTATTAAAAATAATTATCAACCAGGCATCTTTAATTTTGACAATAAAGTAGTTACTTGTTTTTAAAAATTACACCTAATTTCTGTATCTAGAACTGAAAAAAAAAAAAAAAAATAGAAACCATGTAAGTAATATTAAACTCTAATAACATAAAACTGTAAGCGTTCGGGTTCACAGTTTCCAACCTGTGACCTCCGAACTGTTAGTCCTACAAAATGTTGACCTACCCTAAGACACTCAAGTTACAAGACCTACCCGTGTGGCGAGTTTGGTCAAAATTGGCCAAAAGGTGTGGATTGGAATAAGAAACAATCATACAGAAAGATAGCTAGTAGACGTTTTTGGCCTAGCCTATGACATAACCCCAGATCAATACCACCCGCGGGCTAAGTTTGGCCAAAATCGGTCAAACGGTGTGGAATTGTATAAGGAACAAACATACAGACAGACAGCTGATAGACGTGTTTGAGCTAGCCTACGAGATTCCCCCCATCAAGATCTGCCAGTGTTCCAAGTTTGGCCAAAATCGGTCAAACGGTGTGGAATTGTATAAGGAACAAACATACAGACAGACAACTGGTAGACGTTTTTGAGCTAGCCTACGAGATTCCCCCCATCAAAATCTACCAGTGTCCCAAGTTTGGCCAAAATCGGTCAAACGGTGTGGAATTGTATAAGGAACAAACATACAGACAGACAACTGGTAGACGTTTTTGAGCTAGCCTACGAGATTCCCCCCATCAAAATCTACCAGTGTTCCAAGTTTGGCCAAAATCGGTCAAACGGTGTGGAATTGTATAAGGAACAAACATACAGACAGACAGCTGATAGACGTGTTTGAGCTAGCCTACGAGATTCCCCCCATCAAGATCTGCCAGTGTTCCAAGTTTGGCCAAAATCGGTCAAACGGTGTGGAATTGTATAAGGAACAAACATACAGACAGACAACTGGTAGACGTGTTTGAGCTAGCCTACGAGATTCCCCCCATCAAGATCTGCCAGTGTTCCAAGTTTGACCAAAATCGGTCAAACGGTGTGGAATTGTATAAGGAACAAACATACAGACAGACAACTGGTAGACGTGTTTGAGCTAGCCTACGAGATTCTTCCCATCAAAATCTACCAGTGTTCCAAGTTTGGCCAAAATCGGTCAAACGATGTGGAATTGTATAAGGAACAAACATACAGACAGACAACTGGTAGACGTTTTTGAGCTAGCCTACGAGATTCTTCCCATCAAAATCTACCAGTGTTCCAAGTTTGGCCAAAATCGGTCAAACGATGTGGAATTGTATAAGGAACAAACATACAGACAGACAACTGGTAGACGTTTTTGAGCTAGCCTACGAGATTCCCCCCATCAAAATCTACCAGTGTTCCAAGTTTGGCCAAAATTGGTCAAACGGTGTGGAATTGTATAAGGAACAAACATACAGACAGACAACTGGTAGACGTGTTTGAGCTAGCCTACGAGATTCCCCCCATCAAGATCTGCCAGTGTTCCAAGTTTGGCCAAAATCGGTCAAACGGTGTGGAATTGTATAAGGAACAAACATACAGACAGACAACTGGTAGACGTGTTTGAGCTAGCCTACGAGATTCCCCCCATCAAGATCTGCCAGTGTTCCAAGTTTGGCCAAAATCGGTCAAACGGTGTGGAATTGTATAAGGAACAAACATACAGACAGACAACTGGTAGACGTGTTTGAGCTAGCCTACGAGATTCCCCCCATCAAGATCTGCCAGTGTTCCAAGTTTGGCCAAAATCGATCAAACGGTGTGGAATTGTATAAGGAACAAACATACAGACAGACAACTGGTAGACGTGTTTGAGCTAGCCTAAGAGATTCCCCCCATCAAGATCTGCCAGTGTTCCAAGTTTGGCCAAAATCGGTCAAACGGTGTGGAATTGTATAAGGAACAAACATACAGACAGACAACTGGTAGACGTTTTTTGAGCTAGCCTACGAGATTCTTCCCATCAAAATCTACCAGTGTTCCAAGTTTGGCCAAAATCGGTCAAACGATGTGGATTTGTAAAAAGGACAAAGAGACACGTGATTCTATATATATAGATATTTAGTAAATAATATCAATATCAGACAAATATATAGTTTTCATTAAAAGAAAGAAAAATTTTAACGAAAAATTTCATATAAAAATCAAATAAATCATTTTTATTCAATAAAAATTTTCATTCAAATAAATAATTTTAATTGAATAAAAATTGTCATACAATAAATCATTTTCATTCAATAAATCATTTTTATTCAATAAATCATTTTCATTCAATAAAAATTTTTATTCAATAAATCATTTTTATTTAATAAAATCATTTTCATTCAATACAAATTTTCATTCAATAAATAATTTTTATTCAATAAAATCATTTTCATTCAATACAAATTTTCATTCAATAAATCATTTTTATTCAATAAAATCATTTTCATTCAATAAAAATTTTCATTCAATAAATCATTGTTATTCAATAATGAATAAAAATAAAAATTTACGTTATTCATTGATTCAATGAATAATGAATGAAAAATTATTCATTATTCAGAATGAAATATCAAATTTATTCATTATTCATTATTCATTATTCTGAATGATTTTTGCCCTACACTGCGGTGTATAGTATATCATTCAGAAACCACCAGCATATATATACAGGGTGGTCCCGAAGGAAATCGCCATACTTGATGGGTGTGTACGCCAACTAAATTGTAGTTGAATGCCACCAAGGAAAAATTTTTACTTGGATTATTTCTCAATATATAGGCGTTTACGTGTTTTTTGGTCTAGATTTTTAACACCTTTGAGTAATTAGTCCGTCACAATTTAATTCCGATGGCCTTTTCAAAATCTACATTAAATTTCCTATAACATCTCAAGTACCTTGTGCAAATATTTCTCAAACCAAATTCACAGCAATCACCAAATTCAATAACTTATCACGAAATAAAGGTTTTTTATTTTTAGTTTCCCACGCACCGCACGAACATTTTTTGAGTTAGTTAGATGGGACTATCAGAAAAGTTGCATTATTTCATTTCCCTGGCTAATTTGTTAGTAAGTGTCGAAAGACAAAAAAGGGTGCTTTGGTAGGGTAAATTGTAGTCAATTGAAACAAAAAAGAAAAAAAAAAGATTAATAAACAAAACATTTTGGCTTTCAATGATTAACATAATGAAATGCAGCAATTAAAAAAAATAATTCTTCAAAAGTCATAACGAAACACTTTAGATGAAAATGTTCGCGCGGTGCGTGGAACATTAAAAAAGTCCGACTCGCAGGAACTGCATCATCTTAGCGCGGTTCCTGTTCATATCCCTATTGTCATTTGTAAAGCTTAAAATAGTAACAGATAATATTTTCCTCGGCCTTTGTTCAAAGGATTTTATGGCTTTACCTGGTCGGGTCCGCCAGACCCTAGAATCCTCTTCTACCGATACATCATTTCATACGTTTCGATGGATTGGAAAATATCAAAAATTTTCACATATTCCTGTGTTCTTTTACTATAGTAATAATTCTACAAATAAAATCAATTAAAAAATAAAATAAAAAAAACCAACAGCATGAAGGCAATTGAAAATATTCAAAAGACGTCATCGAATCTCTTTCTCTTGGCAAGCTATATTTCTAACAATGAATTGTTTTTCTAATTTTACCTAATCTGTTTTATTGTTAAATACATTATCCAACTATAAGCAATTAAAAAATAACAAGGAATAAAAACAGACAAAAAGAACCGTTCGAATAAACGAAATCAATTAATTCAAAGTTTAAGCACTTATTTCTCCGATTGACATCACCTAATCAAAAATTGTTTCAGAATCTTTTTTGTAGAGAATTTATAAAGCTTTTAAATAATTTCTATCCACTTATCACGAGTTCCCAACCTGGTTCGAGATATTAATGAAATTATAGGAAGTTCCCAAAACTTTTCATGTCTGTTCATAAAATATTTTATTCTAACCCTTCCTTAACTCCAAACGTAACCAAAAGTTTAACATGTTAGTTTTGGTGAAATTCAAACATGCAAAAAATGTTTCAACTGAATCCCATGATTAGTAACCAAACCAAAAACTTGATTTAACAACTTTTTTTCCGATTTTCTCAGAAACCGTTAAAGCTATCGCCTTAAAAATGGTTTCATTCGTTTTACTAGCCCAAGAAGCCTATAAAACGAGTACTTACAAGCATATGAACTCAAAAACGTAAGCGTTACGATTTTGTAGCGCGAATTTCGCCCCAAACGCCATCTTCCAGTGGGCGAATTTTGCTGGTTAACGAACTTGACCTTTCAAATTGGACGACGGATTTTTGTACCACATTTCATCAAAATCGGACCATTAGGGACGCGAGAAATCCGCGAACAGACAAATATATATATATATATACAAATTTTAACCACCGTTATTTTCGGGCTCTAGGGGTTCTGGACCGCGAAATTTTCTAGTCGGCACTTCCGGATTTTTTCATGAGATCAACCTTATAAGCGGGGTTCCTCCCTATGAAGGGAGGGAGGAACCGCGCTAAAATGAAAAACCATTATTTCGTGATAAGTTATTTGTTTGGGTGGTTGCTGTGAATATGGTTTGAGAAATTTTTGCACAAGATACATGAGATCTTATAGTAAATTTAATGCAATTTTTGAAAATGTCATCAGAATTAACTTTCCCCTATCGCGTGAACGACAAATGGTCAAAAACTAGTGTTTAAAAAAAAACACATACATGAAAACGCCTATATCTAGGGAAAGAATGCAATTAATAATTTCACTTCAGTCGGAGTAAACGCCCCTCAAATATGGGATTTCCTTCGGGTCCACCCTGTATATACATACTATATATATATATATATATATATATATATATATATATATATATACATAGGGTGGTTCAGGTCTAGCAAAGCCAAACTTCAGCAGGTGATTCTAGACATTATTTCAAACAAAATAGTTCATTTAAAAGATGGTCCGATTCCGAATGGAAAAGGAGTTATGTCCAATTTTCAGTTTTTTTTAGGGTAGAGATATTTTTTATTGAATAAGAAAGGATTGCTCTAAAACTGTTGAAGATAATGAAATTCTAATTATACCATCATAAAATAGACAAAATTTCCTTTAAGAAAACATTGATTCACTTCACTAAACCCATTCATAAAAGATACTTTCCGGACGTCTAATAACGCACTTTTGTTTTTCTTGATGAATCAGTGGTATTTTGAACATTTTTTCCTCAGCCCCCTAATGGACTATATATATATATATATATATATATATATATATATATATATATATACATATATATATATATACATATATATATATATATATATACATATATATATATATACATATATATATATATATATACATATATATATACATATATATTTATATATATATATATATATATATATATATATATATATATATATATAAAGGTATTCTATGATTTTCAAATTACACCACGGGTAAAAATATGCTAAGATGATGTGCCTGCGAATCTGACATTAATTTGCATACTTTGTCTTGACTGGTCGTGTTTGTGGGAACCCAAGTGTAAATACTTAGCCTATCTTTGTGAGTTTGAGCAGGGAAGGTAGATGGATATTCCATCCTAGTGAGCTGGCTTAATTTAATGATGTCCTGGGAGCTGGAGACTCCTCTCCACTTTATCCTCTCTACTCCTTTTACCCAAGTCCTGTCGAAACAATCTCACTTTACCTTAGAATCTCTCTACTTAAGATTTTCACTCGCCTATTCCAAAACCTTTCCGCACTACCCGAAGCGACTCGAGTCCGACATCCCACGCGCGTATAGCTAAGAAAAAGGTAATGTAACCATAATGTAAATATCTTAGTTTCGATGAATTTCATGCATTTACAAAATATTTCAACTTAAGGGGTCATACTACCTTGTAACTTTTCTGTACAATTTTTTTATGGGCTAAAACTCTTCCTTAACTAATCAAAAATGATATCCAAGAGTGTTTATGCAAAGAAATTTTTTTTAAATGGGCAAAAAATACGATTTTCCGAGTGAAGTCCCGATGCCGAGTGAACGGGATGCTGATTTCAAGATAATTATTTGAGCGAGCATCGATTGGCCCCTTTTTATTTTTTATGTTTCTCTTGCTCTTTTGCAGAATGCACCGTGTTTTTTGAAATACAACTCCAATTTTCTTTGCCTGTACACATTTTATTTCTATGGCTCATTACATTTTTAAAAATCAGCATTAATTTTTCTTTAAGGCTAATGCACATCCAGTGTTCACAAGTATCTCATTCAAGCTGACAAATATCAATTCAAAAAGTAGAAATTAATAAAACTTTCTGGTTAGCAACAAATGTTTGAAAATCACTATTAAAAGAAAAATTCTGCAGGTTGCGAAATCTCACAAAAGTTGTGAAACTTAATCAGTTTTCCAACGGTATACTCTGCAATTATCTATCGATTTTATAATGTAATTGGAATTCTAGAGTGAAAAAAACATATAATAAATAAGAGTAATATTATGTTTATTTTCGTGATATTAAAAGAAATAAATGAAAATTATTCTTGATGAAATTGATGTTTAATGATTATGGTAAGCCTTACAGAAAAGTTAAATAAAAAAAAATACATCGAAAATTATAAACATTCTTTTAACTGGCCTCCTTGCAGAAGACACTGATGACACATGGTCTCACCAATGTACTCCTTGTAATCTCATCATGGATAGCTCTCAATTCCACAAATGATACGCGATTCCTTGTGATTTTATGGAACTTTATGATTTTATTAAAAAATATAAATATTATGTAACAATTTGCCATCAGTCGAACAAAGGGTTTGCATATCTGAAAATACAAATTCGGAGTTTTTCCAAATTTATTTATCGCAATGTTTCCAAATTATGAGCATGCCAGACTTTAATATATTAGAATCTAATTGAAAGAAGATGATTCGATTGTCCAGTTCAACGGCTCCATGAAAACCTCTGTGGTCCCGGGATTATACGACGGACGGTAGGAGTGACCACGATGCGGTAAAATTTGATCTGAAATTGCGATATTCTATTTGCTATGATTCCCGGGACAGTTGGCATGGAAAGTTAATTATTCCAGCGAGAGAACTGTCATAAAATAGTCTTGACTTGCATAGCTACGCCCTGACAGGGAGCTTTCACAAGCTTCGGAGACTTCACATCCCACGTTGATCTCTAATTCGGATCACTTCACAACTCATAATTAGGATTCGCGGACGGAGTTGGTTCTCATATATTCGGGAACCTCAATTAAAGAGAATTTAATTTATGTTTCCACGGAGAAACATCAAACTTTTGATGAGTTCTCTTGTCCCGCTTTTCCACATCCTAACTAGTTTAGAAATAACAAATAATTATAGAATACGGTATTCTTCGCCACTGGAGCATGAGATAATGTAAATTCCTGGTATTCTGAGCATACAGTTTTGAAATTGTTTCCTCCCTGTAGTTAGGAAAATCCGCTTATGACAACATATAAATGCTATAACTCGGGACTTACAAAAAAAAAAAAAAAAAAAAAAAAAAAAAAAAAAAAAAAAAAAAAAAAAAAAAAAAAAAAAAAGAGAAAAAAAAGAAGAACTTTTGTTGTGTTAAGACAACACAATTATAATATGTAGGGAACGGATTTTCATGTAAAAAAAATTGAAAATATGTACATATATGAGGCGTCTAGAATCAAACCAAGACACATCATTGAAACCAATTGGTTCAGAAAACACTAAAAACCGAACAAGCCTTATGTTTAATTTTATACATGTGTATAATTTTTTTAAAAATTGTAAGTATCACAGAAGAATGTTTTTGAGGAATATGAGAACTTTATCTTATATATTATCTATTTTGAAGGAATTTTTATTTTTGATGTGTCTTACTTAGTATTATAATTCACTGGTGTTATTTTGAGGCCAACTTTCCACTTCAGCATTAAACAGCATGATCTATTGAGTTTGGAAAATCCTTTTCTTTGCCAGTGTATAGAGGACATTCTGTGGCTAAAAAGCTGAAAAAAAGGACATTTTGAAATTTTAAAATCAACTGTTATCTCAAAATCGTAAAAATGGTGATGTGTCTTGTTTTGATTCTAGACGCCTTATATGTGTAACTATTTATAATGAAATATGTAATAAAAAATTGAAAATATGTAGTAAAAGAACACCGAAAACACTGTAAGATATTCAAAAGAAAAGCATAAATAGTTTGTACGAACTCTGTTAGTATAAATGGAAAGAATTAATATTGGAAATATATAGAAGAAAATAAAATATTGAAAAATTAAGCATAAATAAAAATTAGGAACTCATTTTAAAAGGGTGACAAAAATAAGTTGCAAATGTCTACAGATGAACAACATTTTGGAAAATTGTTTGCAGTAATATGCATATTTTAATTGTCAAACGTGAAATGACGCCGGTATGATCTCATAAGATCTCAAAACTATTCACTCACTTAACAAACACATCACAATGTACTGGCTGCCAGGGCATGAAGGTTTAGAAAAAAGCTCCCTAGCAGACTCACATGCAAAATAGAACCTGAGCTCGACCTATCAATCACACGTGAGGACTTGACCAATACAATCAAACAAAATATTTTAAATTATTGGCAAGACAGCTATACTCGACTAACCGACAATAAATTACGTACAATCAAAACTACTACTCAGGAGTGGATATCCAGCTACCGTGACAACAGACGAGAAGAAGTTGTACTTCCTCCACTCCGAAATGGCCACACAAGACTAACACACGAATATCTCATGACAAGACTTGACAAACCAATTTGTGATATATGCAATACAGACTTCACTGTAAAACACCTACTTACGGAGTGCAGAAGACGACAAAACCTAAGTATCCCACATGACATTCACGAATAGTTGAGGGACAGCAGCCAATACATAAACACAATACATTCTTTCTTGCAGGACACTAAACTATACACTCACATTTGAAGACATCTCCTGAATAACCAGAGACTTCCAGGCATATAACAGGCATTTACAAAACGCAATTTAAAAAAATTATTAAATACCCATCATAACGCTGGTTCATTAGACCATACAGGTACTACCTTAAAGGAGTGAAATCGCTGCAAATGCGAAACACTTATAAATAAATGATCTCATAAGGGGAGTAAAGAGTGGTGGATTCCCATTTGTTCTGGTGATTCTGCATAGAAAAATAGTCAACGGATGTCCGAGCCTTAGGAGCTAAGAAATAAAATAAAATAGGTTGAAAATTCATTATTTTATACCTCGAGTTTGGAAATTGATATCGACATGATTCTTTCGCTTATTCATTTTGATTTACAATGATGATAATACAATTCTTAAAGAATAATTTATATTTCGTCAAATAATTCAAAAATGTGCATACGTTTGACGTAATCTAGCATTATACATTTTTCTACGCCAAAAATAATAGCAGATTTAAAATCAGCACCCCAAGAAACTCTTATGAGGTAAATATCATCGTAAAAACAAAAAGTAATACTTTTTTCTTCTTCGGAACAGACAATATTATCTCTCGGTATTGGAGGAACAAGTATTATTATTTGTTTTCCATGATATTTAACTCATAAGATTTTTTTAGGGGGCTGATTTTAAAGCTGCTATTATTTTTGGTGTAGAAAAATGTATAATGCTAGATTACGTCAAACGTAAGTATATTTTTGAGTTATTTGATGAAATATAAATTATTGTTCAATGATTGTTTTTTCCCTTTAATCTACTCTATAAAATAAATGAATTGGCGAAAGAATCATGACGATATAATTTTCTAAACTCGATTTATAAAATAAAGTATTTTAAACCTATTTTATTTTATTTCTCGGCTCCTAAGGGGTATTGGACGGAACGCTCGGACACGTGTCGACTATATTTTGATGGAGAATCACCAGAAAAAAATGGACCAAATAGGTGACCCAACCACTAAATACTCACTTTGTTAGAATATTTAAAGTGTACTTTAGAAGGGTGCTTTCACTCCCGAAACGTGCGATTGGGCCGATATAAAAAATACGTGTCGATTATTTTAACGTGTTTAATAAATACACAAAGTTTCATAAAAATCGCCTGCGGACACATGGGGATGTTTCCTTGTGTGTGAGCTCGCCTTAATATGTATTCACTCTATGATGAAGCAGTTCCCAGGGTGGATACGTTAAACTTTTATACGCATTGTTGACTGAAGTACAAATAAATTGTATCTACAAACTAATGATTGTCTCTCTACGATAATTATCCAGTTTTTAGCTTCCGAGAAGTGGTGTATTAATTGACATTGATTTGACTGCAAATCTATTCGAAAGCTAATCTGTGATTCTAGGCTAATTCCCTAAAAGGTTGGGCCGATAATCCGAAGAGCTGAACAGCTACAGGAAATAGCACTAACCCTCCATAACTTGTCTACCACTCGTCATACCAGCCTTACTTGTAACATGCCCACAAGTACTGGAATATTTATCTTTCAAGGCTAATTACGAAGGTGGGACGAGATACTTGCAGAACGGAAATAGCACCCTCCATAACTTGTCTACCACTCGTCATACCAGCCTTACTTGTAACATGCCCACAAGTACTGGAATATTTATCTTTCAAGGCTAATTACGAAGGTGGGACGAGATACTTGCAGAACGGAAATAGCACCCTCCATAACTTGTCTACCATTCGTCATACCAGCCTTTCTAGTAACAAGCCCACAAGTACTGGAATATTTATCTTTCAAGGCTAATTACGAAGGTGGGACGAGATACTTGCAGAACGGAAATAGCACCCTCCATAACTTGTCTATCATTCGTCATACCAGCCTTTCTAGTAACAAGCCCACAAGTACTGGAATATTTATCTTTCAAGGCTAATTACGAAGGTGGGACGAGATACTTGCAGAACGGAAATAGCACCCTCCATAACTTGTCTACCATTCGTCATACCAGCCTTTCTAGTAACATGCCCACAAGTACTGGAATATTTATCTTTCAAGGCTAATTACGAATGTGGGACGAGATACTTGCGGAACGGAAATAGCACCCTCCATAACTTGTCTACCATGCGTCATACCAGCCTTTCTATTAACATGCCCACAAGTACTGGAATATTTATCTTTCAAGGCTAATTACGAAGGTGGGACGAGATACTTGCAGAACGGAAATAGCACCCTCCATAACTTGTCTACCATTCGTCATACCAGCCTTTCTAGTAACATGCCCACAAGTACTGGAATATTTATCTTTCAAGGCTAATTACGAAGGTGGGACTAGATACTTACAGAACGGAAATATCTGCTTTGCAAAAATTGTAATATGTAATATGACTGGCTACATTACTGGCTACCTACAGACAATAAATTATTACTAGAGCCCGGAAGTTAGGGAAAATGGCTTTTTTATCTGAATGGATATATTGAAATTTCAGGTAGAAATGAATATGTTTTCGTGCATAAGGAAGTGTAAAGAGAATTTTTATTTTGTCTTTTTGGCCTATTTTGGCTTCCGTTGCCTATTTTAAGATATAAAGCCTTTTTTGCCTTTTTTGCTCGTTATGCAATTTTTTTATGCGATTTAAACATTTTAAAAAGCACATAATGAATTTCCGTTCATCGAAGACAAAAAAGGTTGCACAAATTAAATTACATATTGCCGTCACAAATATCTGTTAGAAAGCTTATTTTCCCAACACATGGATTTTACCTCTGTAAATAACAAAACATTCCTTTGTGGAACGAAGGCACAAGCAAAATGAATACCAGGAAAGAGATAGGATGAGAGAAGTACGTCTCTTTCCTCACACGCCTTTTGCTGTGGCAGTGGTGTAGTAGTTACCTGGTATTCCGGATTTCGAAATGATAAGATAATGCAGAGGAAGTTTTCCATGATGAAAAACATTTTTTCTGAGAAGGTCTATGACATTTGATACTTGGAAAAAGCATCTTGTTGTTGCTTGTAACAAGGGAAAGTAAGAGTAAGTACACTAATTCTGTGATAAATTGGTAATAAAGAAATAAAGGAGTATTTAAAATACATATTTTCACTAATAATGAGTGAGATTCCTCTGTGCCTTTACTCCTAATAAATGCCTATTTTAATTATAGTACTGCCTATTTTTAGTATTTCAACTGCCTTTTTGCCTTCCTATTTTAACCAAAAATAAACGCCGGGCTCTTATTATTACATGTTAAGAACACCATAAAAGCTTGGATTAACCGAAAAATACCTAGTACACATTGGACACTTATAATGACCTCATAGAGAAAAAAGACAAACCGATTTGCACACTTTGTAACATAAATTTGAAAATCAAACATATGCTCACTGACTGCAAAATACTTGACAAACTGAACAACACTTGTGTCGTGGCTTCTAAGCGAAGGTTATCGATACTTACGCTCTATACTGCACTATTTGAAACACGTCAATATGTATCGCACAATTTAAATATTAAAAAAATGTATATACATATGCATACAGGGTGATTCAGGTCTAAGTAGCCAAACTCTAGGAGGTGGTTGCAGACATAATTTTCAACAAAAAACTTCATTTTAAGTATGGTCCGATCCCGATAAGAAAAGGAGTTATGTCCAATATTCTGTTGTTTTTTTTTAATCTAGAAATATTTTTTGTTGAATAAGAAAGGATTGATCAAAAAAATGTCCAACATAATGAAATTCTCATTATGTAATCATAAAATAGACACAATTTTCTTTAAGAAAACAGTAATTTAATTCACTAAACCCATTGATAAAAGATACTTTCTGGACGCCTAATATAAAAGACAAGATTTCCAGAATGGTATATATAAATATATATATTTGTCTGTTCGCTCTCTATCTCAGTGAATAACGGTCCGATTTTGATGAAATTTGGTACAGAAATCTTTCGTCTAATATGAAAGGTCAAGTTCGTTAACCAGCAGAATCCGTCCACCGGAACATGGCTTTCGGAGAAACATTGTTACGCTTACATTATATTCTTGGAAGTACTCGTTTTATAGGCTTCGTTGCCTATGAAAACGAATAAAACCATTTTTAAGGCGATAGCTTTTACCGTTTTCGTGAAAAGGGGGAAAATAGTTGTTGAATAAAGTTTTTAGTTTGGGCGTTATTTTGTTCAGTGTATTATTTTTTTATCTTTCAGCTGTTACATAATATAACACATGCTAAACATGTTGCTAAAATTATAAAGTTTGGCGTTTTATAAAAAGCATGAGAGGTTTGTCGAGCTAAACGAAATATATTTATTTACTTAAATTTGTATGAAATATAAGAGACAAAGGAATTTGTTATTGTGGGAAAGGGAGTTGAGAGATAGACACAATGATGATCCCAGTGACAGAGGGAAAATGTCAAAATGCCAAACCAGCTCAACGGGATGATTCCGAACAAGGCCCCCCCCCTAAAACCTCTCGACCCTCATCTCCATACGTGTTCCCTATAAAAAAAAAAGTAAAAAAAAAAATTGTTTTCGTAGAATTTTCACCTTTTCGATGCATATATTTTTCCTGTTCCTCTCGAAATCTCGAAATATTTTATGCTACATCCATGCAACTTGCTTGTTCTGTTTCGTATAAATAAAAAATAAACGAAATTGGCAATAATATAAAAATATAATCTTTTTGAAAGGAGAAGATCAATGAATAAAATATTGAATACGGTTAATGTGTTACTCTACTTTCAAAATTGCAAAGTTTATTGGCTCCATAAATTTATTAATGTATTTTATAAACTGCCCATTGAGCTAAACCTTCCTTTTTTTAGGATATACTGTGCATTTACATTATTACACACTATGCATAGGTTTTATTTCATTTTGTTTTTCCTTGCAAAATTGTGTGCTATATTTGTTACAACAAAGAATAATCGGGGTCTCCCGTGGTCTAATGGCTAGCGCCTTGGATTCATAAGCGGGAGATGGTGGGTTCGATTCCCAACCTCCGGCAGGAATTTTATCATCCCACGTCTCGCTGGTAAAATTCCTCGCTGCACCCTGGATGTCGGCGCTAATGACCTAGATGTAGATGCGCCGTAAAAAAAAAAAAAAAAAAACAAAAAAAAAACGTGTATCTGGTATCACACCTTGGTTTAACTGACACGAACTTTCCCCTGACACATTCATTAGCTATTGCTAAATTTTGAATATATAATTAATTTTTAAATAGAGCCAACAATATGAAAACTAAGGTAACACAATTATGACAATAAAACAATAATTAATCAATAAGATTAGATGCCTAGAATTCTATATACGTATCGCAAGCGAGAGGGAATTGGGGACGATCAATAATTCTCTTTTATTGACATTCCGCCTGGAAAATATTGGATTAATAAATGTATTATTTATTTGTTAGCTTTATTATCGTGAACGAATATTCAATCGGCTGAATAATTCTAAGAAGATAGAGACAATGTTTGTTGGATATATATAAGTAGAATGTGTGGGCTATTACAATGGCTAAACAAGGAGTAAGCCCATGTTATCCGGGTTCCTACAGATATCCACGTGGATTTCAGGATGTATAGATGAATGCCAGGATGTTAACTCCGAAGGATGTGGTTATGTTGTGCTTGTTGGATATATAGGTAGAATGTGTGGGCTATTACAATGGCTAAACAAGGAGTAAGCCCATGTTATCCGGGTTCCTACAGATATCCACGTGGATTTCAGGATGTATAGATGAATGCCAGGATGTTAACTCCGAAGGTTGGGGTTATGGTGTGCTTGTTGGATATATAGGTAGAATGTGTGGGCTATTACAATGGCTAAACAAGGAGTAAGCCCATGTTATCCGGGTTCCTACAGATATCCACGTGGATTTCAGGATGTATAGATGAATGCCAAGATGTTAACTCCGAAGGATGTGGTTATGTTGTGCTTGTTGGATATATAGGTAGAATGTGTGGGCTATTACAATGGATAAACAAGGAGTAAGCCCATGTTATCCGGGTTCCTACAGATATCCACGTGGATTTCAGGATGTATAGATGAATGCCAAGATGTTAACTCCGAAGGATGTGGTTATGTTGTGCTTGTTGGATATATAGGTAGAATGTGTGGGCTATTACAATGGCTAAACAAGGAGTAAGCCCATGTTATCCGGGTTCCTACAGATATCCACGTGGATTTCAGGATGTATAGATGAATGCCAGGATGTTAACTCCGAAGGATGTGGTTATGTTGTGCTTGTTGGATATATAGGTAGAATGTGTGGGCTATTACAATGGCTAAACAAGGAGTAAGCCCATGTTATCCGGGTTCCTACAGATAGCCACGTGGATTTCAGGATGTATAGATGAATGCCAGGATGTTAACTCCGAAGGATGGGGTTATGTTGTGCTTGTTGGATATATAGGTAGAATGTGTGGGCTATTACAATGGATAAACAAGGAGTAAGCCCATGTTATCCGGGTTCCTACAGATATCCACGTGGATTTCAGGATGTATAGATGAATGCCAAGTTGTTAACTCCGAAGGATGTGGTTATGTTGTGCTTGTTGGATATATAGGTAGAATGTGTGGGCTATTACAATGGCTAAACAAGGAGTAAGCCCATGTTATCCGGGTTCCTACAGATATCCACGTGGATTTCAGGATGTATAGATGAATGCCAGGATGTTAACTCCGATGGATGTGGTTATGTTGTGCTTGTTGGATGTGAACAGTTCTGTTCGTGATATGGCAATCCTCGTATTGGATCAGCTCCCCAAAATATTGGATCTATACATTATATTTTATAATGATGTGACCGGGAATGGTTTTATACTGAGGTGTAGATACTTAGCCGTCGCACAGTGTCACGAACAGTGTTCAAAAATAAGAAAAATGAAGTTTGAAAAAACATTTTATGATGGTCAATATTAAAATTAGAACCTTTGAACAGAAAGAAAACATCAAAATTAGAACATAATTACAAAGACTAAAAGCTAAGGATTAACTTGAATTGTTTGTACTACTGGAAATATTAAAACTGGTTCGGTTAGTAAATATTTACTTTGGCTGTTCCAATCTTATTACTTGAACATTTTCATTCTTCTTTTAACATGTTCAAGTGTCAGTCCTAAGTGACTCTTTGGCTGACTAATCTTGGCCAACAGTGCAAAAATGGGGATGTTATGGTGTTTTAAACATTTAAGAAATTCTCATCATTTTTTTAACTTTGGAAAGGATTTAAGAAAAAACGTAAAATAACGGGTTTTTCTTATTTTAACCCTAAATAGTATATTGCTTCGCGATTATTTTGATACCTAGTTTACCTGCTTTCGGCTGCTTCTCAGAGAGATATTTTGGTCTTTAGATTTCATCACCAATGAAATCTTTACGACGTCAGGCGCAGTAATGAACAAAACTCCAGATACGATGCTTTATTTGATAGAATCGTGCAAGAATTTAATTTATCTGAATGTTAGAATAAAGTTAAGGAGAATATAAGAAATTGATTGAGATATTTTTTCCTGGATATTCAACAAAATTGGGATCGCTGTTACAGGTTTTCAAGAAAATTAGAAACAAAATCCGAAGATTGGCTGAGTATAAACATTAAACATTAAAATGTTGACAAGATAATTATCAACCAGGTCCTTCACGTGGAAGACCGCAAGTAAGTTTCGTGGAAGCATCATACTCTACAAGAAAGAGACGAGTTGCGGACATGTTAAGGACGAAATCTCCGGACGAAATATATTTTATTTCTAAGGACTTTCCATGGAGAAAATGGGTTTACTAATCGATACTCCAAAGTTTTTTTTAGTTCCAATATCAACGGTTAAACTGCCCCTATATTTTTTAATCTAAAAATATGTACCAATATTATTGGACTGGAGATAACATTAATAATCAATTAGGACACCCTTTAGAAAATGGTTTTTAGTTGTAAACGAATTAATATGCCGAAATAAACTGCATAAATTGGTGAGAATTATATCTGAAGCATTATTCATGGTATTATATGCCAGTGTCTTTCATTAACCGCTTCTTGTATTGATACGAATATGGATTTAATGAAAATGCTTCTCCTCCTATCAGATCCATATTTGTCAACTTTAAGTAAGATATGTAACAATTGAAATTTAAATAAATAAAATTTAAGTAAAGCTGGCTCCAAAATCGAAAACAAAATTGAAGCAAAAGTTTTATCATACTTAATTTTAAATAAAAATGATAGTATTTGCTTACAATCAAGCGATTCTGAGAAGAAATAAATTTTTTTATTAGGAAAATGACTTTATATAATTATAATGAGTTCGCAAATAGCATTAGTAAGTTCCCATATATATTTTATGTAAGTTTATACAATAATAAATTATTTTCTTAAGTCAAAACTTCTTTTTTCTCTTATGTTCCAGTTTTTTAATAACAGAAAAAAATAATAATCCTAGTCTAGACAAATACGATTTTTGATTTTTTATCCCATATACTCGTGACACTGTGCGTCGAGGTGATCAGTAGTCAGTGTTCTGGGTTTTTTAAATTTTCCCAAAAATTACAAAATTAATAAAATCAAATAAATCCCTATAAATTAGCAAGAACATGTTTATTATTGCTATACATTTTATAAACACTTCTGTAAATAAAGCTTTATTATCTATCTATCAGTAGTCAGGATTCGGCTAAGACGAATCCTGACTACTACTATAGATCAATACGATATTGGTAAAATCTGTACCAAGGACGTTTCGGCTGCTCTTTGGTGGCTAAGAAAAGTTAAAGAAATATGTTAGATCTACAAATACAGATCAATTATCAGAACATTTTTTTGTTAGCACCAATAAGTAAGAGAACACTATAAACAAGTGAAGAATATTAATTCTTCTGAATGATGACCCAATATATATTTTTCACTTGTTCTTTCGATGGCAGAGGATCTATAAAGTAGTACACCGTTCGTTCTGTTTAACTACTTTATTTAAAATCTTTGCCCGACATGTTTCGTGCTTTATTCGCACCTCATCAGGGGCTTTGCTTTTAAGGAAGTCCTCTCGTCATGTTCTCATTTGCGCGTCAGGCATAATACTGCAGTATTACGAAATGTGAAGAATAGTTTATTTCCTTGAACTTAGTACAGTTTATAGACAGATAATCAAAAACGTAAAAATTTCAAATGAAATTAGTACAAACAGACATATTAGGGTGTGTTTACACTAGGATAGTTATTGCAGGATATTTATATCAGAGAGAAATTCTGACAATGTAAACCAGGTAGAATTTATGTCAGACATAAATTTTACATGGTTTCCATTAGTCGTTTTTTTTTTTTTTTTTTTTTTTTTTTTTTTTTAACGGCGCATCAACTATTTGGCTATTAGCACCCCTTCCGCCTATTAAAATGATATATGGAATGAAATAGGGGTCACAATTTTCAACACTAAGAGTATGTATATTAAGCGGCTAGTCAGTCGTGTTAAACTTAATTTTATCAAAAAAGTCCGACTCGCAGAAACTGCGTCATCTTAGCGCGGATCCGTTCTTATCCCTAGCGCTATTAGCAAAGGAATAGATGCAATTATTGGTAGCGTTTGATATTTCGTTAAATATATAAATTAAATCTCAAAGAAAAGGAAGTTTAAGGCGCCACAACAGGAAACTGATAGTATCCTATGCGGAAATGACTCCTCCGCCATCTCAACGTTTGCTCTAGGAAACCACTATTACCAATAAGTTTCTCATTTTCTTGCCTTATTTTACTAAAATATTTATTTTACTCATAAATGCAGTTTAAAATAAAAAAAACAACCAATTAAAAAGTGAGATAAACAATCCCAAAACCCTCTTCAACAGAACAAAACTAACACTTTTAATGTTTTAAGCAGTCATTTCTCCGATTGACATTGCCCCATCGAAAATTGCTTAAAAATGTTTTTTGTAGATAATTTAGTAAGCATTCGAATGGTCACCCTCCACTTACCACGATTTCCTAACCGTTTTCAAGTTATTTACGAAAAGATACAAATATCCGAAAATTTTTCATGTCCGCTAATAAAATATTTTTTTTTGAATTCTTTTTTAACTCCAAATTTAACCACAATTTACCTATTATAGATCAGACAGGCAGACATGTTCCAACTAAATTAATCGTTTCTGAATACCCAAACTGAAAATTAGTTCGGAAAAGTAGGTGTTAAAATGTTTCTCGAAAACGGATACAGATATCGCTTTATAATGGGTTCATTCGTTCCTCTATGCTAAGAAACCTATAAAACGAGTACCTGCATATGAACTCGAAATGGTAAGTTTTACGATTTTTTTCGCGCGAATTCGAACTTGACCTTACAAATTAGATGAAAGATTTTTGCACCAAATTTCTTCAAAATCAGACTATTTTTGAGCCAGCTAGAGAGCGAACAGACAAATATATATATATATATATATACAAATTTAAACCACCGTTATATTATTGATCTATGGGATCTGAAACATGACATTTTCGTGTCGGCACTTCCGGATTGTGTCATGAGGTCAACCTGATAAGGCTGGAGAGAGGGAGGAACCGCGCTTAAAAATGTAGTTTTATTTAGATTCCAAGATCTAACTTGGCAATCCCAACGGTCAACGATCTTCTCTCAAATAATTTTATTAAGACAAGAAGTTAATGGAAGATTTGTCGAGAGTTTTCAAAGTATAATTTCGTTCGGCTGAAGAGATTTTATTGAAATGCTTTCTGAAAAGGAATTTGTGTCAATAACCTGTCGTAAAAAGAGGGTGAAAAAAACTTTAATTAATTCACAGCTCAGTTGGGAGATCATTTACTTTCCTTTGAATCGTAAAGGTATTTGCCGTTTGATGAGAGGGGTGTTTAGTAAACCCTTCTGATGAGTTTAATTCCTTGAATCAAAAAAAACTTTTTAAAAACGAGTTATTTGTATGAAACTCCTCCCAGAGCCTTGTCTGTTATATTTTAATCTCATGAAATAGTACATTTTCAAATATTTAAAGTTATCTCTCTATTTCATTTGAGATTTAATGGATCCAAGCACCAAAAGGGTAAACCATGCTGCCTGATTATTGACTTACTTGCTTTTTGATAATGAATGAATGATTGTATAAATGTTATTTCCTACATATATAAACAAAATAATTTGTTCCAATCCCATACAGAGAATTCCCCCAAGCGGATTAATAGATAGCAGCCCCTTCAAGTGTTGGCTGGAATTCCTACAAGCGATGGCTACTTCACAATATTGTTTTTTTTTTTTTTTTTTTTTTTTTTTTTTTTTTTTTTTTACGGCACTTCGACAACTAGGCCATTAGCGCCGACATCCAGGGTTCAGCGAGGAATTTTCCCAACGAGCCGTGTGACGCGAAAATTCCTGCGCGCCGGTGGAGATCGAACCCACCATCTTCCGCTTACGAATCTACAGCGCCAGACCACGGGAGACCCCAAAAATATTTTATTATTTTTATTTTAATTTACTTTCTCTATTTTGATGATTGTTTATACACCAAAACATGAAACTAAACAAAAACATGAAAAAAAACAACAGAAAAATGTAAATAATCAAATAAATAAATGATATAATAATACGTACATCGCCAACGGCCATAGCCACGTTGAGTGCACCGGTTCCCGTCGATCACCGATGTTAAACAACGTCGGGCGTGGTTAGTACCTGAATGGGTGACCCACCACGTACTCTTGGCATTATAAAAGGGCGGCAACCCGGCCCAATTTTCACACACAAAAAATACTAACATATATAATGAGGTGTAGAGAGTTAGGCGTTGAGGTGAAAAGCAGTTAGGGATTTGGCAAGGAAAACATCAATACGAATTTAGTAAAAATGTTTTTAGGACGTTTCGGCTAATCCTTGGTAGCCTTCGTCAGCAATGAATGGTGGGGGTGATAGAAAGACCAAATAACTTTCATATTTTCACCACGGTCACTTAACTCCTAACTTTGACCTTTCTCAAACCCCTGGCATTCGTAAAATGTTTGATATAAGCCCATTTTCTCCTAAACGTCTCCTAACAGCTCCTAAACGTTTTCCCCTACTTCATATAAACTAAGAATAATTGAGTTTCATTACGACTATCTTCACTACCTAAATACATTATGTATGGCGCGTTTTGGCAATTTAAAAAAAAGTTTATTTAAAATGTGTACAATTTATATAGTACAATAATTAATTGTGGTCGTCTTAAATACATCTCAGTGAATAGAATATGGAAGAAGCCAATCATTATTGGCACTTCCTAATATACTATGCTAACATTCATATTTTCACAGTTTTTAATCGCTATTAGGGTAGCTGGTGACAGGGCCAAAGTCTCTTAAGCCTCCTGGGAAGGTCTTTAGGATGGGTCCAAGTGGAAAGGGATTGACGTCTAGGAATTTGGAATGAAACGTTAGGAAACGGGATTTTTCTAGGTCTTTTACGAAGAGGATATTTAGGTTGTTGTGTAGGGTTTTGTTGGAGACATAAAAGGGAGCGTTGACTATTTTACAAAGGACTTTGGATTGGAAAGCTTGTATTCGTTGCATGTTTGAGTGCTTCGCTGTTCCCCATAATTCGAGTCAATAATTTTGGGGAAAATAGAAATTTCGTTTAAACCGTTCATAGATATATGAGACTTCCCGGGTAGCTTTTCAGCAATAAAAAAGTCCTATAAAATATTGCCTTACTTTCCGATAGAAATTGAATAAGAGGTAATTTTCTAATAAAATGGAACAACTTCGGTTTGGGGTTTTCCCCTGCAGGCCACTGTGCACCATGGTTTACTGTTAATATGCAGCATCTCTGTCCTAGCTTTCATGATTAGGTGGACTATCTGACATATAGGAAACGGCTACGTCCGATGTATATGAAGAATAAATTCCCAAAAGTATGACATTTTGATATGAGAAAGAGCTCAACTCGACTGACGTCTTGATATGACGGTTGATTAATTCCTGAGGAATCATTAAATCTTAAAAACGCCGGAATCGGTAAAGCTCTCTGTTATTAAAGCAGGGCCACGGTGTATCAGATTCCCCAGGAGAATCCAACCGGCCTCTAATAAACTTCGTGGAAAGTGAAATTCGGTCTGAACCTCTTCTCATTTTAATGAGAAATTCATCAGTGGGGAACTGATTCGATTCTCCTAATAGCATTATTCAATGAAACAGTAGGGGTCATTCCTGCTGGCTTCTGTTATTCCATTATCATATCTGTATACAGGGTGTATCGCAAGTTAATGACAATCCTTCAGGGCATGGGCGTATATAGGAAATAATTTCGGAGGGGGCTGGGAAAATTTCGGGGGGGGGCTGAGACCATTTCCGGTCTATGGAATACTAACTATTTAGATCTTGGAAGAGTTTTAGCGAACTTAAACGCTATTACATCCAAAATAATATATTTTATAAAATGTTTACCGATCAAATCAAAATTTCGGGAGGGGCTGCAGCCCCCTCAGCCCCCCCTTATATACGCCCATGCTTCAGGGGGTGAAACTACACAAAAAATGTAGTTCAACACCACTGACCACACATTTATATCTCACTCTGTTCCAGACATATGCCGTTCTAAAGGTTCTTTAGAGAAACCCGTGTTTTTTGTAGTACAACTCCGATTTTCTCTCCTTGTACACATTTTTTTTCAACAATTCATTACATTTTTAAAATCAGCATTACATTTGCTTTAAGGGTAATACACATTCAATGTTCACAATTATCTCATTCAGACCGTAGTATCAATCCCAAACTTAATTAATTCACAGTTAACTTACTATAATCATTAAATATCAATTTCATCTAGAATAGTTTTCATTTATATCTAATAATATCACAAAAATAAACATAATATTACCTTTATTTATTTGACGTTTTTTCACGCTAGAATTCAAATTATATTATGATATTGAGAGATAATCGCATTTATGAGTATACCATTAGAAAGCTGATTAAATTTTACAACTTTTGTAAGATTCGGCAGTCTATAGAATTTATTTTGGAAGAATAGTGATTTTCGAAAAGTTGTCGCCAATCAGAAGCTTATTAATTTCTACTTTTGGGATTGATACTACGGTCTGAATGAGATAATTGTGAACATTGAATGTGTATTACCCTTAAAGCAAATTTAATGCTGATTTTAAAAATGTAATGAATTGTTGAAAAAAAAAAAAATGTGTTCAAGCAGAGAAAATCGGAGTTTTACTGCAAAATATTCTAACCCTTCCTTAACTCCAAACGTAACCAAATTTCAACATATTAGTTTTGATGAAAGTAGAACATGCAGAAAATGTTTCAACTGAATCCCATGATTCTAAGTACCCAAACCAAAAACGGTATTCAAAAACTATTTTTCCCATTTTCTCGAAAACGATTAAATCTATCACCTTGAAAATGGTTTCATTCGTTTTCCTAGCCCAGGAAGCATATAAAGCGAGTGCTTACAAGCTTATGAACTCAAAAACGTAAGCGTTACGATTTTTTTTGCGCGAATTTCGCCCCAAACGCCATCTTCGAGTAGGCGGATTCAGCTGGTTAACGAACTTGACCTTTCAAATTAGACGAAAGATTTTTGTACCAAATTTCATCAAAATCGGACCATTCGTCTGGGAGCTACAGAGCGAACAGACAAATATATATATATATATATATATATATATATATATATATATATATATATATATATATATATATATATATATATATATATACAAATTTGAACCGCCGTTATTTTCGGTCTCTAGGGGTTCTGAAACGCGAAATTTTCTAGTCGGCACTTCCGGATTGTTTCATTGTATCAACCTTATAAGCGGGGTTCCTCCCTATGGGGGAGGGAGGAACCGCGCTAAAACGTGGGTTTCTCAAAAGACCCTTTAGAACGGCATATGTCTGGAACGGAGTGAGATAGAAATGTATGGTTGGTAGTATTGAACTACATTTTATTTTCTAGATTCACCCCCTGAAGGATTATCATTAACTTGCGATACACCCTGTATATACATTCAAGGAATCGTCAGCTTTGAAATGTCCGTCACGCAGGAGCTGCATAACTAAGCACTTTCCTCAGAATTTGGGTAGTATCGAGTGTTTCACTGTTTCAAGTATAAATTTTGTAATTAATTTCCTACCAGAGTTTGGTGTATGCGTGGAACTATACTACTCAATAAATACACAAAAACTTCATATTTTCGTCCATTGATCTTGATGAATAATAAAAGAAACGGAATACAGGAAAGGGGTACAGCGCTCCCAGTGGCAGAGTCAGAACTAGTGGGAGCTTTGCCAACCAAGGTTTGGCGGGAGAATTCTATTCAAGCATAGTACAAAGTAAACCCCTCTTTCCGATGAATCGATTTAGTTTATTTTTACAAAACGTATTTCTAATTAGATACTCAGGTCGTATAGCGCGTTTCGTTACAACATAACAGAAATTACGATCGGTATGAGTAAAATAGTAATTTGGGTACGGAGTAAACTTCCCCTCCTAATGAACCGATTTGGTTCATTTTTACAACAGATTTTTCTCTTTATATTTCCACAAATATTACGGAGTTTCGTTGAAATATAACAAACATTACGGCTGGTATGCCAAATAACTAATTTCTCTCCGGAGTAAACCCCCTCCTCCCCTCTTCAGATGGACCAATTTTGCTGGTTAACGAACTCGTTCAACCGTTTGCTGGGAGAATACTACATACCAAATTTCGATTTGAAGAAATGTTTCAAAAATTCCGTCATTAAAACAGTGATATTTGCCAAATATCAAGCTAGATATTTCCTTATTTCTTCCTGACGCATAGTGGGGCGATCCTACAGTAATGTTGGACATTGGGGGAAAAATAAAACATCCGTTTTGGGATTTTGATTTTATTGTTAGTACCAAATAAACTCTTTTCAATTAAACAGATTAATTTTTAGCCTATTATTATTATGTGCGCAAGCCTTAAGTTGAAGTGTTCAACTTTTTATCAGAATTATACAGTCCACTAATGAACAGATGGTATGTTCTTTGAAATATATTAAGTCTGGATTTCAATTTACATTGAAAATAAAGGAAAAGGGTAAATATTTCTTTTTTCTTGAATTTAGAGCTTAAAGGGAAAAGTAATAATAAAAGATTAATTTTGACTTAATAAATTCTCCATTTCAGTCGAAAAATAAAAGAAGTTATTAAAAAAGTAACAATTAAAAATAATTCTCGTGTTTCATTATTTACATGAGAAACAGAGAATATTGAAATGGGAACCTTTGAACTCCATTTATAATTAAATCAGACATGTAATTAATCCCCAAAAGCTCTTTGTAAGTGAGTACAAACAATTACCCTTAAATTTAATCTTTCCTCTATACCATTCTCCTCAAAAAAGAGAATTGACAAAATCAATGGTATGAACGGTGAGTCCATTCCCACCTGACCGTCAACCAAACTTATAAATAATAATATAAAATCGGTTCTGGCAACTCAGTCAGTTAACATAAATATGTGTGTATGTGTGTGTGTGTGTGTGTGTGTGTGTGTGTGTGTGTGTGTGTGTGTGTGTGTGTGTGTGTGTGTGTATATATATATATATATATATATATATATATATACATATATATAATATGTATACATACTATATACAGGGTGTCCCAGTATATGTGTCCACCCCCTTTTCCTCCTTGAGTTGTTGGAATTTCGAAATGAAACTTGGTAGGTCTTAGTTATGTTGCATGAGGTTACTTTTGAAGGTTTAGTTGACTTTGGAACATTCTCCAGTTTTTCTCCAGCGCATCTAACTCTTGATTTTCCAATGGCGGCAGGTATTTTTTATGGCGAATTCTGATAGAAAATTTAATTTTAAGACTAATTTATTCCGAAACATCTTTTGATCCGACGCACCGTTTGCGCGTAAAACGCAAAAAACTGAAAAATATCGCTCTTTTGTAGACAAATTCCTATTTATCACTGAAACCAAGCCTTGTACGTAAAAAAAACCTCAATGTAAACGTTGTAGCCTATTAATTTTCCTTTCAGATGATACCAAGATCAAAGTTGTAGATTAAATATTTAACGGGGTATTATGAATGAAAACAAAGGCAAATTTTTTTTTAGTTTTATGATATTATAATTTCATATGGAAAAATAAATTTATTCTGTTCTGTTTTATAATAATTTTTATATACTTTTTTCCATAAAGTAAATAAGTGCTTTTTTTTATTGTTTATGTCAGCTACTTTCTTTTCTATTCATATCGATTTTCTGAATTGTTACTTTTTAAAACTTTTAAGGTATATTTTTCATTCATAATATCCCGTTAAATATTAAACCTACAACTTTGATCTTGGTATCACCTGAAAGGAAATGCGGAAGTTAGATGCGCTGGAGAAAAACTGGAGAATATTACAAAGTCAACTAAACCTTTAAAAGAAACCTCATGCAACATAACTAAGACCTACCAAGTTTCATTTCGAAATTCCAACAACTCTAGGAGAAAAAGGGGGTGTACACATATACTGGGACACCCTTTATATATATATATATATATATATATATATATATATATATATATATATATTACTTTATCTTATTCCTTTTCAATGTCAGGGGGTCGAAAAAGTAGTACACCATTTGCTAACTACTACTTTATTAAATATTACTACTTTATTAAATATATTTTGCTCGACATGTTTCGTGCTTTTTGTCGCACCTCTTCAGGGATTTTGGTTGTTAGGAATACTATTACGCATGATTCAAACAAGAGCTCGTAGCCGTAGAACTTCCTAACTAGGAAAACCTCTGAAGGTTTCTGGCGCAAAGCACGAAACATGTCGGGCAAATGACAGAAATTTAAAAAAGATGAAGAATGGAAATATTCTGAAAGCTTAGAAATAACCCTAAAACGTTTTCTTTAAGTAAATTTATAAATGGTGTCCCGAATTGATGTGTTATAACTTTAGGGGTTTATTCTGCACGTCATTTGTAGTTAAGTGACGCAAAAATGAGCGTTCTATCTGAACATGTATGAAAGCTAATCAAACTTTTGTCTATTTTCAGAACTAATATTTTTTTTAAAATGTAAAACTGGGTTTTCCGGATTTTGGGTTAATGTATCGTAAATAACAACCACATTTTTAGAATCTACATTAAATTTCCAATACGAAACACTCGTTATTGAAATATTGCCATGTAATTTACCTGTCTCCAGCGAGAGATCATTGCCGTAGAAGTTCCTAACTAGTATAACCCCTGAAGATTTGTGACACAAAGCACGAAACATGTCGGGCAAAAGATTTTATCTACCCCTTGCCATCGAAAAGAAAGTACAAAATATATATTGGGGCATCATTTAATGCAATATATATATATATATATATATATATATATATATATATATATATACTAGCTGTTACCGAGTGTGCCATGCTACACCTACTTTCTGTCTATGACTCTCCCCGTATCAATCTACTTGATACCAAGTTGTCTATACCCAGTTACGAAAATCGGTCAAACGATGTGAATTTGTTTTAGTTCATAATGATAACGGCAGAGGACAGCACAACAGCACTTCATCTAACAGCCGACAGAGGCCAGTAGTAGTCGATACAAAATGGCCGTCACAATCTGACTGGTTCAGTGTAGCCAATTTTTCTTGAACAAACCTTTGACCTTTTGACCAAATTTTGACCTAGCCTGGTGCCTGGACCTAGTCTCGTATCAAGACCTACCTGTGTGCCATGTTTGGTCAATGTCGGTCAAACGGTGTAGATTTGTATAAGGAACAAACAAACAAATAAATAAATAAACAGAAAAAACAGACAGACACGTGATTTATATATATATATATATATATATATATATATATATATATATATATGTGTGTGTGTGTGTGTGTGTGTGTGTACAAAAGAATTTGTTATTAATACCGTTTTTGGCTCCACTGGTTGTTCCTATATTGCATTATATTTTGTAGAAATGAGATCCTGCTTTCTCATAATGGTGTCGAAGATTTTTAGAACTTTTTTTATGATTTCATAATAACCTGTTGGTAATAGCTTTATACCTAACATACGGCGCATTCCAATGTATCATTCATTATCGATGCCTCCCGACGCTATTTAGGTTTATTAGCGTAAAGGTCAGAGGAACGCATTTTTGGACAAGGTTTTGACGTAGTTCTTTGTCACAAAGAAATATTACAAAAATTACGATCATTCGGTAAGCTTTTAAGCTTTTAAGCCAAGAACTTGGTATTTACTATGTAATTATAAATGCTACGGGGCGATCTTTTTAGTTTATAATAGTTGGGATCCATGAAGATTTGTTTCATTTTTTCATGAATGCATCTATACCATCCGGTAAGCTTTTAAGCTTTTAAGCCAAGAACTTGGTATTTACTATGTAATTATAAATGCTACGGGGCGATCTTTTTAGTATATAATAGTTGGGATCCATGAAGATTTGTTTAATTTTTTTCATGAATGCATCAATACCATTCGGTAAGCTTTTAAGCCAAGAACTTGTAATTTACTATGTAATTATAAATGCTACGGGGCGATCTTTTTAGTATATAATAGTTGGGATCCATGAAGATTTGTTTAATTTTTTTCATGAATGCATCTATACCATTCGGTAAGCTTTTAAGCCAAGAACTTGGTATTTACTATGTAATTATAAATGCTAAGGGGCGATCTTTTTAGTATATAATAGTTGGGATCCATGAAGATTTGTTTCATTTTTTTCATGAATGCATCAATACCATTCGGTAAGCTTTTAAGCCAAGAACTTGGTATTTGATATGTAATTATAAATGCTACGGGGCGATCTTTTTAGTATATAATAGTTGGGATCCATGAAGATTTGTTTCATTTTTTTCATGAATGCATCTATACCATTCGGTAAGCTTTTAAGCTTTTAAGCCAAGAACTTGGTATTTACTTTGTAATTATAAATGCTACGGGGCGATCTTTTTAGTATATAATAGTTTGGATCCATGAAGATTTGTTTCATTTTTTTCATGAATGCATCTATACCATTCGGTAAGCTTTTAAGCCAAGAACTTGGTATTTACTATGTAATTATAAATGCTAAGGGGCGATCTTTTTAGTATATAATAGTTGGGATCCATGAAGATTTGTTTCATTTTTTTCATGAATGCATCTATACCATTCGGTAAGCTTTTAAGCCAAGAACTTGGTATTTACTATGTAATTATAAATGCTACGGGGTGATCTTTTTAGTATATAATAGTTGGGATCCATGAAGATTTGTTTCATTTTTTTCATGAATGCATCTATACCATTCGGTAAGCTTTTAAGCCAAGAACTTGGTATTTACTATGTAATTATAAATGCTACGGGGTGATCTTTTTAGTATATAATAGTTGGGATCCATGAAGATTTGTTTCATTTTTTTCATGAATGCATCTATACCATTCGGTAAGCTTTTAAGCCAAGAACTTGGTATTTACTATGTAATTATAAATGCTACGGGGTGATCTTTTTAGTATATAATAGTTGGGATCCATGAAGATTTGTTTCATTTTTTTCATGAATGCATCTATACCATTCGGTAAGCTTTTAAGCCAAGAATTTGGTATTTACTATGTAATTATAAATGCTAAGGGGCGATCTTTTTAGTATATAATAGTTGGGATCCATGAAGATTTGTTTCATTTTTTTCATGAATGCATCTATACCATTCGGTAAGCTTTTAAGCCAAGAACTTGGTATTTACTATGTAATTATAAATGCTAAGGGGCGATCTTTTTAGTATATAATAGTTGGGATCCATGAAGATTTGTTTCATTTTTTTCATGAATGCATCTATACCATTCGGTAAGCTTTTAAGCCAAGAACTTGGTATTTACCATGTAATTATAAATGCTACGGGGTGATCTTTTTAGTATATAATAGTTGGGATCCATGAAGATTTGTTTCATTTTTTTCATGAATGCATCTATACCATTCGGTAAGCTTTTAAGCCAAGAACTTGGTATTTACTATGTAATTATAAATGCTAAGGGGCGATCTTTTTAGTATATAATAGTTGGGATCCATGAAGATTTGTTTCATTTTTTTCATGAATGCATCTATACCATTCGGTAAGCTTTTAAGCCAAGAACTTGGTATTTACTATGTAATTATAAATGCTACGGGGTGATCTTTTTAGTATATAATAGTTGGGATCCATGAAGATTTGTTTCATTTTTTTCATGAATGCATCTATACCATTCGGTAAGCTTTTAAGCCAAGAACTTGGTATTTACTATGTAATTATAAATGCTACGGGGTGATCTTTTTAGTATATAATAGTTGGGATCCATGAAGATTTGTTTCATTTTTTTCATGAATGCATCTATACCATTCGGTAAGCTTTTAAGCCAAGAACTTGGTATTTAGTATGTAATTATAAATGCTACGGGGTGATCTTTTTAGTATATAATAGTTGGGATCCATGAAGATTTGTTTCATTTTTTTCATGAATGCATCTATACCATTCGGTAAGCTTTTAAGCCAAGAACTTGGTATTTACTATGTAATTATAAATGCTAAGGGGCGATCTTTTTAGTATATAATAGTTGGGATCCATGAAGATTTGTTTCATTTTTTTCATGAATGCATCTATACCATTCGGTAAGCTTTTAAGCCAAGAACTTGGTATTTACTATGTAATTATAAATGCTAAGGGGCGATCTTTTTAGTATATAATAGTTGGGATCCATGAAGATTTGTTTCATTTTTTTCATGAATGCATCTATACCATTCGGTAAGCTTTTAAGCCAAGAACTTGGTATTTACTATGTAATTATAAATGCTACGGGGTGATCTTTTTAGTATATAATAGTTGGGATCCATGAAGATTTGTTTCATTTTTTTCATGAATGCATCTATACCATTCGGTAAGCTTTTAAGCCAAGAACTTGGTATTTACTATGTAATTATAAATGCTACGGGGTGATCTTTTTAGTATATAATAGTTGGGATCCATGAAGATTTGTTTCATTTTTTTCATGAATACATCTATACCATTCGGTTAGCTTTTAAGCTTTTAAGCCAAGAACTTGGTATTTACTATGTAATTATAAATGCTACGGGGCGATCTTTTTAGTATATAATAGTTGGGATCCATGAAGATTTGTTTCATTTTTTTCATGAATGCATCTATACCATTCGGTAAGCTTTTAAGCTTTTAAGCCAAGAACTTGGTATTTACTATGTAATTATAAATGCTACGGGGCGATCTTTTTAGTATATAATAGTTGGGATCCATGAAGATTTGTTTCATTTTTTTCATGAATGCATCTATACCATTCGGTAAGCTTTTAAGCCAAGAACTTGGTATTTACTATGTAATTATAAATGCTAAGGGGCGATCTTTTTAGTATATAATAGTTGGGATCCATGAAGATTTGTTTCATTTTTTTCATGAATGCATCTATACCATTCGGTAAGCTTTTAAGCCAAGAACTTGGTATTTACTATGTAATTATAAATGCTAAGGGGCGATCTTTTTAGTATATAATAGTTGGGATCCATGAAGATTTGTTTCATTTTTTTCATGAATGCATCTATACCATTCGGTAAGCTTTTAAGCCAAGAACTTGGTATTTACTATGTAATTATAAATGCTAAGGGGCGATCTTTTTAGTATATAATAGTTGGGATCCATGAAGATTTGTTTCATTTTTTTCATGAATGCATCTATACCATTCGGTAAGCTTTTAAGCCAAGAACTTGGTATTTACCATGTAATTATAAATGCTACGGGGTGATCTTTTTAGTATATAATAGTTGGGATCCATGAAGATTTGTTTCATTTTTTTCATGAATGCATCTATACCATTCGGTAAGCTTTTAAGCCAAGAACTTGGTATTTACTATGTAATTATAAATGCTAAGGGGCGATCTTTTTAGTATATAATAGTTGGGATCCATGAAGATTTGTTTCATTTTTTTCATGAATGCATCTATACCATTCGGTAAGCTTTTAAGCCAAGAACTTGGTATTTACTATGTAATTATAAATGCTACGGGGTGATCTTTTTAGTATATAATAGTTGGGATCCATGAAGATTTGTTTCATTTTTTTCATGAATGCATCTATACCATTCGGTAAGCTTTTAAGCCAAGAACTTGGTATTTACTATGTAATTATAAATGCTACGGGGTGATCTTTTTAGTATATAATAGTTGGGATCCATGAAGATTTGTTTCATTTTTTTCATGAATGCATCTATACCATTCGGTAAGCTTTTAAGCCAAGAACTTGGTATTTACTATGTAATTATAAATGCTACGGGGTGATCTTTTTAGTATATAATAGTTGGGATCCATGAAGATTTGTTTCATTTTTTTCATGAATACATCTATACCATTCGGTTAGCTTTTAAGCTTTTAAGCCAAGAACTTGGTATTTACTATGTAATTATAAATGCTACGGGGCGATCTTTTTAGTATATAATAGTTGGGATCCATGAAGATTTGTTTCATTTTTTTCATGAATGCATCTATACCATTCGGTAAGCTTTTAAGCTTTTAAGCCAAGAACTTGGTATTTACTATGTAATTATAAATGCTACGGGGCGATCTTTTTAGTATATAATAGTTGGGATCCATGAAGATTTGTTTCATTTTTTTCATGAATGCATCTATACCATTCGGTAAGCTTTTAAGCCAAGAACTTGGTATTTACTATGTAATTATAAATGCTACGGGGCGATCTTTTTAGTATATAATAGTTGGGATCCATGAAGATTTGTTTCATTTTTTTCATGAATACATCTATACCATTGAGAAATCGAACATCTACCTACATTCCTTCAAAAAGTTCTAAACATAAACCTCGTTAAGGGGACTGTTTTACCTTGTAAATTGTTTTCCCCATTTTTTATGGGCTAAAATTCTTCCTTAACTAATCAAAAATGATATCAAAGAGCGTTTATGCAAAGAAAATGTTTTAAATGGGCAAAAAATACGATTTTATGAGTGAAGTCCTGATTCCGAGTGAACATGATGCTGATTTCAAGATAATTTTTTGAGGGAGCTTCGATGAGTCCCTTTTTAATTGTTAAATTTCTTTTTAGTCCACCTTTAATAAATTTCAACATTAAAACCCTTTTTTTTCTTTTTTACAAGAAAATATAGAAAAAATACGCAAAAAATGAACAATTCAGAACATTAAACTTTATAGTCGTTTTCTCAAAACTATGTTTTTCAAATCGGGTGATACCCTGGGGTCTTCAATTTTTGGCTGATCAACTTCAAATTTTCAAATTTTAACTTAAATTTTAGTAAAGTAAGTAGAATATTTTCGATTTATTGAAATATAACGATTTTATGACCGATTTTTGACAGATTCTTAAATAGGAAATGAATAATTGTTCACCATTTTCGAAAAAAATAATATTTCTTGAAAATCCAAAAAATATATATTTATAAATTCAAAATATGATTATAAAATATGATGTTCACTTATTGCAACTTTTGCCTTTCTATTGAATTTACTTATTTTCCTATTTGTTACAGGAGGGTGGGAGGGGAGGAGGTGGTTAGTTACCTTCCAAAGACCTAGGATATGGGATAAAATGTCTTGATTTCTTTCCTATGGGAAATATCGGGAAAATGGAGTTTAACCCTGGAATCACAACGTGGGGTCATCCGTGATCCCAGAGTTCTGAAAATATTTGTTATTTCCTGCACATTCCAGCTGATAAACATGTCCGATCCTGTACCTTCCTGTCCTGACAAGGTGATCATAATAGAGAGTCAGGCTTTTCTCGTTCCTATCCCCCGGAACGTATTTAATGCCTTTGGGACACGGGTGACCCCACGTTGTAGTTTATGTCATATTTTTATTTATCGAATGTAGTATGTCTAACGAAAAATTATTTTTCACTGAAGATGAAATGCGCAATGAGTTGCTTTGGCAAATTGTAGAAGAGAAAAACAGAGAGTTTGGAGACGTTTTGGATAGTAAAGACAGTGAATGTGTTAAAGTATGTGATACGAGTGAAAAAGGGGATGGCCATATATACGATGCGGTGTTTTCGATCGTAAAAAAAGACAGGAAAGCTGTAACACATTCTGCAAAATGTAGTAAGAGTCTGTGTGCTGAACACAGACAAAGGATATTTGAAAAGTGTATAAATGAATAACGCGAATCATCTGCGTTATGAGAGCCTTGATAATAAATAATAAATGAATAACAATATTTTTATTCTTTTGATCATTTGAATGTGCATACATTCAAGTCACTATATTTTTTCACCTTTTAAACCAATTTTACATATTATAGTATTTTCTTATTCTAGTAGTCATAAAGAAAAATTATTATAGGAGAAAACGTTATATTTAATGTTCATATTCAGAGGACTAATATTCAAACAAACGTATGTCTAAATTTGTGGTATTTTGATGTTGAATTTCCCACTCCCTCATTTTACAATTAAATAAGATTATTTTGTTATAAATTGTTATATTATACATGGTAGTCATCTTAAAATACCATTTCAGAAACCTAACACCAAATTAGTAAAAAAAATACGAAAGAGTAGTTGGGGTCTTATACGACCCCACGTTGAGAGATTTGTAACAGCTTCATCATATTGTGATGCCAGGGTTAAAGGCCCCTATGAACGCAGTTTATATTCGTCCAAAAATGAAAGCCTTGGGGATTAAAAGGGGAACGTCCACTTGAGGTAATTTTAAAAGATAATTTCGAGGATAAACGAGTTTTTTTTAAGGAGCTTTAACAACCCCCTCCCTCAGACTTTTACCCCTGTTCATCTATTTTAAAGAATTTTAAATAGGCTGGCATTCTCATGTCATAGTCCTTCAGATTTATGATATTTTCCTACCGGCATTCTCTGTCTTGAGGAGTCACATTTGGTCGAATCATTAGTAGTAATAAAAAAAGTACGTCACGCAGGAGCTGCATAACTAAGCACTTTCCTCAGAATTTGGGTAGTTTAGACTAGATTCCAGAACAATTTGCTTAAAATATCCTGCATAAATAAAATAAAAACATGAATAGTTCTATTTTAATTTTGTAATGAGAAACTGTTCAATTATTAATTTTGTAATTAATTTGCTTTCAGAGTTATGTTAGTATAGTAGGTACACATGGTACCTACTACAATACTTAATAAATACAAAAAACTTCATCATCAAAAACTTCATATTTTCGACTTTTCATCTGACGCAGGAACAGGATACAGTCCCTCTAGTGGTAGAAAGCGCTCCTTGCGGCGGCCATGCGAACCTATGTCTGGCAGGCTATTCTATTGAAATATATTATAAAGTAAACCCACCTTTCCGATTGACCGATTTAGTTCATTTTTACAACACTTCTTTCCCATGAGTTACCCACGACGTATACCGCGTTTCGTTGCAATAAAGCAGAAATTACGACCGGTATGAGTATATTAGTAATTTGGGTCCGGAGTGCACCCCCCCTCCTAATGAACCGATTTAGTTTATTTTTACAACACATTTTTACCTGTAGATTGCTACTACGAATACCAAGTTTCGTTGAAATATAACAAATATTACGGCTGGAATGATCAAATTAGTGTTTTGGGTTCGAGGTAAACCCCCCTTCCGGTGGACCGATTTTGGTGGTTAACGAACTCGTTCAATCGTTTGCTAATTGAATACTATATACCAAGTTTCGTGACGAAAAAACAAAAACTCTGGCAGCTATCGTGTTAACAGACACACACACACACACATATATATATATATATAAATTTTAACGGGGGCCATTTTCGGTGTCTACTTGGTAGGATTGATAAAGATTTGAAGAAATTTTTCAAAACTTCCGTCATGAGTGCAACCTCAATAGCTACTTTCCTTCGGAGGAAAGTGCTAAAACGGAAAAGCGATATTTGAACAGTATTCTGCAACTAATTAGGTATAAAAAAATATCACTTCAAATGGGATTGAACACTTTAGGTCCCCCCCCCCTTCTGGCACCAAAGTGGCAAAACGACATTTCGTGTTTCAAAAAAGGCTTCTAATTCATAACCGATTTCAATGAATTTTTAAAAAAATGAAAACTAATAAAATTTAGAACGACTTTGTCCAGCCATATTTTTGTTTTTTGTTTCCCCTGTTTATTAAATTACTTGTAAATAATTCAGGAACGTTTACAATTGAACATAAAATAATATTTTATATTTCACTTAACGTACTAGCACTAAAATCGTTGATATTAAATGTTCAAATCTTGATTTGACTTGGAAAAAATCAAAATCTATTTTCAAATAATTTAAAAATCATATTATTTCAATAGTCTCATTGTTGAATTAAGATAAATTTACTTTTTGAAGGACAGGGGAAACACAAATCTGGCTGGATAAAGTTGTTATAAATTTTATTGGCTTTTATTTAAAAAACAATGCATAATGCGGTTAAGATTTAGAGGCTGTATCTTTTTTTGAAACACGAAATGTCGGCGCCGATTGTCCAAAAAGCGGAAAAAATTCAATATCTTGAGAACAGATTAACCTAGAAACCTGAGGCTGGTCTCATTAGGCTCAGGACAAAAACAAACATCATGTTCTGTTTTTTTTTTTTTTTGTTTTCTTTCCTTTTTAAGGCGTTTCAACCTTTTAGGATATTAACGCCACAGATTTTAAATAAAGTTTAGAATTTTTTTTTATAAATGTATGCTTGTAATAGTTGTTATTCAGCCATTAAGTGTTCAATTATTGTTTTCAAAATAATATATTGTTGAATATTAGAATTTTTATACTAAATTTAAATATTAGTTGATAGTTAACCTTAAGCAATGAGTTCTGTTTGTTGCACATAGCCACCACATGCCACAACAATCATAGTTTTTTTACAAGTTGTGTGTATTCTAAAAAATTAAATAAATTTTTGATCTTATTCGGGGCATCACCCATATCTTCACTCAAATTACCCGTGAGCCCAAATAGAGACCTTTCATTCTCGTAGGCACGGCATTCAGTGAAGATATGTTTGATGGAAATTACGACACCACAAGCTGGGCACTCTGGTGCTTCATTTCTCGACATTAGATAGGAGTGCGACAATCGTGTGTGGCCTATCCTGAGCCGAGCAAGGACTACTTCTGCTCTCCTATTTTCCGCTATAGACGAAGTCCTCCAGGGCACAGGGTAAGCCTTTATTTCCCTTAATTTGTTTTCTCTGATAGTATGCCATTTAGAGATCCACGACGATTTAATTTCACTTTTAATATAGGAAACAACGTCATTTCTTGGTACCTGGTGAAATGCAACTCCTTCAGTAGTAGCTACTTTTGCTGCCTGATCGACTTTTTCGTTTTGGGGTATTCCACAATGACTTGGAATCCACACAAAATTAACATTGTTTCCATTTCTCTGAAGGCAATCATGAGCTTCAATTACTCTGATGACCAGTGGATGTTTAGAATAATTGTTACTTACGGCTATTAGAGCTGATAAAGAGTCTGAAAAGATGGTGACTGAATTACCTCTGTGTGCAACGGCATTGAGAGCCTTCTCTATAGCGAGAATTTCAGCTGTAAATATTGAAGAAATTTTATTTAGTGAAAAAATATGAGTTTCTTGGTTAATTAAAACTGCAGAGCCAACACCTTCGGAGGTTTTGGAGCCGTCTGTAAATATATTGGTTAAGTTAGAACTCTCGCCAAGTATTTTATTAAATTCGTTGCAGAGAATGATTGGGTTTGTGTTGTGTTTTGTGTATTTGGTTAATGAAAGGTTAACGGATGGAGTAGACAAAAGCCAGGGCTCTTTAGATGTAATGTTTTGAGATAATGTTTCTGGAAGAGTTATTTCAAAGTGTTCTAGTAGGGTTAAGACTCTTGATGGAAAGGACTTCTTTTTTAAGTTGTTTCTAGGCCGATTATTTATGTCAAATAGTGTGTTTATGGGGTTATTTGGGGAGGAAATTATAGAGGAATAATAAGATAACATTACTTGGGCTCTTCGATACTCCAGAGGAGTCTCACCACTTTCAGCACATATGCTAAGTACAGGACTTGATCGGAATGCACCAATCGCCAGCCTGAGCCCAGCATAGTGGATACTTTCTAGCATAGACAGTGTTCGATCAGTGGCAGATCCATATGCTTCACAGCCGTAATCCAGTCTCGATCTTATCAGACTCTTGTGAGTCTGAGATCAGACTCTTGTGAGTGTACGTATACTTAAATTAATTCAGGGTGATTTTGTTGAAGGAATACGTCAATGTTTGTACCACCCAACAAGGAGTCATACAAATCGCGTTATTTCATTTTCACTCATTAGAGCTCATGAATAAACAACGTTAGCACCTAGAATGAATTCGAATTAAAAGATTTTTGACTTGGGGACATGTATTATCTGAGCCAATAGGGTAAACTGGATAGTGCAACAAATAAAGGCATACTCTAATCCTTTCCTTTCATTCCGGAGTTATGATCGGATAAGCTGATAATAGCAGATGATTTTTGTTCTAATCATTACTTTAACGTGTCTAGTTTCAAATGTGACCTTTCTTATCTCGGAGGAAGGAGGAGCTGTTTTTGTAATCATAGCTGTTGTCAATATTTACCCAGAATTCGTAACTTTTAACGTTGTAATGCGCTCTAATATTTTTTGCCCAGTTTGACTGATGTGTCGCTTAGTTGACCATTTTAGAGCAGGGAAAAAAATGATAATTTTTTCTCTCTCTCTTTTGAATTATATATTAATTATTTATAGTATTCTTTAATTTGATCAAAGTTCCATTATTCTGACTTTCAGCCTGAATTAATGGGAATAACCTTGAAACAGGGGGGAAAAGTATGTTGTTCCTAGATCCTGTAGCTAATATAATGTGAGAAGCACAAACTAAATAATCGAAATCAGCGCTTTCGAAAATGTTCTCCGCTCTGGCCCCACTGTGCGGCGTGCCTCTGGTCAAGTGGTGATAACTCCAGTGATCTAACCACTGTAGTGTTGTTAGCCCTGACTAGAGGCTTCAGGCCTGAACCTTGAACCTAGCCTCTACAGCCCGAGCTCTGAGGGCTGGATGAAGGCCCAGGAGTGAGGCTTCAGCCTAAGACCTGAAGGTTCGGCAAGGTTCTCCCTTGAGCCTTGAAGGCTCGGCCTTAGAGCCTTGGGAAGGTAGAGCTTCGGCAAGCACGGTTATAGTCAAAGCCTTTCTAGTGCTTTACTAGATTATCTATATACAATAATTACTCTATAATAATTACATTTTATTAATTTCGATTTTTTTGTGTCATTTCTCACCATTTATTTCACAATAATAAACATAAATTTTTAGCGGCATCTTTATTTACAAAAGGAGGTAATTTAGCTGTTATCTCTGATAATTTTTATTTTGCTTCAGTTGTAGTTTATGAAAATTTCGACAAAGTTCAGTTTATTAAATAATGATTTAACTAAATAAAGTGACTCATTCAGTTGATTAGTCATCCATATAATTAGTTTATCAATGAAATGGTAAATTTAATTGCCAGCGAATAATTTCAATGTGGCGGAAAGACTTTAGGACGAATCTACTGAAGTATATTTCATGAAACAGCTGTTTGCCCGCCATCCGCCATTTTGGAAATGAAAAGTAAAAGGTTTCAAAGCTTGCGCCTTCTCCCGAGGCGAGCCTTCAAGGCTCGCGCCTTCTATCAAGCCGAGCCTTCAAGGCTTGCGCCTTCTATCGAGTCTTTTCCAAGCTCTGAGAGCTCGAGCTTTTAGGAGCCGCGCCTTCTAGCCTTAAAGGCACGCTCTTTTACAGCACTAAACCACTGAGCAACCACTCTCGGTGTTTGTGTGATGAATATATACGAGGCATTCTAGTGGCGCTTTGGGAAGATGAAGTGTCAAAATCGAGAAAAGTATCTTTTTCCTTATTTAGAACCATAAGAAAAAAAAAAAAAAAAAAAAAATCAGAGTGTTTTAGGCTTGGTGGGATTAGGGTCGGCTGGTGGGTTAGTGATGGCGACTACCATCTCCCCTTCCTCCCGATACTGTGTGATAAACGATTTCCCCATAGTATTATCTCCTTTTCCGCCCGGCCGCCCGTACCCCTCTCCTATAATTGCAAGTTCTGCTTATTTCTTCCGTTCTACAGAATGAGGGGGGCTCGGGCCTTTTCTTCTTCTATCCTGACCACCCCGTCCGCAAGCCAATCCCAATGATCTTTCTATCTTTTTCCCATTCCCGGAATATATCTCCTCGAGTAGATGACTTAAATGGAATGATCTTTTGGCGAAAGGATATTCTCTTTCGGAGCTAATGGTCTAAGAAGAAATATATTGTTGCTTATCTGAGTTAAATCCGACATAACGAAGCACTTCGGGTAAAAAAAGGGATCTAATCCTTAAAATTATTTTTTATATGACCTGCCATTTAAAAGACGCAACGGGTCTTTTTGTGAAGACCACATCCAGTTGCTTTAAAGTAACTGTCGTGATTTTAAAAAGGGATTTTGCTACTTACGGATTAGCTTACAGGTTCTTTGTAGGTTATCTATTTTCTTCTTTTTAGGTTATCTAAGGTTAGATGCCATATTATATAAATATAGGAATCAAAAGTTAATATAGTAATGAAAAGTATTTAAAATCAATACTAAAAGTAACTTTGTTTGACTACTATATTTATATAATATGGTTTCTAACAAACCCTTAGATAGCTTGTATTTGTAAGTAATACATTTAGGCTTGTATGGCAATAAGCAGAATATATTTATGCAAGCAATATTTATTTATAAAAAGGTTAATATTTAAGAATTAACGGTAATTGTGTACAGTAGTACTTAGAACAGTACTTTTTTGGCGTATCGACTTCTTTGCCACTATCGCAGAGCTATCTAGAGGTTGCTACCTTTTTCATACATCTATGGTGGATCTTGGATTTTTTTTCTAAAGGTCCATTGACGAACAAATTCGAACCCGTATCTCCTTAATGTATTTATTTATTTGAGCACCGCAACAAGGTCGATATGCTCTTGATGGTGACAAACCCCTAAGATATCTTCGGAAATCATACAAAAATGGAGTTAATGAATGTGAAGTGTTTTTAAGATGAACCGCATCGGAATCAGAAGCGCTAACGACCCTACCACGGGGAACCCCGATCATCTACTGTTATCTTAAAATAAGCAGCTTTAGCATTAGAGAATTCACTTATGCAAATGTTTATGACTGTGTGGCGAGGTAGAATTAATTAGGTCGAGAAGAGTAGCCTACTAAATCCTGGAAGAATAATGAGGGGTTGATTCTCCTGGCGGTGGGTTCTAGTTCATGGGTTGATACAAAGCAGGCAAGCTGGCAAGCTGGCTACATAGCGGATCCACTTGTCAGGATCAACGTCTACAGGCTACCTCATTTACCAAGCTCTCTAACAAAGGACAGGCAGAGCATTGTATACTCCTTGTCTGTCTGACGTACTCATAGGGGGAAATGGTTCAAACCCTCTTGGGATATATGGTACCTTAACATTGGTCAAAGTAGTCTTATGCAGAGGCCTTTGTCCTCCACAGGAGCCTAACACATCGGGGAAACATTTTCAAGAATATGCATTGGCATGATCTCATAGTCAGAGGCCCCCCTCAAACATTAGGTGCTGTGAGGAGCCTACCAGCTGTAGGACTTCTGGCATTTAACGTGCTATAAGACAAAAACAGTGTTACAACCCCCTCATTTCCAAACTTTCGGTAATTACAACTTAAGATTCGTAATTACTTTAGAACAATTGGACTCATGATTTATTATTATTTAAGTGATCGCTACTATGTTCCCAGGTGGTACCTGTATGATCCAATGAACTAGCATGGTGATTAGAAATTTAATTCACTTTTAAACAGAGGTATGGAAATGCCTGTAATATGCCAGAAAGCCAATGGTTATTCAGCAGATGTATTCAAATGAGATTGTATAATTTATTGTTGTGTAAGAAGGTGAATATTGTGTTTATGTACAGGCTGCTGTCCCTCAACAATTCATGTCATGTGGAATATTTATTTTGTGTCGTCTTCTGCATTCCATAAGTAGGTGTTTTACGGTAAAGTCTCTATTGCATATGTTACAGGTTGGTTTGTTAAGTCCAGTCATGAGATATTCGTGTGTTAGTCTTGTGTGGCCAATTCGGAGTCGAGCAAGTACAACTTCTTCTCTTCTGTTGTCTCGGTAGCTGGATATCCACTCCTGAGTAGTAGTTTTGATTGTACGTAATTTGTTGTCGGTTAGTCGAGTATAGCTGTCTTGCCAATAATTTAATATATTTTGTTTGATTGCATTGGTCAACTCTTCGTGTGTGATTGATAGGTCGAGCTCGTTGTGTCTATTTGAACTATAGTTCAGATAGGGATGAACCAGGTAGATTGTGTTCAATGTGCAATTCAAAACAAATTGAAGATAATTTCCATTTTATTGCATCATGTTCAATATTAGGGGATATTCGTTATAATTATCTTGGTAAGCGACAACTGACACAGAGTGAATACATACATTATTTAAACGGCAAAAATTGGAGTATCTTCTATAAATATTTAGAGAAAGCATGGAGCTATAGGAAAGAGATAATTGCCTATTTCATCTGTTAATTTGTAAATTCATATTATGAAACTTATATTCTTCTTAAAGGAGTTATAGAATAAAAGCATGATTATGTTCTGTCAAAATATATAGCTTTAGTAATTTTTAGTTTTTGTTATTCTTGTTGATTGAAAGCGTTATATAGTTTTAATTGCATGTTGTTATTTATCTAGTTATTTTTATTATATATTTTCTGACCAACGTATATGTTGGTTAATGTAATATATATATTAAAGTTTTTTGTATTGTACTATATATTTAATTTTAATAACTTTAGAATTTGTTTGATTTTGGCATGTTCTTTTCTTTGATTTGGCAGCACTGCTTGTTATTTTATTAAATGCTTGGTATATTTTTTTTTTTTTTTTTTTTTTTTTTTTTTTTTTTTTTTACGGCACATCTACATCTAGGTCATTAGCGCCGACATCCAGGGTGTAGCGAGGAATTTCACCAGCGAGCCGTGGGATGATAAAATTCCTGCCGGAGGTTGGGAATCGAACCCACCATCTCCCGCTTATGAATCCAAGGCGCTAGCCATTAGACCACGGGAGACCCCGCTTGGTATATTGTTTACACTGCTTTTTATTTTTTTTTAATGCTTGGTATATTGTTTATTAAGAGCTTGCTTTGATTAGAATCGGTAATGCTGTGAGCTGTTACTTAGCTTAGCATGATCCTAGAAGTACTTGCTACAACCTGGCGGACGGGTTATACCCATTGTCTTAGTCATTAAGCTTGTTTGTTTTTGCATGTAAATTTTTGTGGCTAAATAAATGCTCTTATTCATTCATTCATTCAATCGTCGTGTGTGATTGATAGGTCGAGCTCAGGTTGTCTTGTAGCAAGTTTTGCATGTGAATCTGCTAGGGAGCTTCTTCGGAAACCCTCATGCCCTGATTTTTATCATGACTCGGTATCGGGTTCATTTTTCATAAAAAATCTTCCAGTCAGCCGATTTGAAAACGGAAAACACTGTTGCAAAGCCCAAGCCCAAACAATACTGAAGGCAAATGTCTTTACCTAGAGCTGTAAAAGTGAATCCCCGCCATTTACGGGCCCTTTGAATCTAAACGGAAAAGTAATGGAAAAGTGTCGTTCTGAAGGGACACTCGTAAGCGGGTAGGATCGCTAGTGTCCTTCCGTAATGACACCCGCAGCGAAAGTGTTAAGTAATATTCATTGTTTCTGATCATGGTGATAAGCCCTCCTTGCGTACAATATAACAAATACTTATCGAGTTTTAATGCTCCCTGTAATAACTTGTCTTCTAGTATTTGCCTAAAAAAAAAGAGAATAATTTGCGTAGTCTTGGTGACGTATAATTAAGGAGAATCGTATGAAACGTATTTTGGATTTGTCCGTATTTTACCTATCGGATTCGCCATTTGTTCAGGAAGATCCCAACATTACCATCATGTGTGTAGTCAGAACTAAGAATATTCAGAACTGAGAGGTACACTCCCCTGAAGAGGTGGCATTTAATCCTGTTTTAGCTGCGCTGCCAAGGAAAGCATCTGAAAAGGTGCCGGAATGGTACATTTTTTTTGGTAATTTGGGGGAGATTAAATTTGATATAAAGAAAATTGGTAATCCGCCCAGCTTGACCTAAACCTCCTTCCGTAATATTATAAGATTGCGACCCTTCTTCTCAACTATGTCACTTAAATGGAAGATAGTCATCTATATATATAAAAATCACGTGTCTGTCTGTTTTTCTGTTTGTTTGTTCCTTATAGAAATCCACACCGTTTGACCGATTTGGACCTAACTTGGCAGACAGGTAGGTCTTGATAAGGGAAATCTTCTAGGCTAGGTCAAAAAAATCTACCAGCTGTCTGTCTCTATGTTTGCGCCTTATACAAATCCGCACCGTTCGTCCGATTTTTAATAAACTCGATACCGTCTCCACACCGTTCGTCCGATTTTGACTAAACTCGGTACACAAGTAGATCTTAATCTAGGGAGTGTCTTAGGCTAAGTCAAAAACGTCCTATAACTGTCTGTCTGTATGTTTGTCCCTTATACAAATCCACACCGTTCGTTCGATTATGTTTGTCCCTTATACAAATCCACACCGTTCGTCCGATGTCGACTAAACTCGGTACACATGTAGATCTTAATCTGAGGAGTGTCGTAGGCTAAGTCAAAAACGTCTACCAGCTGTCTGCAGTAAGTTTGTACCTCATACAAATCCACGCCGTTCGTCCGATTTTGACTAAACTCGGTACACAGGTAGATCCTAATCTGGAGAGTGCCGTAAGCTAGGTCAAAAACCTCTACCAGCTGCAGTCTGTATGTCTTTTTTTTCTTTTTTTTTTCTTTTTTTTTTATAAAAATCCACTCCGTTAGACCGATTTTCACCAAACTTGGCATACACGTATGTCTTGATACGGGGGGGTGTTATAGGTTAGGTCAAAGTCGTCTTGGACTCAAAGTTGGGAGGTCACGGGCTCGAAACAGTTACAGGTTCGTGTTATTAGATTTTAATAATACTCTTTTGGTTTCTAATTTTTTTAGGCTCTTCTATATGCAGAAAGTAGGTGTAGCATGGCACGCCGGGTAACAGCTAGTGTATTATATAAATTACAACTGTCCATTAATTTTCTTTTTATTTCGTGCTCAACATTTTTGTTGTTCCCCGGGAACAGCTACCTTATTTCAAGAGACTAACACTGCAACTGAAATTGGGCAATATTTATTATGTGTCCAACAACCTACCAAAAAAGTCATCTCAAATATGTTATGGGTGGTTATTCACACACATTTGCATCAAGAAAAATAATTTATTCAATGAATAAATGCAAATATTATTACTAATAAAATTTTATTTTGCTTTTTAGGTGAGCCATTTTTCTACTATATCGAAGTCACAAGCTGTAAGTACAATTATCTATTAACCAACTTATAAGTAAAAGAATTTGAATTATTAAATAAATCTATTCAAACATAGAATTTCAGACCACAGTTTATTTTTGAAACGATCGTGGTTGGTTGGATGGTGAAGGTTCATCATAGTAAATAGGATGCAAAAAAAGGTTAAACACCTCCACTTTTTTATTCCTTTTATTCCACAGAACGTATTCGAGGTCACAACCTTATCCTCAGTGTCCTTTTAACACTCATCGACAATGGAAAAATTACAATAGAATAATTTAAATCAACTTAGATAAGTCAAGTAACACAATAAATTATAAATTAAAATACTATAATGTACAATTCTAAAATTCAACAATCTAATTTTAACCAGTCACTGCCAGCAGGCGAACATTAAAAAATTTAATAACAATAACAAAAAATAAATAAACAACCAATTCATAAATACCCCCCAACAAAAGTTATATTAGTTTATTTTTGGTTTCCATTGTGCTTATATTAAAAGCGCTCCTCCGCAGTTCTGCAACCAATGCCAGTTCTAGCGGTCTCCACAAAAAGTATGACAATTGCTAAACACTATTCTAAAATACAGCCTGCCCCAAAAATGAACCAATTTGACTAATCTGTGTTCATCAAACGTTCTTACATTTTGCTTCATAATTATAGGTCATGGTCTAATTGATCTGCCAATTAAATTAAAAGCTTAAGGAATGATTTAGGAAAGACGTTAATTTTAATGATATTTGTCAACATTTTCGTCCTAACTTGGCTTGACTCACCCCCTAAATGCTTCTAAACCCCATTATAGTAGAGTGACAGCTCTTCTGAGGACCCTTTAGCATCCATGTTCTTCTCCCGACAATAAATGAAAACCAAAGGTCGCACTTCAGGGCTCCACAAATTTGTGAAAGGATCCATCCTACCATTTAATAGGTAATACCTCCTACGTGTATACCTAAAAGTCCGTCTCGCAGGAACTGCTTCATCCTAGCGAGTTTACTTAATATTATTATTTTTTAAAGCTGTGGGGGAACCAACATTAACTTCAGAAGAGGATTAACATATTAATAAGTGTATGACGCTTTCCAAAATAATTCAGCTATTGAGATTGAACTCACAACAGAAAAAGTCTCAAAATCTAGATGACATATATGTATACATATACATATATATAAATATATATATATATATATATATATATATATATATATATATATATATATATATGTATATGTATACATATATGTCATCTAGATTTAAGATTTAAATCTAGATTTATATATATATATATATATATATATATATATATATATATATATATATATATATATATATATATATATATATATATATATATATATATATATATATATATATATATACAGGGTGTCCCGCATTCCGATGACATAACTTTAGGGGTTTATTGTGCACGTCATCATGGGCGTATATAGGAAATAATTTCGGGAGGGGCTGTGCACATTTCGGGGGGGGGGGGACTGAGACGATTTCTGGGGTATGGAATACGAACATGGAATAGTTTTAGGCGTCTAAAACGCTATTACGCCTAAAATAAACTAGGAAGCGTTGATCGTCGGGGTTTCGGTCAGTGTTCTTATTCAATAAAACACATTTTATTTGCTAAAATGTATATTTATTGCCGCCAACGTTTCGGCTTGCTATACAAGCCATCTTCAGGGCTGTAAAAACATATATGGTATAACAATGGTAAGGACAAAAAAAAAAAAAAAAAAGGCTAGAAACATTAACATAAATATGAGTACCTATATGCTTGAAAATATAAATATAAATATATATATATATATGTATATATATATATATAGTATAATAATAGCAATATTATTAGCTAAGTGATCTTATTTTATTAGCTAAGTGATCTTATTTAATTTATTTTTAAGGTTTTTATGACACATTTTTACCATCAAATGAAAATTTCGGGGGGGGGCTGCTGCAGCCCCCTGAGCCCCCCCCCCCTTATATACGCCCATGCAGGTCATTCCTGGTTAAATGACATAGAATTGAGCGTCCTAACTGAAAATGTAGCAGAGCTACTCAAACTTTTGTCTATTTTCAAAACTATTGTTTATTTTGATTAAAAACTGTGATTTCGCGATTTTGCATTAATGTATCGTAAATTAAGTTATTAAGATTAAGTAGCATTCGTGTCAGGTGTTATATATGTATATATATATTATATGTATTGTTTCTTTTATTTATTTCATTAATTCATTGTTTCCTTTATCCATTTTTTTTTAACTGACAGGAATCTTCCCCTGACACATCCATCAGCTATTGCTAAATTAAGAGTATAGAATTAATATTAAATAAATTATGCCAACAATATTAAAACCAAGGTAACAAAATTGTCACAATAAATCAATAATTAAAGATTAAATCCCTAGAATCATATATACGTATCGATAGCGTGAGGGAATAACAATATTTAGATGAAAAAAAGTCTAAACCTTAAGAGTTAACATGAATAAAACGAAAGGTAAAAAGAATGCCTACATAGAAATTATATAAATAAAATTATGAGTCCATATCACTAGCTTTGATAAATTGAAACTATTTGGCTCCCCTTGGTCTAGTGGCTAACGCCTTAGTTTCTCATGCGGGAGATGGCGGGTTCGATTCCCGCCGATGGCAGGAATTTTTGCATCGTACGGCTTGTTGAGCAAATTCCTCGCTGCCCCTTGGTTGTAGGCGCTAATGGCCTAAATGTCGTTGCGCCGTAAAAAATAAAAAAATAAATGGATAAAAACTAAATCAACAACAAGAATTTAACCGTAAATAAAACACAGAAATTATCAAGGAAATGTATGCTAAATAAATAAATAAAAGTATATATACATATCAAAAGCACTGAGAACTTAACATTACGTGAATAAAAAACTAAATCTAAAAGCTCAAAACTAACAATAAATAAGATAACTAAAAAAAATGAGTGAGTTAGTATAGTGTGTCCTAAATACTATCTACTAAAGATGTGGGGAAGGGAGGAAAGTGGGGCAGGTTCGAGGTGGTGTAGTTCCTCCGTGTTAAAGAGTTGTGATTTGTCCAATGAAGGGAGCGTTAAACAGCTTGACTTGGCGACGCGAGAGTTAATTAATGTTTGTTCCGCCGTCTTGTCGACTTCACTAATTCAAGAGGATTTTCTTTTTCAATTTCTTCGGCCTTTAAGTTTTCTTCTGAAGGAGTTTACATGGAAGAGTCAAAACTTTTGACGGGATGTTTGCTTCGCTGAATCACTCTACCGATTAATAATTAAAAAAAAAAAAAAATACTTTTTGTAATTTGAAATGTAGCTATTCGAAAGAATTTTCGAAAAAATTCTTCAAATCATCATCGATCGGGGACAGCCAAAATGACCCCCTCCCGCCCCATGGTTCCAGAAGGATTGCTGGCCGGCACACAGTCCAAGTTGACAAAAGTGCAGCAAATGTTTTAAGGTACTCTAAAGAGTGCCAACTACATCACGCAAAAGATAGATCAATAAAAATGTATAAAACACAAAATATGACATATCTCTCAAATGGAAAACCTTTCCAACAATTCCTTTCAGTTACTTTTTAATGCTTCCAGACTGGACAATGGATTCCCACAGTTTGGCTAATCAAAAATGAATAATCCATAATAGGCATTTTAAAGTAAGTCCATTTTTTATTTTGTGGCAAAAGGGAATCAATTGTTCAACCTATTTCTCAATAAACTTCCACTAAATTTAATATATTTAATGCTTACTAAGTGTAGAGGTCTTCCTGTAAGTAGTAAATCTGTAGTCCTTTAGGTGGCTGAGGAAAGAATTTGCGAGAAACATCTAATTTATCGAGAAAAAAAAAACAAGTATCATTTATCAATGGGTTTAGTGAATTAAATTACTATTTTCCTTAAGGAAATGTTGTCTATTTTAAGATGGCATAATTAGAATTCAATTATCTTGAACAGTTTTTGAGCAATCATTTCTTATACAATAAAAAATATGTCTTTTTAACAAGAACAAAAAAAAATGGGACAAAACTATTTTTCCCTTCGGAATCGGACCTTACTTCTAAAGAATTTTTTTTTTGGGAATTATGTCAAGAATCACTTCCTAGAGTTTGACTACTTATCAAAGTCCGTAAAGCAGTAACTTGTGATTTATTTCAAAGTAGCCCTACACATTTCGTGATTTTTTTGCATCTCTTCAGAGACACAAATTGGTAGGAAGTCCTCTCGTTATTATTTAATCTCAATGAAATGAAGAATAAGTGAAGGAGTTGTAAAGCAGTTACGCTATTACCGACTCCGAGCCTCCAATGAATTGAATACGATATATATGTTTATAAATTATCATATTTTGTCATATTCTGTTTATTGTATGTGGTAAATGGATAAATGTAGAGTTATGCATTGGCTTTTATATGTATAGTGCCTCCATATTGACGTATATCTAAGTGATGTCAGTACTAACGAAGATATATTGTTTTGAATATGGGCAGGGCATTCTTCCAATAACAAATTGCCCAACATCCAATCTATTCTTTGATATATTGCAGCCGATGAATGCTTTTTCCACACTACTCTATCTACGCTTTCAAAAAGCCGGAAGCGTTTAAGCTTGTGAAAAATTTATTAATTTTTTTCTATTTCCTTCGATGATAGTAGAGTCATTTCATGTCAAAACGACCAGTGCTATGTGCCGTCATGTCTCAGATATTTTTCAAATTTTTTTCATGAATAGAGGTGTATGAGATAATCTCAAATTAATTTTTTCAGATTTTTTTATCAAAAATTGAACCCGGGGGAATTTTTTGAAATTCTTGTTTTTTGCATGGTTTTGGTTACTGCCTTTCTGATAACAGTTTTGAAAAACATTTGTGTTTTACTTTTTTTTCCAACAAATCCGGCTGTTCTTGGTATCAAATTAAAGCTAATGCTTTTCTCTGAATGAAAAGAGATCTATGAGATAATCTCATATATCTCTTTTCATGAAAAAAATTTGAAAAATATCTGAGATATGATGGCACGGACATATATTAAAATTGGGCAATTTGACGTGAATTGACCCAGTAACATCTACATTTTCTAACCTCATAGTCGAAACTTTCTTCATTTTTTTTTTGGGGGGGTATTTACTGCCTCTACCCATGTGAGTCATTAGCAGTTCTTTAGTGTTATATTTCATGATGTAGGCCGATGTCTTTAATAAATTTTAGTACTTTTTGTACAGCCCTTTCTTCCCCATTTTAGATTTCTGCCATGCTGCCCGTAATGTTATTCTGTTTCCTTTGTTGTTTGTATCCCATGCATTGTGTCAGGAAATGTTGAACAGTTAACTCCACGTGGCAGAGTTTGCAGGTGGAGGGTAAAGTCCTTTTAGATAGTAAGTTATTTTGGTATGGCAGATTCGTATTCTTGCCAATACCACTTCCTACTCCTTTTAGAGGTTTTCCAAACATTTAAATTTGAAACTTTAATATTCTCAATAACTAATACATTTTTGAGTACGGAATATGTAAACTCCTCAGCAATAATACGTTTATAGCTTCTATAAGAATATCCGAATCACAGAAACTGCATCATCTTAGCGCGTTGACACCTACCTACTCCAACGAAATTTGAAAGAAAAGCCACATTTTAGGCGCCAAAAACCATAGGAAATTGACAGTAGACAACTCTTCTTGATTTCTGATGATTCTTAAGGGGGTCTATATTACTAGAATATTTATAATTTAACGCTTAACTTAACGTAATTAAAGAAAAAAATCAATTCATAGTTTAAGAAAAGGTAACCGTTCAAAGTAACGAAACCAACCCTTTGAGCTTTTGAGCACCAAATTCTGCGACTGAAATCGCTCTCTCGTAAATGGAAATTTATTTTTGCTTCGATGGGATCCAGTTACTACGATCTCCCAGCCACAAATAACAGCCATAACAAATTTAAGATAATATCATAACTGCACGTGGGCTTTTAAAAAGGTAACTAAGGTAATTATTATTTCTTCGTTCGGATGACTGACGTCTTAAATATTTTTCATGTCAATTTCATATTTTGGAGGAAACAAACAAAAATTCCTTGAAACAGTTTCATTGGATTTACCACGCGAAATTACTTATTAAAAGCACTAAGCCGATAATGCGGATTTATTTGAAAAAATCAGTTTTCCGGTTCTGGCGGTTAAAGAAGTAGACTTTCGTTTGAGACGTTTTTTTCTACTAAAATTCATTAAATCGAACCATTATTGAAGCTGCTAGGGCGCAAACAGACAAATATATATATATATATATATATATATATATATATATATATATATATATATATATATATATGTATGTATTCGTTGTTTTACTCTAGGTTTTTTAATACATTCACAACCTTTAAATTTATTATATATTGAAAGAATTGAGATAAAACCTTTCCGGTACCCGATTAGGAAGTCAAAAAAGGGCAAATTTCATGCATTTATAGTTGAAATATTTAGTTGAAGGCCTTTGGTTTGGAGCAAGAGGGACGATTCCAAAATAGTCGCAAGATCTAGGCTTGGATTCCAACAAACTACCTATCCTCGCGGAATCAATTTTGATAGGTTCCCTGGGAATTTAGCACAATCACAAATACGGGAGCTAACCAGCTGCTTATCAATCTTTCGAAAATAATTTCATCAAATTTGTTCGAACATATCGCACTAGTATTTCTAAAGTGTCACAACTCAAAATTCGGTTTTATTCACACCGTCATAGTTAGGACTATGAAAGACATGGTCAATATCTCTTTATCAACCATCAAAACTGTATGGACCTAGATTCTGAGCTTGTGCACCAGAGGGGACTTGTGTCACCCTTCCTGTCTTAACGCTAAGCACTCTACATAGGTAAGAGTGACAGATTTTCAGTTCAGTTTTATTTTGAGTTGTGTCACTTTAGAAATACTAGTGCGATATCTTCATAATTCTTTGCATTTAAAATATTATTAAAATTCGTTTAATATTAAAATTATTTAAAACTCATCATCAAAATTTTTTTTGCCAAATTAATAAAAAAACTTTTAACCAACTGAAATGAATTTTTGAAAGATTGATAAGGATGCTGTGTTTATAGCACCCCAAAACATTTGGGCAGCAAACATTATTTATTTTATTTATAAAAAATGCCTTCTTCTATTATTATCACAACAATAAATTAATTTTGAAAAATTTATTTATTGTCTGGTGTCCGATGGGACATAATCCGGTATACTAAATGTTTTTAAAAAAATATTGAAAATGCAATAGAACAATTGTCATTATTTGAAAATAATAAAATATTCACCGGATGAATAATTCAAAAATACGTACTTTACTATTCAGAATAATTAGGAACGAGTAAAGCGTTGAATAATTTGTCAACGAGGGCATGAAATTTGAAAAAGAATAAGTTATTTTTCCGCAAGGGTTTCACACTTTTTCCCGTTGGAGCGGAGATATTAGGGGGAAAAGGAAAAAAAAAGATCTTTGTTTTGCATGGAGTCTTGGTTGCTAACGAGGGAGTGGCTAATAGCACAAGCCTTTTTTGTATGCGACTCAGCAGTTAGCTTTATTTGCTAGTCCACATTTGCTTGCGGTTCATGTCTCTTATAGGCCTGTTCCGCTGTATTTTAAACACTTCAATGGAATTTCGCTTAACTTTTACAACTAATTAGTTAACTAAACGAACTTTGGACTTCGGAAGGTGGTTTATTTAGGAGAAAACCCTGCTAAAAAGTGCAAAAATTCAAATTGTGTACATTAATATTCATAAGTCCGACTCGAAGGAACTGCGTCATGTTAGCGCGGTTCCGTTCATATCCCTAGAATTATTAGTAAAGGATTAGAAGCAGTTATTGCTAAGTTAAGATCTTTCACGAAACATATAAAATCAGTTCTCAAAGAGAAGGAAGATTTAATGCGCTACAACAGGAAAGTGATAGTATCCTAAGCGGAAATTATCCCATCCTCTGTCACACCGTTTGCTCTTGGAAACACTATAAAACTGTAAAAAGATACAAATAAAAGTCCGACTCGTAGGAACTTCGTCATCTTAGCGCGGTTCCATTCATATCCCTAGTGTCATTTTGTAGAATTAGAGTAGAAACAGTTATTACTTTGTTTAGATCATTCCTAATGTAAACAAAAATTCAAAAAAACAAAACAAAAAAAAAACAAGATTGTCGGCTATGGATGAAACTATCCTAAGCGGAAATTACTCTTTCCGCCGTCCCCTCTACTACAAATATGTTTCTAATTTACTTAACTTGCATTACTAACATATCCATTTTACTTTTAAATGCTATTAAACAAAATAAAATTGTACAAGAAAATGAGAAAGCAGTGTTATTTTTTAATGAACTACGGCCACATACAACCACAAAATATAATTATATTTCTAGTATAGCATTTGGCTGCTTGACTTCCTACAGGTAAAGTAACTGTCACCTGTCCTAGGTTGCATCTGGATTTATGAAGTGCAATAAAAGCCTACCTGAAGCCTGCCTACTACCTCAACCCGGTCAGATGTCTGACTCTACACGGAGAATATTTACGTTTTCAGTTTTGTTACATGTTCAGAGAATTTGTATTTATTCCCCTGTTTATTGAGAAATACATCCTCCTACTAGAAGCAATAAAATAATAACAAGAAATAAAAACAGACAAAAAGGAAGGTTTAAATAAACGAAATCAATTATCGTTTATCAAACTTCTAAGTTTTATGCACTTTTTTAGCGCGGTTCCTCCCTCCCCCATAGGGAGGAACCCCGCTTATAAGGTTGATACAATGAAACAATCCGGAAGTGCCGACTAGAAAATTTTGCGTTTCAGAACCCCTAGAAACCGAAAATAACGGTGGTTCAAATTTGTATATATATATATATGTATATATTTATTTATATATATATATATATATTTGTCTGTTCGCTCTCTAAATAGAAGACGAATGGTCCGATTTTGATGAAATTTGGTAAAAAAATCTGTCGTCCAATTTGAAAGGTCAAGTTCGTTAACCAGCAAAATCCGCCCACTGGAAGATGGCGTTTGGGGCGAAATTCGCGCAAAAAAAATCGTAACGCTTACGTTTTTTAGTTCATAAGCTTGTAAGTACTCTTTTTATAGGCGTCATGGGCAAGGAAAACGAATGAAACCATTTTCAAGGCGATAGCTTTAACCGTTTTCGAGAAAATTGGAAAAGTAGTTTTTGAATACCGTTTTTTGGTTTGGGTACTTAGAATCACGGGATTCAGTTGAAACATTATCTGCATGTTCTACTTTCATTAAAACTAATATGTTGAAAGTTATGTTACGTTTGGAGTTAAGGAAGGGTTAGAATAAAATATTTAATGAACAGACATGAAAAGTTTTGGGAACTTCGTATACTTTCATTAATATATCGAACACGGTTGGGAAATCGTGGAAAGTGGATAGAAACTATTTGAAAGCTTACTAAATTCTCTACAAAAATGATTCTTAAACTATTTTTGATTAGGTTATGTCAATCGGAGAAATAAGTGCTTAAAACTTCAAATACATCTGTTTTGTTCTTATGAACGGGTTTTTGTCGTTCTTTTTGTAATTTTTGTCTCTTTCCCTTGGTTTTTTATTGCTTTTTATTTTTTTAATTTCTTATGTTGTATTTGTAAGGAAAATGTATGTGTGTGTAAAACAGGATAGGTAAAATGAGACCAATTTTCTGTTGTCAGAAATAATGAAAAGTTTTGGGAACTTCGTATAATTTCTTAATATCTCGAAAACGGTTGAAAATCTTGGGAAGCGAAAGGTTACCATTCGAAAGCTTACTAAATGGTCTACAAGAAAGGTTCTAAAGAAAGTTTTGAATAAGCGATGTCAATCGGAGAAATAAGTGCTTAAAATTTGAAGTAATTGATTTCGTTTATTCGAACAGTTCTTTTTGTCTGTTTTTATTCCTATTTTTACATTGCTTATAGTTGGATAATGTATTTGACAATAAAATAGATTAATTAAAATAAGAAAAACAATTCATTGTTAGAAATATATCAGGCTGTACCGTATGAAATGTCAGTTTTGGATTTGCCGATTTCCTTCAAATGACTTGAAACTGTCGAGGCTCCTAATCCGAGTTCTTTGGCATATTCCCTATTGTTTGCAATTGCTTATAGTAGTCAAATGTATTTGCCAATAAAACAGGATACGTATAATTAGAATATTTTATTTTTGCGGTATCTTGGGGTTCTCAGATCCCTTATGAATATCTATTAGGCCCCCTTCGTATTTTTTCCTTAATATCTCGAAAAGGGTTAGGAGATCGTGGCAATTGAAATGTAACAGTTCGAAAGCTTACTAAATTCTCTACAAAAAATGTTTTACAGAAATGTTTGATGGGGTCGTCACATTAGGAGAAATAAGTGCTTAAAACTTAGTTAGTTTCCTTTATTTAAACGGATCTATTTGTGTGTTTCCCGAAGTTTTTTTTTTTCACTGCTCGTTATTTTTGTACTTGCTTATAGTAGTCTAATGTATTTTTCATTAAACAGGATATGTATAATTAAAAGCATTATTTTGTTTGTTAGAATTCGAAGATGCCGTATGAATATCTAGATTACAGTGCTGGTTTTGATTTCGTATTTTAGAATTGTTCTTGGTATTCCCTATTTTCATGTATTACCCTTAGTTCTTTATTGCTAGTAGTTTTTTTTTTTTTTTTTTTTTTTTTTATTGATTATAGAATATAAATCTATTTGGCAATAAAATAGGATACGTAAAATTAGAAACAATATTTCGGGTATTTCTGAGCGAAATGCCTTGTAAGATTGTCTACCACCACGAACGGCGTTTTTCCTCTATTTACCTCACATTTTAATTGGTTGCTGTTTTTAGCTTGTTTCCTGCTTCACTTCACAGATAGGAAACACGCTTCTGACGTCGACCCAATGACGTAATCCGAAGTACCTAATAAATGATTTAACGTTTTAGAATAGGTAGATATCGAAAATAGCTGTTTTTAAATTAGAATCTATTGTTGAGTAATTATATGAATCTTTATACGGCTTTATTAGCCGTATTATTCTATATAGGCTTTATAAGGCAGGAGATACTACTTAATCTTGAAGACTTGTTCTTTGTCCTTCTTTATCAACTAGATAGGCTTTATTAGACATATTATTCTCCATAGGCTTTATCAGACAGGGAATTCTGATAAAATGTCGTGTTGTCGCAGCAAATTGTAATTACGATTTATCTAAGGTCAGGTAACATTAGCGAGTCTACATTGTTAAGATCACCGACAGCGAAGGTAGACAATTGCTATGATTTAGTCTACATATGTACGATATGTACGTATATTAATTCCTAAATGTAGAAAATAAACTTTACAACGGTTAGATACTATGAACGAATAGACAGTCGGTTCAGTCTCAAACAAACAGAGGGTTTACTAGAAATTTACCTGCTAGGAGTTAATCCTCAAGAGAAGTAACCCTTGTAGGGTAATATAACCCAGGTATCTGCCGACACAAATACAAAGCCTTGCAAGAGTAGGTAGAGCAACTTTAAGATTTCGTTCACTAAAATTTCTTAAACTGACCTAGATTCAGACATAACATAACATAAATTATATTGTAAATATTGATAAAGATTAATTAGTTGTCAACATATACATAAATTAGCAATCAACAGTTTTCTTTGTACGACTATTATTAACGACTATTTAGTTATGAGCCGATCCATAAATTAGCGATCAAAAGTTGCAGGTGATTCCGTATTAGATATTTATTAAATATTCATAGAGACTATTTGGTTGTAAACCGATTCATCAATAAGCAATCAATATTTTTAAACACTGGATATATACTAACCAATTATAACGACTGTTTAGTTATGAACCGATTCATAAATTAGCGATTAAAAAACACAGGTTTATTGACTAAATATTGATAAAAGTATTTAAATAGAAGAAAAAAAGATTTCCTCAAGACTTGCTCTTGTTCAATTTGTATTTACTCTATTGACTTTATTAGGCATATTCTTCTATATAGGCTTCATTAGGCAGTGGTATCTACTCAATTTTGAGAACTTGTTCTTGATCCTTCTGTATCCACTAGATTGGCTTTATTTGGCATATTATTCTATGTAGGCTTTATTAGGGAGTGGTATCTACTCAATTTTGAGAACTTGTTCTTGATCCTTCTGTATCCACTAGATTGGCTCGCTGGGAAAATTCCTCGCTGCACCCTGGATGTCGGAACTAATGACCTAGATGTAAATGCGCGGTTAAAAAAAAAAAAAATAAATAAATAAAAATAAAAAATAATATTGTATATATGTGTACATAATTTAACTAATTAAGAATATCCATACGTATTTGTTTTTATGTATTCTAAGTGAACTTGGGCACTGTGTGCGCCTCCTCGTGGCAGAATACGGGCAACTGATTGGTGGCTCTCGAGGCGGACCTGACATTCAGGTCTCCGGTTGGGGAGAAGGAATTGAGTAAGGTTTGATTGTTTTAATAGTCAAACCTTGTTCAGTTCTGTGGCAATCAGGCTAAGCACATTAAATTCCAGGCAAGTTCGACGTAAAGAGATAATTTTAGCGCGGTTCCTCCCTCTCTCCATATGGAGGACCCCGCCCACCAAATGGAGGCCTCATGACGCAATCCATAAGTCCCGACAAAAAAGTTTGCGTTTAAGAACCCCTGAGAGACCGAAAATAACGGTGTTTCAAATTGGTATATATATATAAATATATATACATATATATATATATATATATATATATATATATATATATATATATATATGTATGTGTGTGTGTGTGTGTGTGTGTGTGTGTGTGTGTGTGTGTGTGTGTGTGTGTGTGTTTGATCGCTCTCTGGACACCCTTAAAAAGTTTTGGGTACTTTGTATATTTTCCTTAATTTTATTTTTTTATTTTTTTAGATTATTTTCCTTATATCTCGAAAACGGTTTGAAATCTTCATAAGCGGATCCTTACCATTCGAAAGCTTACTAAATGCTAATAATTCTGAAGCAATTATCGATTCATCGGAGAAATGAGTGCTTAAAAAAATAGTTTTTGAATACCGTTTTTGGTTTGGGTACTTAGAATCATGGGATTCAGTTGAAACATTTTCTGCATGTTCTACTTTCATTAAAACTAATATGTTGAAATTTTTGTTACGTTTGGAGTTAAGGAAGGGTTAGAATAAAATATTTTATGTATAATGTATTTGACAATAAAACTGGTTAAGTAAAATAACAAAAACAATTTATTGTTAGAAATATAGATTTCCAAGATTCATAGACCTTGTCACTAGCGGGTCCGTTTCTAGTCTAGCCGACCCTTCCAGGTAAGATTGTAAATCATGACCTTTCAAGACTTTACTACTCACAGGAATGGCATTAGTGACCTTAAGGGTTGACACGCCATTATAATAATTAATTAAAAAAAAAGACTGGTGGAACCAAAATAATAACTGCTTCTATTTTAATCTTTCAAAATTAGACTAGGGATATGAACGGAACCGCGCTAAGATGATGCAGTTCCTGCGAGACGGACTTTTCTCCGATTGACTTCGCCTAATCAAAAATTGTTTCAGAATCTTTTTTGTAGAAAATTTAGTAAGCTTTCGCATGGTAACCCTCCGTTTACCAATATTCCCAACCGTTTTCGAGATATTAGGGAAAGTGGGGTCTCCCGTGGTCTAGTGGTTAGCACGCTAGATTCATAAGCAGGAGATGGTGGGTTCGATACCCACCGGCGACAGGAATTTTCTCATCTCAGGGCTCGCTGAGAAAATTCCTGGCTGCACCCTGGATGTCGGCGCTAATGGCTAAGAATTGTCGATGCGCCGTAAAAAAAAAAAAAAAAAAAAAAAAAAAAAAAAAAAAAAAAAAAAAAAAAAAAAAAAAAAAAAAAAAAAAAAAAAAAAAATTAGGGAAAATATACGAAGTTCCCAAAACTTTTCATGTCTGTTAATAAAATATTTTATTTTAATCCTTCCTTAACTCCAAACGTAACCAAAATTTTAACATATTTGTTTTGATGAAATTCGAACATGCGAAAAATGTTTCAACTGAATCCCATGATTTTAAGTACCTAAACCAAAAACGTTATTCAGCAACTATTTTTCCAATTTTCTCGAAAACGGTTAAAGCCACCGCCTTAAAAACGGTTTCATTCGTTTTACTAGGTCAAGAAGCCTATAAAAAGAGTACTTGCATGCATATGAAGTAAGCGGAACGATTTTTTTCGCGCGACATTCGCTCCAAAAACCATGTTCCGGTGGGCGGATTCTGCTGGTTAACGAACTTGACCTTTCAAATTAGACGAGACAAGATTTTTTTAACAAATTTCATCAAAATCGGACCATTAGGGGGGCCAGAAAACCACGAACAGACATATATATATATATATATATATATATATATATATATATACAAATTTGAACCACCGTTATTTTCGGTATCTAGGGGGTTCTGAAACGCTAAATTTTCTAGTCGGCACTTCCGGATTGTTTCATGAGATCAACCTTATAAGCGGGGTTCCTCCCTATGAAGGGAGGGAGGAACCGCACTAAAAGCACCTCTAAAAGAGCAAAACTAACAATTTTGAAGTTTCAATCCATTATATGTCCTAATGACATTGCCCCATTGAAAATTATATGAGACCCTCTTCTGTGCATAATTTGGTAAGCTTTCGAATGGTTACCAAAACTTTTCATGTCTGTTAATGAAATATTTTATCTCTAGTAGGTACTTCCTGTACTACAAACGGAACCAAAATTTAACTATCCTATATTAGATGAATGGCGAATGTCGGAATCAACTTTCAACTGGGTCAATCGTTTCTGAATACCCTAACTGAAAATTAGTTTGGAAAAGTATTTGTATCCATTTTTCTCGCAAACGGTTACAGATATCGCTTTAAGAATGGTTTAATTTGTTTTCGTACGTCAAGGAACCTATAAAACGAGTACCTGCAAGCATATGAACTCGAGAACGTTAGGGCCACGATTTTTTTCGCACGAATTTCGACCCAAAGGCCATGTTCCGGTGGACGGATTCAGCTGGGTAACGAACTTTACCTTCCAAATTAGAGGAAAGAATTCTGTACCACATTTCATCAAAATCTGACCATTTTTGAGATGGTCGAAGTGCGAACACACACACACACACAAACACACACACACATATATATATATATATATATATATATATATATATATATATATATATATACATACTATACAAATTTGAACCACCGTTATTTTTGAGATCTCTGGCTTCTGAAACTTAAAATTTCCTGGTTCCATCCTTATAAGCGGGGTTCCTCCCTATGGAGGGAGGGAGGAACCGCGCTAAAAAAACTATATGGGAGTTCAGGAGAGCTTATTAAAAATGTTGGAGTAGAGAGGTGATATGCCTTGCTTGACGGTTTTGTAATTTATATTGTCTATATTTAAATTAATGTGTACGCATTCAGGGATCTGTAGACAGAATTTCTGTGTTGTCAATATTGAATGTGAGTTTTTGAGTAATGACGTGTTTTACAAGGGCAGATTGGTCAATGTCATTATTCTCCATCGTTGGTTTTTGTTGTTGTGTAAGGTGGGTGTGAATATATTTGTTGGTTTACTCTGTGTATACAGCATTACAGAAGGGGCTTTGATAGGGCATTTGGTGCTTTTCAAACGAATAGTTATGGGGATGGGTAGGATTTTTAATGGTATTAAAGGTTTGTACTTCTTGACAGTCTGTCTCTCGAAAAAAAAGTTACTATTTTAGTTAACATGTATGAAGTTAATTGTATGCAATGTAATTTCTATTATATTCACTTCCTTGCTAACAATGATTAATTCGCTAAGTTAATTTGTTCGATGAAACCTGAGGAAATATCGACGAATGAACAGACAGGAAACAGGAGGGAGTGGGGCAGCGAGTAAGGAATCCTTAAAATTTCTCCTGAGTAAAGATTTCAGTGGTTCATCCCGGACCAGATCCCCCCTCCCCCCAGAACTCACTGATTCGACTAATGTTAAGCGAGTTGGCCAATCTGCTGCCCTTTCAATCAGACCCTATATAAGATTTAATAAGTCCTCCGAGTCCCCGGGAAACCTAGAGTCAGCTGCGGACAATTTTCTAATGTTATCCACAGCCACCGGACTTTTTGAGGAAATTCTTCCAACGTTTCCCAGCCGGCGTAACAGTTTCAAGAGTTTAAAAGGCGGTTAATATTTAGTTTCGCATTGGACTGGCAAGTCAGAAAGAAGTGAAAAAGAGTTTTCTTCTGTAAAAATAACTTCGTGAAAATCCCTTGTTGAAGCCCAGTTTGATCGGCTATATAAGAATTAGATTCGCATCAGGATGCCACCGGTTTTCCATATATTTTCATGGGAAGGGTCCTGGTGATGGACCGCCCCCTGCGGTCCTACTGTTTCATGCATATATGAGAGCCCGGAAAACACTTTTTTTTCTCCTACAAGAAAAAGGGTCACCATTTTGATGTCATTTCTCTATCAAGACCCAGAATCCCATTTATATGTAAAATAGCTTCCATTATATACATTCCTAGCGTAAATTAAAAGCTGACTGGATGCAATTCTTTTTCAAAGAAATTCATAAAATCCACGTCTAAAATAAAACCATGGCAATTAAAAAATAATGGCTGCAATTTAAATGAAATTGGTTTAAGAGAAGATGTATTGCCTTAATACATTACGCTTTAAAGTGTTTATTCTAACCCATTACGTCCATTTCTCTTTGAACATGCCTTTGAAAAGCATTAAACACGAGTCTCTAAGGCAGCTAAACTCAACCCTCGGCCCGTAGGGCTTTTGCAGTCGCCCAAAATGGGGCTACTTTATTTATCTACCAGCTGTTACCCAGTGTGCCATGCTACACCTACTTTCTGTCTTGATACTCTCCCCGTATCAAGATCTACTTGATACCTAGTTGTCTATACCCAGTTACGAAAATCGGTCAAACGATGTGAATTTGTTTTAGTTCATAGTGATACCGGCAGAGGCCAGCACAACACCACTTCATCTAACAGCCGACAGAGGCCAGTAGTAGTCGATTCAAAATGGCCGTCACAATCTGAATGGTTCAGTGAAGCCAATTTTTCTTGAACAAAACTTTTGACCTTTTGACTAAATTTTGAAATTTGACTATTTTGACCTAGCTTAGGAGATTTCTCGTATCAAGACCTACCTGTGTGCCAAATTTGGTCAATATCGGTCAAACGGTGTAGATTTGTATAAGGAACAAACAAACAAATAAATAAATAAACAGAAAAACAGACAGACACGTGATTTTATATATATATATATATATATATATATATATATATATATAGATAGATAGATAGATAGATAGATAGATAAGTGACTCCCTACTACGGCGATTTCACTCCTCCAAGGTGGTATGGTCTAATGAACCAGCATTAAGATAAATATTTGGTTCAATTTTTTCCATAACCAGTGTTTAGGAAATGTCTGTAATATGCCTGGAAGCCTCTGGTGTTTCAGCAGATGTCTTCAAATGCTAGTGTATAGTTTAGTGTCCTGCAAGTAAGAATAGTGTTTATGTACTGGCTGCTGTTCCTGAACAAATCGTTCATGTCATGTGGAATATTACGTTTTGTCGTCTTCTGCACTCTGTAAGAAGATGTTTTACAATAAAGCCTGTATTGCGTATATCACAAAATGGTTTGTTAAGTCCTGTCATGAGATATTCGTGTGTTAATCATGTGTGGCCAATTCGGAGTCGAGCAGGTACAATATCGTCTCGTCTGTTATCACGGCAGCTGGACGTCCATTCCTGAGCCAATAGTATATTATGTTTTGTTTAGTTGCATTGGTCAAGTCTTGTGTCACTGATCGGTTATGCTCGTGGTGTCTTATATCAAGTTTTGGATATGAATCTGCTAGGGAGCTTTTTCACAAATCTTTATACATGATAGCCACTACATTGTAATGCTTCTACTTTATTGTAAACCATTTCGAGTTTCACGCACATTAGATAAATTGAGAGCGCGCTTAGTAAATAGGCCCTGCATACCTGTAATACTACCCCACAGCGGTGTGCAGTGCTATAACTGATGCGGCAATTATCAGTCGTATTAAATAGATATTTGTATTACAGAAGAATCGATTAACATTGCTCTATTGTTTTCAAGAAGCCGTCTATAATTATAAATAACGAGTCTTTTTGCTTCGGACGTACACTCAGCAAGTTTAAGACAAACTTTTCCATTTTATGATACTAACATTTACGAGAGTTCGCTTCTATCCGAATTAAGATAAAGCTGCCTAAGTTTTCTCTAACTAGTTTTCTTCGGGACTAAGACCTCTCTAGATAAAATTCAAGATAACTGAATGGATTAGAACTTTTCAGGGTCATGGCTTTCTGTTAATACTTTGACTCATCCCTCTTCTTAATAAAAGCTAAACGTAATTTCTTTAAGCTTTAATATAATATAAAAAGTCTACCAAAGCCTCAGGGTGTTTTAAAAGTAAATGCAATGTTAATTCATTTTCACGTGTATTTTACTTTTATCTTAAGTAAAATACACGTTACATACAATTTTAATCTTAAATACACTTATTAAAAAAACATAATTAAATCCTCTTCAAAAAATTATTTTCCCTCCAAGGATTTCAAGAACTTGTATCTTTAAACATTGCTGCGTATGACCAGTATTCATTAGAAATTACGAATAGCCTATGGGCTAACCTTTCACCCCGGCTGAGTTAAGAATAAAAGATCTGACGTGCTTGGGTAGGTGTATAAGCTGACTATTTATGAATAGTGTGAAGGAAATATATCGATTTAAATAAAAGTAACTTCACGATCGGTTCTATAATCAGTGCATTTTATTATATTTACCCACCCAAAACCCAACAAATGTTCTCATTCACCTATATACTTTTTGTGTATTGGTGGGGAAATAAAATAAAATTAACGGAATTTGGCACCAATCCATTTTACCTATACATTTTGGATTATTCACCCCGTACTAAATAGTGAGGGATCTTTTAAACCGTTTGACATACCACAGAAGACCGAAGTTCTTTCTCTCATACAGAACTTTCAGATGCATCATTTGTTAATCCCCAAATTTATTATTATTTAATAATCATATTTTCATTTATGAATGGAATTTATGGATTTCAAGATTTTCTGGTTTAAGGGCCAGTCCAGCGGATACTAAGATAACGGCTCTTCTAGCACTTCTCTAGATTGGGAACTGAAGATTTTATCTGTACAATAGCCGGTTGAATTGGTTCCCATGAGGCCGAGCGGCTATTAGAGTTGATTGTATGTGCCTAAAATTCAAATTTCTAAAACGAACATTGGGCGTAATTGAAATCCCGAGCCCATGAAAATGTAACGCGTATCACAAAGAACTTACTGCTTTACCAAGTTTAATTCAAATAAATCCCGAATAGATGTATTTATCTTTTTAGCGATTCAATATGGGAATATTCCCCCCTTATCACGGGGATATCATAAAATCCCTGGGTTACTAGGCAATATCCTCCCTAAATTAAGAAAACATGAAATCAGAAAACATGATATATTTGAAAAATGGCTGAAGCTCATATTTATATAAACTTCCAATTTGCATTAATTTCTTTTATGTGACGTTCTACAAGTTGCATGCCACTAGACCCGTCTTCAGGAGCACGTGAACTATGTACGTCTCATTCGAGCCTGAACTTTTCTTTTCAAAATAAACATTTGACGTTTTATTACCCAAAATCAACGGTTAATTAATGAAGAAAACCCGAAAAAAGTGATAAATTTCGCGGTTTTTCGCCGGCCAAAAGTTCTCCCCCTGGCTTTCGAGGTCGAAAATTTGGTTTCAGTATATTCACACCATGGAAGCTCGACCCCCTCTATCTACTGGGCTAATTCTAAGGAAACATGTTACTGTTGGATGTCCCTACCGCTGGAAAACACCGGTCACTTATTATGTTGCTATGGACAGGAAGGAATGGGTCAACCTTCAAAACCCTATCTCTTAAAATCTATTTTTCTTTGCGCCATTTCCCTAGATGTTCCAGAAATGCTGCGGCAGTTAATTATTTGTTAATTGTCTCATTATTGAGTACTGCAAGGTGCCTATTAAGGGATAATACTACCTTGTAACTTTTTTTTTGCAATTTGTTTTATGGGTTAAAATCCTTCCTAATAAAAAATGATATCCAAGAGTGTTTATGTGAAGTTTTTTTCCTTTTAATTGGCAAAAGTACGATTTTCTGAGTGAAGTCCCGATGCCGAGTGAACGCGATGCTAATTTTTTGAGCAAGCTTCGATTGGACCCTTTTTAATTGGTAAGTTTTTTTTGGTCCTCCTTTGATACAATTCAAAATTAAAACCCATTTTTATAATCTTTATTACAAGAAAGCATGGAACAAATTAAAGGGGCCTCCCGTGGTCTAGTGGCTAGCGCCTTAGATTCATAAGCGGGAGATAGTTAGTTCGATCCCCACCGGTGCGCCGGAATTTTCTCATCCCGCCGCGGCGGCAGGAATTTTCTCGTTCCACGGCTCGATGGGGAAAAATTAAATGGGAAAATAGGAGGAAAAAATGAACATTTTAGAACATTGAACTTTAAAATCGTTTTCTCAAAGCTATGATTTCGAATCGGGCGATACTCTGGCGTGTTCAATTTTTGCCCGATGAACTACAAATTTTAACTGCAGATTTCTAATGATACTTTCTAGTAAAGTACGTAGGGTGTTTTCGATTCATTGAATTATAACGATTTTATGACCAATATTCGATCGTATTATCAATAGTTCACCAGTTTTGAAAGAAAATATTGTTTCTTAAAAATTCTACGTAAGATTTAACCTTCTTCTTTCGAAATAATTTTAGTTTTTCGTTCTAAATTAAAAATTGCCGTCTGCAGACTATCTCCTTTGAAAAAAAGTCCTTCACGCAGGAGCTGCATAACTAAGCACTTTCCTCAGAATTTGGGTAGTGTAGACTGCTTTCCAGAACAATTTGCTTAAAATATCCTACATAAATAAAATAAAAACATGAATAGTTCTCTTATAAATTTGTAATGAGTAACTGATCAATTATTAATTTGGTTCCAGAGTTATGTTTACACATGGTACCCATTACACTACGTAATAAATACAAAAAACCTCATATTATCGTATTTTGATCTAACGCAGGAACAGGATACAGTCACTCTAGTGGTAGAAAGCGCTCCTTGCGGAGGCTTTGTGAGCCTACGTCTGGCGGGCTTTTCTATTGAAATATATTACAAATTAAACCCCCGCTTTCCGATTGACCCACGACGTATACCGCGTTTCGTTACAATACAGCAGAAATTACGACCGGTATGAGTATAATAGGAATTTGGGTCCGGAGTAAACCCCCCTTCTAATGAACCGATTCAGTTTATTTTTACAACACATATTTACCTGTAGATTTCCACTACGAATACCGAGTTTCGTCGAAATATACCAAAAATCACGACTGGTAGTGGCGAATTGGTATTGTGGGTCCGGAGTAAACCCCCCCTCCTAATGAACCGATTTAGTTTATTTTTACAACACATATTTACCTGTAGATTACCACTGCGAATACCGAGTTTCGTCGAAATATACCAAAAATCACGGCTGGTAGTGGCGAATTGGTATTGTGGGTCCGGAGTAAACCCCCCCCCCCTTCTAATGAACCGATTTAGTTCATTTTTATATCTCAATTTTCTCTCTATATTAACACAACGAATACCAAGTTTCGTTGAAATATAACAAATATTACGGCTGACATAGTCAAATTAGTGTTATGGGTTCGGGGTAAACCCCCCCTTCTGGCGGACCGACTTTGGTGGTTAACGAACTCGTTCAATCGTTTGCTAATTAAATGCTATATACCAAGTTTCGTGACGAAAAAACAGAAACTCTGGCCGCTATCGTGTTAACAGACATATATATATATATATATATATAAATATTAACGGGGGTCATTTTCGGTGTCTACTAGGTAGGATCGATAAAGATTTGAAGAAATTTTTCAAAAATTCCGTCATGAGTCCAACCTCAATAGCTACTTTCCTTCGGGGGAAAGTGCTAAAAGGGTTTACGTCCGTCAGACACAGTGCCACCATTTTTCTCGAAAAATTGTAACTTTTATTTTTCAACATCCTCTATAAAACGTTCGATGTACAGAATTGAAAAATATTGATTTATTTGTTATTAATAAATTCAAAGAAATTACTTTGATTACACAGGTCCACAAAAAAAAAAGTGGTTTTTGCGGGGTATCGGACACATTTTTTCTGACGTATTTTTTACCGCTGAACACGAATCTGAAGTCATAATTGGGGGTTAATCAGCAAAAAACGGAGAAAATGAAAAAAAATCGATAAAAATCAAAACCTTATTGTTTTATTTGGACGATGATGGCATTATTATTGCAAGCATTACAATCCATAAAAATAAATAAATCCCGCACGGTAGATTACCTGGCCCGATCGGAGGTGAGTCAGCCGCCCTAGGGGTGATAACCCTTATACCTCCCCAGGCCCAAGTATGAGGGCTTTCCGACTTTGACGAGGACAATGTCAACTCGTCGTCGGACACACTACGGCATCATTCTCCTATTCTAGCGCTTTCCTGCAAAAAACAGCGCGCCTTCGCTGGCTTCGATACCACAAAATATTGACTAGCGAATCATTCTACACATCCCGTTGAAGGGCAGTTGTCATCGTAGTCAAAAAACTCCGTGGTAGCAGGATTTTGCCGGTAAATGTACCGATTAGATGTCCAGATGTTTTATTTTTTATCGAAGACAAGATATCTCCTATAAAAAACATAAATAAAATGCAATAAGCAACAAACAAATAATATTTGCAAATCACGGGAGTTGACAGTACCTGCAGAAACTGCAAATCACGGGAGTTGACAGTACCTGCAGAAACTGCAAATCACGGGAGTGGACAGTACCTGCAGAAACAAGCAGAAACTGCAAATCACGGGAGTGGACAGTACCTGCAGAAACAAGCAGAAACTGCAAATCACGGGAGTTGACAGTACCTGCAGAAACAAGCAGAAACTGCAAATTGATTATTACATAGTTAAAAAACCATTAAATCTTTATTTTTATCGATTTTTTTTAATTTGTCTCCGTTTTTTGCTGATTAACCCCCAATTATTCGTGTTCAGCGGTAAAAAATACATCAGAAAAAATGTGTCTGATATCCCGCACAAACCACTTTTTTTTTGTGGACCTGTGTTATCAACGCCAAAGGTAGTATTACCCCTTAAATTCGATTATTACATAACGTACCTATCTGTGGGAAGTATTTATATGTCACATTTCCAGTACATGGATTTATATGTGTATTCAATTGTGAACGAGTGATTTTTCGTGACTTATATGTTATGAAACGCAAATCTTTCTAGTCGTCAATTACAGAAGTTCGAGTTATAGGCGTGGTTATGTAGAGAGGCAACGCGATAAAAGGATGGGAAAAACTCAAGTTCCTGCTTGGAATATGTAAGGTAGTTTCTCATAGGAAATCCAATCCTACCAACATCACCCAGTTACTTCATGAACATATATCATATTCATCCAGTGAATCCATTCATAAAACACCAAGGCCTGTGAATCATCCACGCTCTAAATGCTCCTACATTACGAAGTCTACCTTACCACTATTACCCTTTTGATAAATAAATTATATGAGCAATAACACAGAAGAAAAATTAACTTTCCTCAGAGCACATCGTTCACCGCGCAGTTTATGCGGTGTATTATATTCTTGCTTCTGTCATCGTAGTGAAAGGAACTACATTTTGAAAGAAAATGAGAATGCGCCAAAGTTTCGGCGGACGCACGGTCAGGCAGGACTGTGAGTTTTACTTGAACAATCCGCCCGAACGTGTATACATTCCGGCCGGTCTGTGATTTAAGACTCTTCAGGTGGCCGGAATATATACACGTTCAGGCGACCGGCTGTCCGGCGGACTGTTCAGGCCAAACTTACAGGCCTGCCTGACCGCATATAGCCCACTTTAGTAACACTGTTGGGGAAAAAAAGCAGTTCCAATAAAAAAATATGATACCAGCCACGAAAAAACACCATCATATATCCTCTTATACGAGTCAGACGTAATACTATGAGCATTGAGCATGACAAGAGGACTTCTTAACAAGGAATGCATCTGAAGAGGTGCAACACACAGGCACGAAACATGTCGGGAAAAAGGTAGCAAATAAAGTAGTCAATGTGAACGAATGGTGTACTGCCTTATCGGCCCCTTCCCATTAAAAGATGAAAAATATGTATTGAGTCATATTTCAGAAGAATTTATATATATATATATATATGTGTGTGTGTGTGTGTGTGTATGTATACAAATGGAAGTTAAGCTGACAGTGCCCTCAATGTTTTCCTTGACTAGAGGTTTTTCCAAGACAGATCACTCTCATTATTCCCACTAAATTTAAAATATTTTTCTTATATTAAATGGTTTTGCCATAAATTTGCCAGACTTCTAAAAGTATGCTAGACAGCTCACCTCTCAATTATTCACATTAGTTTTAAAATATTTTTCCCACAGCATAGATTTTTTTTGCCTACATTTTGCCAGACTTCTCAAAACACGCCAGATAGTTCTCCTCTGCATTATTCACATTAGATTTAAAATATTTTTCTTGGTGATAAACCCTTTTATCATATATTTGCCAAAAGTCTGGACGTATTCTAGACAAGCCACCTCTCAAAGTTAGTTTTAAAATATTTTTCTCATATTAAAGGTTTTTGGCCAAACATTTTCCAGACTTCTGAACGTATGCCAGACAAGTCACCTCCCAATTATTCAGATTAGTTTTAAAATATTTTTCTTGGAGCATAAAGTTGCTTTTCTAAACTTTTTCCAATATTCAGGACGTATGTCAGACAAATCACCTTTCAATTATTCACATTAGTTTTAAAACATTTTTGCTACTGCATAGGGTTTTTTGCATTTACCTATGAATTCTTGCTAGACAGATGATCTAATATCTATTATTCCGATTTCCAAAATCGGAGTTTTTTTTTCTGTCGAAAATTTGACTTCTCGGTGCGATGCATCATTTACTACAGAATCATAGGCCAGAAGCTTTTCATGCCTATTGATTTTAGATTCATTATTAAAATGCATACCGAAATAACTTTGAATCCTTAATAATTTCTTATTCAGGCGTAGAAATGAATTAATTTTTCAAGTCTAATGGGTGTATTAGAAAGAGCAATTAGAGAAACCCTACCTGTTGCATTACTTCCTCTGATAAATTTAAACCTGGGGTTTCTCGAGCTGAATAGAGCTTTGGCTAATCACGCATTTTATGTACTTTCATTGCTGCGATTGTTATAAGTAGGGAATGGATGTTCATGTAAAATAAAATCGAATATGTATTTAACTATTTATACTGAAATATGTAATAAAAAATTGAAAATATGTAGTAAAAAAATACCTAAAACACTATAAAATGTTCAAAAGAAAAGCATAGATTAACTAGTAAGAACTCTGTTATTATAAATGAAAAGAACAAAAGTTGAAAATATATAGAACAAAATGACTAAAACTGATTAATATATTGTAAAACCATAAATAAAAATTAGGAAATCATTTTAAAAGGAGGAAAGAAGAAGTTGGCAATTTCTACAGATGAACATTATTTTAGAAAATTGTTTGCAACAAAATACATTTTTAAATTGTCTAACGTGAAATGACGCCGGTCTGATCTCATAAGGGGAGTAACAGTGGTGGGGTCACCGATCAGGCCAATTTTTTTCTGGTTATTTTGCATCGAAAAATAGTTCACACGTGTCCGAGCGTTTGGTCCAAGGAGCTAAGAAATAAAATAAAATAGGTTGAAAATTCATTATTTTATATCTCGAGTTTGGAAAATGATATCGGCATGATTCTTTTGCGTGTTCACTTCTTTTAAAGAGCAGATTAAAGGAATAATACAATAATTTGTTATATATATATATATATTTTAAAACGCATCTGCTCCGGCAGATTTAAGACCATTAGCTCCGGCGAAGCATGGCTGCCAGCCACCTTTGCTTCTTGCAATTAGAAAAGACACAGTGATCTAGATTCAATGGGTAAAGCATTCTTTCTCGGTTTCCTCTTTATTTTTTCAATTTCAAAACAGAAAGGATATCAAATTATGTAGCAAAAATATGTATTTATGGCAAAAAAAAAAAAAAAATCAGTCCCGTAACAGGCCAGGAGGGCCCTGAGGGGCAGATACTATAGAGGTATCTGATTCATGACCATACGGCACACTAGGGAGATAGTGTGGTCAGTACTATGCTCCTCAGCAGTACTATGCTCCTATGCGGTCAGTACTTAGCCTCTCTCGTCTAATTAGTGTATACTTGCACCTAGTTTCAGAACCACACCATCAGTGTCGCACTAGTCTATAACTTTACGCAGTGAAGAACACAGTCTATGACTACCGGATTTGAATTCACCATTGGACATTATGCGTCTGAATTTCCTCATTACCTCAATTAGGTGCTAAAATATTTTCTGCAGGCAAGGATTATTTATTTATATACAGTAGACTCCCTTTAAAATTATTCTTGATGAAATTGATATTTAATGGTTATAGTAAGTCTTACATAAAAGTCGAACAAAAAAAAAGAAAAAAAAAAAAAGAAAAAAAATCAGTCCCGTAACAGGCCAGGAGGGCCCTGAGGGGCAGATACTATAGAGGTATCTGATTCATGACCATACGGCACACTAGGGAGATAGTGTGGTCAGTACTATGCTCCGGCCGCCTGATTTTTACCTTGGCTGCTTCGACTGCTAGAGTCATTAGCACCAACCTCGGTACCCATTATTAAATTAATTAAAGGCTGGGTTGGCCTAGGGACGGTCAGGGAGGCCGAATTCAACCCATGAACGAAGACACTTGAAGAAAAAATCTTTAGTGCTTGCTCGGGATTTGAACTCAGGCCTCCAGCTTATTAGTCCAGTGCACTACCACTGAGCTAACCTCGCCCCCGGCAAAATATGTAAACATATGGATTTTTGACAAAATATGTCAAATAAAAACCTAAAAGCCTAACCTTTTTAAATGCTTTAAAATTACTTAAAACGTACAGAATTCCATAAAAAAAGTTCGATTTAAGAATCAAGAAAAAAAAATGTGAATACTTTAACATCCCTTCCCTAGTTATAAGTAAACAATTGATCATATTTGTCGGTTTGAAATCCTTCATTTATGATTGTAAAATTCTTTTCTTGAGGATTTCATTTGAATTAATGCAGAAAAGTCTGTACTGCTTGAGCTAAGTTAACTACATAGTAAAGTCCTTGACAAACGAGGTGCGTTACTAAGCAAATTTTTGAAAAATTTGGTTGTTTACCAACAAAACTGTGTGGCTGCATTTCTCAAAAATTTGTTTAAAATTACCTGTATAAATTAAAAATATATAAAAGAAGATTTTTAATGATCGGATTTAGTTCCGGAGTATACTCCAACTTCTAATTCACGGATTTTGTTGTTTCTTAATTGTTGAACGTCATGTCTACTATGAGTTTGGTCATAAAATGTCAAAAACCCCGTCTCGATGTTCCAGACTAATATCTCTGCAACCGTTTGAGAGTTTAGGGTTTAATAAGCCTACAAAAAGATGCAATTCCCGTATTTTTATGAACAATGCCTGAGCTCATTCTTAAAAAATGCGAATAAAAGAGCCTGAGGCTTCATAATGAAGTATGTCAAGTTGCACACCATATTTTAGTATTTTTTCTGCTAAATATAATAGTGAAATCCGTTTTTCAAAACGATCCAATTCATTATGAAGCCTCTTTTTTATGCATTTATTGCACTTAGGTATTGTACATAAAAACACGGAATATGCATCTTTTTGCAGGATTTTTAAATCCCGACCTACAGAAAAAAGTGTCACTAATTTATCTCAAACGGTTGCGGAGATATTAGCCTGGAACATCGAGTCTGATACACCCTGTATATCCTCATTATTGTAGATCATATTGAAAAACGGATTTCACTATTATATTCAAAAGAAGAAATGCTAAAATATGGTGTGCAACGTGACATACTTCATTATGAAGCCTCAGGCTCTTTTTTTTTTCGCATTTTTTTGCGCATGCACATAGGCATTGTTCATAAAAATATATGCATATGGTAGATATGCAAAAAGATGAGAATTTTCAGCTCATGGCTCGCTGAGAAAATTCCTCACTGCACCTTGGTCGTCGGCGCTAATGGCAATGTCGATGCGCCGTATAAAAAAAAAAAAAAAAAAGTACAGGGTGAGTACATTGTTTGCTATATCTGCCGTCAAACTGTACAACCATATTGTCCTTTGTTCGAGATGAACAACTCCCAGTGAACCCGGAGGGTAGTTTTGTTTTTAAAAAAAAATGACTTGAAACTTGTAACAGCGAGAGATTCATTAAAAAAATTCGGACCAACAATTTTTTCCATTAAAAGTTACACTTCACAGTGATACTCTAACGTTGGTCTACACCTTGTATTTAATGTGAATAAATGAATGAAAGGAGACTTAATTTTGGACATTTGTGCCTCAAGAATAAACAAAAACGTAAAATAATAAAAGTAAATAAAATTAAAGCCTAACTCTGTCATTCTGAGAACTGATTACGTACTGAGGAGAAGTTTAGGAAAAGCTCATTATCCTACAGAGTGGTTAATAATCCTTAAAGGCTAGCTGATAAGTCCTTAATCCTTACATAGTTATTCCTAGTAACTTGAATCTTTTTTTTTTTACTTAATCTTCCATCATCATATTTCAACCATATATTTTTACAAATAAAAATTATAAGGAAAATAATTAAGATGGAAGAGTTAATGAAGGCAATTAATAGTGTCAAGGCATCAGTTGACTATAACACTAAATTTCTTAAAAAAGAAATTACATCGCTTAAAAATAGCTTTGAGGCATCTGAAAAAAAAAATAGACGACATAAAACAGTTAGTAGAAAACATACAAAAGGAATCGGTGGAAACTAAAGGAAAAATTAAAGAAATTGAGAAGAAAACCCAGTGCATTGAAGATAAACTTTTGAAGTTAGAAAAAAGGATGGATGAAGAAAGAAGAAAGAAAAATATTATATTGTATAATGTGGTTTGTGAACAAAACAAAATAGAAGAAGCTGTACTTTATGTTTTCAATGACTTAATGAAGCTAAATGTATGTTTGTTGTAACATATAGATGTCATGAAGAAGCTGGGAAAAAATATTCAAGACAGTCCAATTCTGGTCAGGTTATCAACTCTCAGATTAAAGTATCGAATTCTCCGTGCAGCCAGACTACTCAAGGGTACAGAAATAAGCATTTCCCAGGATTATCCAATAAATATTAGAGACAGTAGGAAGGTACTTTTGCCACTCTTAAAAAAGGCTAGAAGTGAGAATGTGCCTGCAAAACTAGTTTGGGATAAATTGATAGTAGCAGGACAGACATACACTGTAGATGACATTCAGCAATCACAACAACATGACATGGCACCATCGGAATGTCAATCGGATAGCAGCGATGAAGCTCAAGCTACACAAAGGAAAAGAAAGCGTTCAAATCTGAAGAAAGCTAGTGATAAAACCAAAGGCCAACAACCAATTCTCAAGTGGCTGAATACGGACAAAACCAAAGAGAGTTTCTCGGAAGATGGTACACCGCAGTCTGCACAGGCGGAATAACAACTACTGTCGGTGTCTGGCCGAAATATGAACTCCCGGAGTCACCCGAGTCTCTTCACAATTTCATTTTGGAATAGTTTTGGTTTTAGCAATCTTGTCAATAAAGTCGACTGTTTTGATAATTATTCTATTATTTGTTGTTGAGAGACTTGGTTGCCCTCGGAACCTTCTTTGGTCAACACGGTGAACTTCTCTGTTTTGGCTGTTTCACCTGCAACAAAATCTAAAAACTATGGTAGAGCATCTGGTGGTCTTTTAATACTAACCAATAATAACTTTCCACTAACAAATGTAGCAGTTATAGATGTAACCCCGGATTGGATTATTATAAAAATTAGATTTAAGGAGCAAACTTTAGTTTTAGTTTTTAGCGCGGTTCCTCCCTAAGGGGTTGATACAATGAAACAATCCGGAAGTGCCGACAAGAAAATTTCGCGTTTCAGAACCCCTAGAGACCGAAAATAACGGTGGTTCAAATTTGTATATATATATATATATATATATATATATATATATATATATATATATTTGTCTGTTCGCTCATTTCTGGCTTCCCTGATGGTCCGATTTTGATGAAATTTGGTACAAAAATCAGTCGTCCAATATGAAAGGTCAAGTTCCCTGGAAGATGGCGTTTGGGGCGAAATTCGCGCAGAAAAAATCGTAACGCTTACGTTTTTGAGTTCATAAGCTTGTAAGTACTCTGTTATAGGCGTCTTGGGCTAGGAAAACGAAAGAAACCAATTTCAAGGCGATAGCTTTAACCGTTTTCGAGAAAATTGGAAAAATAGTTTTTGAATACCGTTTTTGGTTTGGGTACTTAGAATCACGGGATTCAGTTGAAACATTATCTGCATGTTCTACTTTCATTAAAACTAATGAAGAGTTCTGGTCGGCCATTCGAAGGATTAGTTGCAGACCGACTGAAGAGATGTCAATATCGCTATCAGAGTGGGAGAACTTCTTCAACTCCATCTACACCCCGAAGCCTGTATGCCACTTTATGCTCATGGGAGTAGGACACCCTTACTTAAATAGTGCGATCACTAGGGAAGAAATAGTTAGCAGTTTAAATTCATTCAATAAGAATTCGTCTCCAGGCCCAGATGGATTAAACTATGTCTTCTATAGGAATCTAACACACAACTGGTTGGAATACATAGAAATTTTATTTAATCAAATCTTAGCTTGTGAAACCTTTCCTAAAGCATGGTCAGAGCTGCATGTATTCATTTTACATAAGAAGGGGGATAAGAATGATCCTAGCAATTACCGGGGTATTTCCTTAGCTAATTGCATACTTAAAATATTTACTCAAATATTGCTAAATCGCATCCTATTGTGGGACGAGGAGGTTTGTGCCATTCCTGAAATTCAAGCAGGTTTCAGAAAAGGGCGAAGTTGCATGAACAATATATTCATTTTGTCATCTGTGATCCATATCCACATTCGATTGAAAAGGCGCTCCATGTATACTGCATTTATTGATTTTAAACGCGCCTTCGACTCAGTTCCGCATAATAAAATATGGTTCAAGTTATACAATTTGGGTTTAAGTACAAAGCTAATCCGACTGCTTCGGAGGCTTTATAAAAGTGCGGTAGTACAAGTAAAAAGCAGTGAAGGTTTGTCAGGAAAAGTTAAAATAACAGAAGGCCTTTTTCAGGGTGAAATTTTAAGTCCTTTTTTATTCTCTATGTACCTATCGGACATCGAAGATTTCTTCAGAAACAACGGGGGAGTGGGTGTAAATATAGATGGTCTCAATGATGTATTGATGCTGTTATATGCAGATGACCTGGTGATTTTCTCGGACAATGCTGCAGATTTAAGGAAAAAATTGCTTATCCTACAGGAATACTGTTCTGAAAATGGACTGACAGTTAATGTAGAGAAATCTAAAATCATGTATTTCCACAAAGGTAGAATGCCTATGAACCCTCCGAAATTCAAATACGATGGTTATGATTTGGAACGAGTTGATCGTTTTGTTTATCTGGGTGTTCAATTCTCATCCTCTGCTCTCTTTCTGGACGCCTCAAACTATGCAATTTCTAAGTTTAAAATAGCGCTTGCCTCAGTCTTCAAGACACTCATAAACTCTAAATGCCACAATTGGCTAGCTATTGGAAAAATTTTCCGCGCAATAGGGAGATCGACTTTGGTCTATGGTGCACCGATTTGGAGCCTCCGATATTTGAGCTACTTAGAGCAGGCAGTAGTATCTTTCTTCAAAAGGCTTCTAGGCTTGGTTCGGTTCGCTCAACTCCCAACCACATGGTAAGGCTTGACACCGGGAGTGACTATATTAGTGTGCAAATCCTGAAAGCATCGATAAACTGGCTCAGCAAAATACTACTGATGAACAATTCTCGCCTCGCTAGGATTTGTTACAACAGGCTAGTCATACTGGACCAGTCTCCATAAAATAAGATGAAATTTAATTGGGTCACTCAAATTAAGAATATTTTTTGTAGCATAAATGAGGAGAACATCAGGTTTAATCAAAATCCGCTAGAATTTCACATAAATAACAACCGCATAATTGGAGCTTACAAATCTAATTTAATAAACAAAAATCTTCAAGACAGTAGAAACTCTTCGTTCAGCCCTTTATACACACACATAATAGTTTTAACAGAGTCTCCACAAAATTATCAGAATATAAATTTGCCATTCCCAATAATAAAAGTAATTGCCCAAATTAGAACTTCCGGAAAATACCATATGAGATTCACATTCAGAAATCACTCTTACAATATAAACCCAAAGTTAAACTGCAAACATTGTAAATTGGAAGAAAATATCCTGCATATTTTTCTATACTGTCAGTTATATGAAAAATTTAGAAACACATTTTTGACGATTAGGCCAAATTTTATGGAGCAAGATTTCTTTCAATTGTTCAACTCCAAAAACCAATCTACATACATGAACATATACAACTTTTTGTCTCACGCACTAAAAACTAGAGAGCTCTTTTTGAATAATGTAGATTAAGCAATAGAAAACATAATAAACGCACACTTTTTAGTAATTTTTTTTGTTAGTATTTTTGCTATTATAATATTAAACATAAGAAAATGTAATTAGTGTATTATATTTGTAAATTCTTATTAGATTAAGCATGGATTAAAAATATTTAATCTTAATAAAATTAGACTACTCCATATTATATAAGTCCTTCCTCATGCAATGGGGATATACCTGTAATGCATTAATAAAATAAAATAAAGCCTAACTCTATCATCAAGTAATATTTACGTAAATCGAAATTTTAAAATGAAGGGGGTGTCCCCGTGGTCAAGTGACTAATGCCTTGGATTCTCATGCGGGAGATGTAGGTTCGAGTCCCGCCAGCAGTAGGTTGAGATTTTTAAGGGTTCGTTGATAGCAGAGTAGGGAAAACTGTGATTAATTTTGTAGCTAATGACTAATGATTAAATGAGTGATCGGGATGTGACTAACGATTGATGATTGATCAATCATATTTCTCCATGATTAATGACTTATGACTAACTACTTCTATATCAATGATTTGTGATTATTGATTAGTGATTAAAAGAGGCTTTGGCCAATGACTAAACTTACGAATATTAATGATAAGTGATTAAAAGAGGCTTTGACCAATGACTAATGATTAATGACTAAACTTACGAAGATTGATGATTAAAGACTAAAAAACTAGATTTAAGATTGATGATTAACTCCATAAAATTTCGAAATAATGGTTATAAAAAAGGTTTTGACTGATATTTTCACTGTTGAGAGTAATAGCAATCATAATTACACCAATAATCACATTTTTATAGCACAAAGCTCAAAATTTTCCTCGTCCACTATTCTGAACAATTCTATCTTTTGAACAGACTGTTCAACAAATAAAACAGAATAGCAATTCTAATCCCCGAGTGTTTACATCCCGACCCCCCAACCCCCCAAAATAAAATAGATTAAAAAAAGAAAAAAATAGATAAAATAGATTAAATTTGCTATTATGTATCTTATACTAGTTTTCAAGAAAAATGGTTAGCAAACTCGCTTTTTGAATACGCCCTGCCTCCGTCTCCCATGTTAAAAAATGGATCTTTGAGGCTCAATATCTCGAAATCGAATACTGCTTGGAGGGTCCTATCTTTTTCCAATGCATAAAGGACTCTTTAATTAACATGTAGGCAAATTTATTAAAAAGTTCGAAAATGGAAGCTTAATAAATTTATTTTAGGTCGTTTATTTAATTTACTTCAATTGATGCTCGAATAAAATATGGGGAGATTTTTTAAGGGTTGTATTTTGGGATTTTAAGGATTGAATCCGTTCAAGAATTACCTGGGAAGGTCTTAAGTCAATTTTTGTGTAAAAACTCAAAGATTGTATGCCTTAGAAAACATATAAAATACAAAAATATAAGCTAAAACGCGATTTTTTTAGAAAAGTTTTATATTTAAAGGGCTGTAATGGACCAATCGAGTTTGTCGGGGTCTCAAACAGTTCAGGAAATAATCGTTTATTTTGGTTAACAACTTGAATAAAAATGTTGTAGTATAGAATATCCTAAATTTTAAGTTTTGAGGGGTGGGGCATAAACAAACAGTGCGGGGCTTTTTCTGACCCCGGATTCGGATTCAGCGACCACAAAAACATGTAGTAAACAAGGTCTGGTCTCTGGGTCCGGACTCTTTTTTTTTGTGTGGCTGTCTAATCAACGGCATCTCATCCGATATCTTGCATTATGCTTTTCACTTCAAGTTTATTAGAACTTGGTTCCGCTAAAGTTTCCATGAGATATTTCTTACTAGTTGGAAAACACCAGAATTGCATTTCCTAAGCAAACAGTGTAAGCCAAGAACGAAGATAAGTTCAATAAGACATATTTTCTTAATAAATATGTAAGGAAAAATTCTGGAAAACATTATCCATTTCCAGCGTTTACACCACTTGCGCTCTAAAAATAAATTCACTCAAATCAATACGGGTTTACGATGGGCAGCGATGGGCACTAGATGCAATAAATACCGTGCTCACATCGTTGGCTATAAATGTTCTTGTTGCTGTAAGTGGTGGCCTTCTTTATTTGAATGTTCAAGGCGCAATACTATCTTTTGCCATCAAAATCAAAATCACTTTCTTCTATTTATAAATACCAAATAAATCAATATTTTTCAATTCTATATATCAAACGTTTTAAAGGCGATGTTAAAGTATCCAAAATAAATAAGTTTTTCGAGAAATGAAATTGCGGCACTGTGTCTGACCCTCTTTTTTCACGGGCGATAGTCTGCAGGCGGCAATTATTAAGCTAGAACGAAAAACTAAATTTATTTCAAAAGAAGAAGATTAAATCTAGTACAGTACGTAGGATTTGTAAGAAATATTAATTTTTTCAAAAATGGCGAACAATTATTTATTTTCTATTAAAACATCCGTCAAAATTCGGCTATAAAATTGTCATAATTCAATAAATCGAAAACCTTACATAACTAGCAAATATCACGAGGAAGCTACAATTAAAATTTGAAGTTGATCGGGCAAAAATTGAAGACGCCAGAGTTCGGCCGATTTGAAAGACATAGTTTTGAGAAAACGACTTTAAAGTTTAATGTTCCGAATTGTTCATTTTTTGCGTATTTAATTTTTTTCTATATTTTCTTGTAAAAAAGAAAAAAAAAGGGTTTTAATGTTGAAATGTATTAAAGATGGACTAAAAAGAAATTTAACAATTAAAAAAGGACCAATCGAAGCTCGCCCAAAAAATTATCTTCATATCAGCACCGCGTTCACTCGGCATCGTGATTTCACTCGGAAAATCGTATTTTTTGCCCATTTAAAATTTTTTTCTTCACATAAAAACTCTTGGATATCATTATTGATTAGTTAAGGAAGAATTTTAGCCCATAAAAAAATTCCCCCCCCCAAAAAAAGTCTCAAGGTAGTATTATCCATTAAGAAACGAATTATACCAAAAAAGACATTACAGTTACACTACGACTTCATACTTCGTACCGTAAAACCGAATTAAGTAGTGACTACCCTGCAGAGATGGAGACGTATGGCGTGCTGATGTAGAAGAGAACTTGAGGGATATTGGTGGATTAACGAGAACTAAATGACTCTTCTCATTAATGCACGAAACGAGGTTGGTTTGAGGGGAATTGTGGTTGAGGAGATAAGGGCACGACACTCATTACAATGGCTCACTGAGCTGATGTGCCCACAATAAACACACACTTGAACGGGGGGATTAGTTTATTATTTATATTATTACTCGGCTGAACAGCCATACACACCTTGTCTCTTAGAACACTGCCTTTGAGGAGGTGGTATTTCTGTCATGGTTTCTCTCCGCTCTCCAATTCCTAAGCAAAACAAGACGTTACAAAGAGCATGCAAATAGGAAATAACACGTATACTCGAACGGGTTGTAATTGGAGCCGAATTGTTCGCTGGTAAGAACAAACTTATGCGTTCTGTATAGAGTAAATAGATGTTCTTCATTCTTATTGACTGTAAACATTACTAGAATAGAAACATCAAAAATCACACTCTAAGCTCATAGCAAATGAGCACACACATTAGTATCCAAATTTTAACGCATATCCTCCCTAGCTGCATAGGGTAGAACGCCGCTTAAAACGCCGACCCAATGACGTAAACTGGATGTGATCAATAGAAAATTTGATGTTTCAGAAATCATAGATAATGAAAATATATATTTTCTATTCCAAGTATTTTTGAACAATCAAGTAAAACACTTTTTTGATATATATATATATATATATATATATATATATATATATATATATATATATATATATATATATATGGTGTAGGTTACAACTAGGCCAAGAAGCCTATAAAACGAGTACTTGCAAGCATATGAAGTAAGCGGAACGATTTTTTTCGCGTGACATTCGCTCCAAAAACCATGTTCCGGTGGGAGGATTCTGCTGGTTAATGAACTTGTTCTTTTAAATTAGACGAAAGACTTTTGTACGAAATTTCATCAAAATCGGACCATTTTTGAACTGCATATCCTCCCTAGCTGCATAGGGTAGAACGCCGCTTAAAACGCCGACCCAATGACGTAAACTGGATGTGATCAATAGAAAATTTGATGTTTCAGAAATCATAGTGTAAGGCCCCGTTTTCCCTTTGTCATTATTAAGTGAATAAGGATGAGAGAAAAGGTTGGCTGTCCATCTCTAGAGATGTGAGAACCACGAATCCGCCAACGTTGCGTCTGGGATGTTGGCACTGCACGTGGCTGATTCGTAAGATTCCTGGAAGATCTAAGACCTGACGAGAGTTTCTAGTTCAATCACCTGCAAAAGCAGGAGTGGGGTACAAGGGGTTTAAAAAGAGCTGGCTTACCTCCGACCGGGCAGAGTTTGCATCCGTTCCTGAGACTTCGGCCCAGATGCTGTTCAGAGGTAGGCCAGTTCCAAATTCTCTATAATCTCCCCAAATGATCATATTTGATAACTCTACCTATCTGTCTCTCTCACTCAACCTTTTCTCTCCTCGTAGCAATGGTTTATGATATTTATGTTTGTATCCTCTGTGTAAATTATAGTTTTAAAAAAGGAATTTCCGCTTCTCTAAAATATTTCCCCATTGTCTATATCTCTAAATCCCGTCCTTGCTAATCAGTCCCTTACAAATGGTGTCAGGTTTCCGGGTATTATTTAAATGTCCAGCTGCAAGCCGGCATTAGATAAGAACCCTGCTCTCGAGATAGGCCGGCGGCTGTACTGCTGACGCTGATAGGACAATTCCTCGAACTGATATCTCGGCGCTGGGTAGTTGTTCATTCAATGTCCTCACGTTTCCTGGTTTAAGGACCGCCAAATACGGATATTTGGTGGTTAGCCCTGTTAGAGAGTAAAGCAATCCCTATTCGTAAGCATAACGTGTTGGGGTTCATTGGAAACGTTGAAAATAGAGCTATACGATGGTGGTAACGGAACAGCAGTTTGCCGATCTGAAGACGGCATTGGATCAGGCGTTGGCTGCAAATGAGCAATTCAGGGAAGAATTCGAGAGGACAAGGCATGAGGGTAAGCAAGGAAAGAGGGATCTTTCTCTTCAGGGAATGGTCGGTCCATGGTCCGGTGACGATTCTGGGGTTCCAATCCAAGGCTATCTCAATGGTTTGGAATTAGTGGCAACTAGCGGAAACTGGGAAGATCGTGATAAATCCCTTGTGTTAAGGATGAGACTGAAAGGGATGGCTGCGAAATTTTTGGCCAGCAGATCGGATCTCAAGGGGCCAAATGTGAAATATTCCACGATTCGAGATGCTCTTTTAGACCGCTTTAAGGCGACTATGCAACCTGAGCAGTTTCTCCTTCAGCTTAGTTCAATGAAACAAGAGCGTGGGGAGGATGTCAGAACTTTCGGAGATCGTTGTCGGGAGATGGGTGAACGATCACTCTCAGGTGAGGGATCGCAGGAAGAAGTTATAGGGGCTCGCAAACAACTGGATAAAGTCGTCCTTACATCATATTTAAATGGGCTCGGAGGAGAGATTGGGAGGCTGACGAGACTCGCGTTCCCAAAGGAATTACAAACCGCGATTGAGAAGGCTAGAGCCATTGAAACGGAGTTAGGGCGACACGAAAAGGGAATATTTACTGTAGAGAAGAATCCCCAGGATAACGAAATTCCCAGTCCCGAGGAAGTTGGGCAAAGCGAAGTAAGGGTCATTGAGAGGGGTAATCCAAGTGGCTGTTATCGCTGCGGGGATACGAATCATTGGGCCAGGGGATGTCGACAAGCAGAGAGGGTTAGTGATATTTCTCCCAAAAATAGTACGAATTGTTATAGGTGTGGTCGTCGTGGGCATATCGCTCGCCAATGTCGTTCCAAACCCCTCGTGAAAGGAACTTTGCCAAAGAAGGCCCCAAAACGCGAACGACTTGGGGAGGGCCCCGGCCCTAAGTCGGCGACAAGGGGATCGCGCTACGAATTACTAGGCATAGGTGGGGGAGGTGAGAAAGGGTTAAAGGTGAGCACCTGGATAAATGGGCGGATTCATAGGATGATAGTAGACACTGGTGCTGAAGTTACTCTAATCAGGTCTCCTGCCTCAGGATCCAAATTAAGACCCGCGACTAGTAAGATTAGGGGGGTAACTGGTGTGGTAATCCCGGTACGCGGTATTCAAACGGTGAATATCGAAGTTAAGGGCCATCGACTGTCCCACGACGTCATAGTGGCTGACGTCTGCTTAGAAGGAGATGGACTATTGGGCTTAGACTTACTAGGGAAATTAGACGCCCATATAGACCTACGTTCGGGATTGTTAGTCACGGGAGCATCGCCTAAAATTGAATCTCTACCTTCCGTTGGTTCGATAACAAAGAGGGATGAGTTAAAAATGTCTGCGAACCGAGAGTGGGTACGTTTCATGAGTAGGACGGCGAGAGAACTAGAAGCCAAGTTTTCAGGTCATATTTTATCCCTTCCAACTAGCGTGAATATAGGAGCTAAGCCGATAGTCAAGGAGGAATCAAGACACACGGGGAAGAAGGATAACAAAACCAGCTCAGCGCGTCTTTCGCGAGAGGAAACGCTTCCGGCCTTCAGTGAATCTCTATTAGAGATTTCCGTACCAGGGAAACTAGACCAGAAAGCTGTCATAATTGAGCCGTCAAGAGCACTTCCCAATGGGGTTGTAGGAGGGAGATGCATTAACACTCCTCGGGACGGCCGTTCGTGGATGCAGTTCGTCAATTTGACCGCTTCGGCTGTGACATTGCCACGGCTTCTAGTGGTAGGTCTGGTAGAGAGAGATTGGGCGGAAGACGGTGGATCTTGTTCGGAGAGGGAACGCGAGGATGGCTCTAAAACTCCTGTTGGTTTCGCCTCGATCGTTGGCGAGAAATTGGGCCATTTAAGTGGTGGGGAAAGGAGGGATATGGAGTCCTTGTTGTCCAGATATTCAGACATTTTTTGTGAACCGGGTCCCGAAGGTTGCTCCCTGCCTGTTCAGCACCATATTGAAACTGGAGATGCCAGACCTGTGGTGAAACGCCCGTATCGTGTGCCTTTCAGTGAACGGGAGGAAATGGAACGGCAGGTTCAGACGTTGCTTGAACGAGGCGTCATTACGCCGTCTAAAAGTCCTTGGCAAGCACCTGTAATTCTAGTCAAGAAAACTTCCCCAACAGGTGACTTAAAGTATCGATTCTGCACAGATTTCCGTGGCCTCAATGCAGTTACTAAGGTCGATACTTACCCGCTTCCGTTGATACAGGAAACCTTAGAACAATTGGGGAGTAGCCAAATCTTTTCCACAATTGATCTTTCGAGTGGGTACCACCAAATACCGATAGCACCCCAGGATCAGGCCAAAACGGCCTTCACGACTGTAAACGGACACTATGAGTACAAAAAAATGGCTTTCGGCCTTGCGGGGGCACCTGCCACGTTCCAACGGGTCATGGACCAACTTCTTGGCCGACTGAAGGGCACCGGGTGTTTCGTTTACCTCGATGATGTGGTGGTTTATAGCTCATCACTGAGGGAACACATGCTCCGGTTGGAGGAGTTGTTCGACATATTCAGAGGCGCTAATCTAAAAGTGAACTTGAACAAGTGCGCTTTTGCGGCATCGGAAGTGACCTATCTGGGACACGTAGTTACAGCCGAGGGAGTGAAACCAGATCCTAGAAAATTAGAGGCGATCAAGTCTTTTCCAGCCCCCAGAAATGTGAAGGAGTTGCGAAGTTTTCTAGGGTTGGCAAGCTATTACCGTAAATTCATAAAAGGCTTTGCGGATCTTTCAAGACCGCTGACAGAATTAACTGGCTCACGAGTACGATTCCAGTGGGGCGACAAGCAACGGAAGGCTTTTGAATCGCTAAGAGAAATCCTAAGTTCGGACTCAGTCTTGTGCTATCCGAATTTCAGCGAGCCATTTATATTGTCCACCGACGCATCAGGAGTAGCTCTGGGTGCCATTCTGTCCCAGTACAGAGATGGCGGCGAGAGACCTGTTTGCTACGCTAGTAGGCAGTTGAAGGGTCCAGAACTCAACTACTCGGCAACAGAACGAGAACTGCTAGCGGTGGTTTGGGCAACAAAGCTGTTCCGTTGTTATTTACTAGGGCGAAGGTTTAAGCTTGTCACTGACCACTCTGCCTTGAGGTGGATGCTAAGCCTTCGAGACCCGTCTTCACGGCTGACCAGGTGGGCCCTTCGGTTAGAGGAGTTCGACTATGAAGTCGAACATCGCCCGGGGAAGAAACATTCTAACGCTGATGCTTTAAGCCGTACAATAGCTGTAGTCACGGGAAATAGGCAGAAAATAACCCGAGGTAAATTGAAGGATGCTCAAAAGGAGGATATGTGGTGTCAAAGAGCCATCAAGAGAGGCACTGTTCATGTACAAACAGATGCCGATGGCCTGCTATATTGGGCCGATGGGGCAACGGATGAGTCGGAATGGAGGCTTATGGTGCCTGAGGGTCTACGAAAAACAATCGTTGAAGAAAATCACTCGAAACCATGGGCTGGGCACCCAGGGGCTGATCGTACTCTCGCGGTAATCAAAAGCTCATATTATTGGCCGGGCATGGCGGCGGATGTTAAGTCCTTTGTGGAACGGTGTCACGCGTGCGCTAGCAGAAAAAGTCCTGTATCTCAAAAGGTCCCCCTGGAAGCTCCCTATATGGCCACAGGGCCTTTCGAGCAGGTATCGCTAGACATATTTGGGCCTTTGCCGACTTCCAAAAGGGGCCATCGTTACCTTTTGACCGTAATTGACAATTTTACACGGTATGCGGAGGGAATACCACTGAAGGGGCAAACAGCTGAAGAAACGGCCGTAGCACTCGTCGAGAATATTATCACTCGACATGGGGTCCCTAGGAGGTTGTTAACAGACCAGGGAAGAAATTTCGTTTCTCGACTGTTTACTCAAGTTTGTAGAGCTCTGGGGATTAGGAAATTACAAACTACCGCCTACCATCCGGAATGTAACGGAATGGTAGAGAGGTTACATCGAACTCTTACCGATTCGATATCCCAATATGTGCGAAGAGACGGTCGTGACTGGGATAAGTGGGTCCCATATGCTCTCATGGCATATCGAGCAATACCTCATTCGTCGACAGGATACTCCCCAAACTACCTCATGCTTGGGCGAGAATTGGTAACTCCGTTTGATTGCTGGGTAGGTCCAACCAATGACGGATCGGAATCAGCGGACCATGTCGAAAAGTTAGGGCATCGGCTGAAAGAAGCCTATAAGGACGCTTTGAGTCGTGCCGAAAAGGCCTGGGCAATGAGGACCCATTATTGTAATGCCCGGCGTAAGGAGCGACGCCTAGAGGTGGGGGATTGGGTCTATCTCCATTGTCCAGCCGTAAAGCCTGGGAATTGTCCAAAATTCCACTGTCCCTGGACAGGCCCACACAAAGTAGAAAGGGTTCTTTCGCGAGTGAACTATGAGATCCGACTGGCCACTGGATCTCTGAATGTAGTTCATATAAATAGGCTAAAACGGGCCCCGGGGGGAGGAGGGGATTCGCACCCTAAGGTTATGACGAAGGCAGGTGGGGCCACCCGGGAAGTGGAAGGGTCGGAGGATGAGGTCATTGAGCCTGAATGGGAAATTAACCCAGGGTGTTCTTATGACTCAGAGGACGACTCTTACGAGGGCCAAGATGAAATCGTGACGCATGGTGAGATTCACAGACACTGTCCGGTTGCCGCCGGAAGATCGCCAGAATGTAATGACCCTGCCTGCCCTCTTGGCGTTAGATCCTCTCCTGAGGAAGACGGGGAAGGAACCCGGGATAGTCAAGAGGTGGGAAGCGAAGGACGGAATAGGACAGGCGGAACTTCAGGGGAAACCTCTAGCGATTCCGATAGGGAGGCCCAAGCCCGGAGAAGGAGTGAAGCGGACGCCACTTGGACCCCAAAGGGAAGACCCTTAACCCTGCCTCATAGGTCCCCATACGCGCTTAGGGAAAGAGCTAAATCGCCAGTAAACGACTCCTAAACATCTACTTACCGGGCTGTCATCGCGGGTGAACCTAGAGTTCTGACTATTGGCATGAAAATTTGACTTATATTAAAACGTCGTGGGTTACGCGCCTTGGCAGGGTGGTTTGTTAACTTTCAAGAATATTTTCGAAAATGAAGCAAGAATCCAAACTTATCTCTCACACATCACAAACCCTTGTCCACAGTTCCCTGTACCTTTCCTCGTCCTATCAAATCCCAGAAAACAGGGTAACGGAATTCCTATAAATATCTGTGATGTATGCAGCGTTATTTGTGGAGTTCTCGATTTCGTAGAAGGTAGAAAAACAATGTCTCTCCACTGTTTTTCAAAGTATTTATTAGCAAAAGCTTTTCGAGAACATGGTTCTCATCGTCAGTGCATCTACAATTTTCACAAAAACACGCATATATTAATTAAAGAAATATTTATAAGTATTCTTATTACTAAAGCTATGACAAATATTAATTACAGAAATATTTATAAGTATTCTTATTACTAAAGCTATGACAAATAATGTTACCTATTACTCCACCGGTAGTACTGCTAACAGCCTCTCCGAACAGGTGTGAGGTAATGAGACTATTCCGGGTGAGCAGAGTATATATATTGACGTTGGATATTGGAGATCACAAGAATCAAGGTTGTTGAACCAGAGACCACTGAACTTTCTGTTGGAGACAGTGTATGGGGAAGGATTATGTCGGGTTGTTTGATGTCATGTGTGTGAAGGGGTAGTCAGTCTGAAGGTGTCAGAGTAAGGGATGACGGGTCTGTCAGGTGGTGGGTCCGAGGGATGGTGTCTTTTGTTGGGATATGAAAATTTTCCTAAGGTCTGATGTTGGGAAGTTTATTTGTTCGTTTAGTAATAAATCTTTATTACGGTGAATGGCCTTTTCTATTTCTAACATTTCATGATAATTGGATTTCTTAGAATAATTTATGTTTTTTAAAATTTTGATTCCCGTTTGTGTGTTAAATTGGTGTGCTGTATTTTTGATGTGTTCTGCAAAATTTGAGTGAATGTTGTGGTTGTGTATAGCTTTAACGTGTTCGTATATTCTTTGTGAGAACTTGCGATATGTTCTCCCAATGTAAATTTTCTTGCACGAGCATTCTATTTACATTGGGAGAACATATCGCAAGTTCTCACAAAGAATATACGATATCCCAACAAAAGACACCATCCCTCGGACCCACCACCTGACAGACCCGTCATCCCTTACTCTGACACCTTCAGACTGACTACCCCTTCACACACATGACATCAAACAACCCGACATAATCCTTCCCCATAC